>JBBPDE010000006.1:15782833-15800467 GCA_037974605.1 Nannopetersius ansorgii
TAGTTGACTCAGATTTAAGCTGTTTTTCAGGTAAGAAACAGTCGTGGAATTCTTAAGCACTGATGTATGTCGCTCTGGATAAGAGTGTCAGCTAAATGCCGTAAATGTAAATGTAAATGTAGGTAAAAGAACAAGCTCTACTACAGAGCTAATGAAAGGAAACAGAATGTTAGTAAACCATTTAATGCAAGCTGCAGTTGTTAATAAATGATTTACTACATTATGCAGTAGTGTTTGTACATTATGCATGATAGTCTTTTTACTGTTTAATGTCTCTCTAAACAGATGGCAGCTGCCCTGTGGTGGTATTTTGTCTCAAAGGGAGTAGAGTATCTGGACACAGTGTTCTTTATCCTCCGTAAGAAGTTCAATCACGTCAGCTTTCTGCACGTTTATCACCACTGCACCATGTTCACCCTGTGGTGGATTGGTATCAAATGGGTAGCAGGTGGACAGTGTAAGTATTCAGCAAGTGTATTTATGAGGTAAACTAATATTAAACTACATGTACGTTGCAGTTCACGTATGTATTCATGTGCAAAAAATCTCCATGAACACACAACATAAACACAAAGAAAATTCATGAATGGATATTGACTATTTTACATTAAAATATGCATTGAATTATGTGAACAGCAGTGCCAGCATGTGATTTGTGAACATTGTGTTTTTCATAAATAATTAATATGCTGAAAACATTTAAAGAACTATTAAAGAACACTTTTATTTATACACATTTTATGGATAAGTCGGGAAATGCGCCATGAAATATGTAGCCAGCATGCATCTTTCAATTTTTACAATGGTCAGATAATGTTGGTTGTGAACATTCTCAGTAGTATTTTGATAATATTGTTTTGCATGGCTGTGTGTATGAGAAATTGTTTTTTTCTCAAACAGCATTCTTCGGTGCTCATATGAATGCAGCTATCCATGTCCTTATGTATCTCTACTACGGGCTGGCTGCCTGCGGGCCAAAGATCCAGAAATATTTGTGGTGGAAGAAGTACCTGACCATTATTCAGATGGTATTTTGACATTTCAATATTTGGTCTTTGTCCAGAATGCAGTAGTATATTGTGTGCCAGATGTTTGTTTCCCTGTTCCCTTTGTTAAGCACCTTTAATATGTTCCAGAAAAGCTTCACAGAGTGCCAGTTCACTATTAAACATAATTACCATTAGAACTCCAGATGATAGTAGTTATGTATGGACTTATACAACAGTTTCAAACAGAACACTGGTTCTCAAACCAGTCCTCAGTGACTCCCAAACAGTTTATATCAAGCTCCAACCTAGCTGGCAGAATGTGAGGATTGAACAAAAATGTGGACCATTTAGGGGGCATTGTTGATTGGTTTCAGAGCTTCTGCTACATAGCTATATGATTCTATACTGCTTGGTTACGTAAGGAATAACCACAAGCCTCGTTAAGTAATTGTAACTTATTTACCTTTATTTATAAAGGATGCTGTTTATTTCTCACATCAAGACAATACTTTTTCAGCAAATCAAAACCCACACTAATTCATGTATGGTTGAACTGTTACTCTTTTCCTCAGATCCAGTTCCATGTTACTATTGGTCACACTGCTCTGTCGCTCTATACTGATTGCCCCTTCCCTAAGTGGATGCACTGGTGTCTGATTGGCTATGCCCTCACGTTCATCGTCCTCTTTGGAAACTTCTACTATCAGACCTATCGTCGCCAGCCCCGTCGTGAAGGTCCATCTAAGTCTGGCAAACTAGTGTCTAACGGGGCTCCTAATGGAATGCTGTCAGCCAGTAATGGAGTGGCTGGCAAGATGGTGGAGAAGCCTGCGGTGGCAGAAAATGGGAGGAGGAAGAGAAAGGGCAGGGCCAAGCGAGACTAGAGCAGAGAGGGAATGAGAGGCAGAAACAGGCAGGCTTCCATACAGACGCTTGTAGGACCACAGACTAAAAAGGTGGTGGAATTGAATGGACATTGTTAGAAAACCAGTATGTGCTGAGGGACGCCTGGGATGGGGCCCTGCCTGTTTGGACGAAGCTGTAAGGTTTGCAGCACTGCGTAGGAGGTGTTTTTTTACCACCAGGCCTGGTGAATCTAATTAGAAATATTTGTTAAGAATAAATTTTGTTCCCTCTCCTCACAGCTGAGCGTTTTTGCATAAGCATTTCTGTAAGGAGGATTGAGAAATCCATGCTTTGCCCACAAATGTTCTTTCAAACGCTCCAGAGTCTGGACAAACTTTACAGTTGGTGAAAATGCAACTTCAACCTAATGAATGTTTGCCTGAAATTTAGAATTGCTGCATAAAGGTTTAAAAGTGCTACCAAGTTGACCTGTGTTGTAGCTGGTAAACTTCTCGTTAGGATGGAAAGCATGCATAGCTTTTCCAAACACAACACTTGCTACAGATGGACATTTTCAGGCGAAGCATGGATAGATCGGTAGAATTCTCCCAATTCATGAACAAGAGGGCCTCAACTCTGTTAAGGCATGATATAATTTCAGTAATCATTTCACACCTCCATACGTCTGCCTGTATGTCTGCCTTTTATGTCCTTGTCCTGTTGATTCCCATATCTTTGTTTTTCAGGTCAGTCTCTAAATATGATATAACATGTTTACACACCCCTGTGCACATGCTTCACTACAGGCTCAAATAGCCTTTGCATTTCACTCTGTAACATATCTTATGACTCAACAAACCATGTTAATTGAAAAATCAGTACAGTATAATACATAGTCACGTTTCCCAAAGTCAATGCTGGAGTACCACTTTAGTACACAGTATAACATTTTCTCTGCTCCAACACAGATGTTTCAGTCCATAGAGGGCTTGCTTGATAAAGTATTACTTGTCACCAAAAAGCTAAATGGTGTTTTATACTGTAGAAAACTCTAGAGCTGGGAAACACTTAACACATCAATTATGGTGAGGAAATGCATTATCAATATCACAAACTTACACTGAAAACTAACCATGACATTGTGCTGTTTTCTATCCAGCAGTAAATGGGGTCAACCAAATGTGAAATATCTTTCTGTTCTTTTAAAAAATATTTATTTACTTATTTATTCATTTATTTATTTATCTTACTTTTCTTCAACACATTTTTGGCAACTTCTGTATAATCCTACACCTAGCTCCTGTAAAAATGCCTTTTCCATCACGTTCTTGAGAGGAAAAGTTGAAATCGTACATGTCTTAGAGATGTGCTGCTGTAATCATCATATTTAGGCGGCTGAATGGAAGTCCTGTGAGGGTGACGTGTCTGTAGAAGCACTCTCTGAAGCCTTCACTCATCTGAAATATTCCACTGTATGTCTATGAGGTCTTAAATGCTACTTGTCATAATTTTGCATTTTGAGTAATTAAATGACAAAATGTATTGCTCGTGTTTTCTGTTCTTGAATATTTTTTTTATGTTGTATATGCCGTGTGATTTTGTACATTGTGCTTTTAAAAATAAAATGAGTATCATGGTGGGACATTTCTCACTCTAGACTGCAGGCCATTTTCTTCTTTCTAAATGACAGGTTTTGTAAGTGTATTATAATGGATACCAATTGCCCAGTTTTTAAATGGAGGGAGGGAGAGGTAGATTTGAATTCATTGTCTCATGTCAGTAACTACTTCAGCCTATGTCTGTGACTTACTGTGTGAAATAGTGCTAGGTAGCTAAGTGTACCACCTTTGCATTTATGGTCAATTCAAAATAATCTTAATTGAAAGAGCATGTAAGCAAATACAACAAAAAAACCCCTACATTTTTAGACTTATTTATTGACTTATTAATCAATCAGTACTAATTGATTTGCTTAAATTTAGTGTTCCGACAGAAAATGATCAACCATTACTTGATGAAATGATTTATTTAATTATTCAAAGATTTAATCATTTCACTTGAGTAAGTGTGGTCCTTCATGGTGAATGGACATCAGTAGAGAACCAGAATGTGCAGAGGGACAACTGGGATGGCTCAGATTATATTCTTATAGGCAGCCTTTTATTTGCATTCATTTTCTTTAAGTTTTGCCTGTTCACTCCCTTTTGGAAAAAAAAAATCTATAAACCAGTGTGTCCTAGATTTTCTATCGATCCACTGAAATCCTGTTGGTGACCAGTAGAGGGAGAATCGCTCTAGCAACCCAACATCAACACACTACCCACTATAGACCTCAGTATCAATATACAGTCAGCCTTGGCAAGGCCCTGTATTTCTTATCTCAGTGCTGTCTCCTTACATCATGAATACACCATATTATATGCAACATGTCATAAAGGGCTCTTGTTTCATGTCTTTCCATCATCCACAAAGATCTGTCCACTCAACACTCAGTTCTCCCCCCTGCTGCAGACCACCTTTCCCCCTATTCATACTCTCGCAGGAGCTGCCAGAAGGTAACCCCACACCAACACACCAGCTGCATTATGTCCCAATGCCCTGTCCCACCCCTTTTTCTCTCCATCACTCAAAGACCATGAATGTCTCCAAGGACCAATCAGATTCCCGCCTCACCTCCTCCTCATGAGTGGCTGAGACAAAGGTTACCATGGCAACTGTACACAGCTGTTCTAAAAGCAGCCGTCTGGCTCCTCTTCCCCTCCACCGTCTGCTCATACGGTAGGTGTCATGTGGTGGGACTACAGTACTGATTTCATTAACTGTTTGAGATAGTCTACATCCAGGACTCAACATGATGGATGATAAAACAGGTTACCACAAACGGAAGATAAAATCAACTCCCTTCTTAAACTGCCACACTCTCCCCTCTTTCCATTCCCTTTAGATAGAGGTCTACTTTCAATTTTGTCATTTCATATATTTGTGAGCTTTACACACCTACATAATGCCACATGTTTCACAGAGAACATTTCAATGCATAGTTATTTAAATAAGCAATTTTTATATAAGAGATGCATATGTAAATTACATTAGAGATGAAGCACAGATTCTATACCTGGCCAGGGCCTTACTTCTGAGAACAGTAGACGGGAGCAATTTAGCAATCATTATTATTTAAAGTAGCTGTTTTTGGGGTATTAAATGTAGGATTGTTACTGTCAAGGCAAAACAACATGAACACATTCTGTACCAAACTGGGAACACATTTGATCTAAAAGTCTGATTGTTGTTGTCAAGGCAATAAAATATAAACACATTCTGTACCAAACTGGGAAACCATTAGATCTAAAAACTTCAATAAGTGTGCTTTTTGAAGTTTTTTACATGAGCGAGATAAAGGAACGACTCACTGTTGTGCTGTGTGGCTGATCCCCTTGGCAGGAGCAGCAGACTGACGCCTGCTCTATGGATGAAAGCTTCTTGTCTTTGATTCTCCACGGATGCCATAGTAATATAATCCTATTGCTGTCTGCCGGAAGCTCAGTGGATGAAAGCACAGCAGGGCAGCAAGAGGAGCTTGAGCCCAAACCAAGATACTGGTGTATTAGTCACATATGACCTAGCAGCACCGAAGAAAGAAAAATCTCCTCAGGGCTGCAATACATACACCACATGTACATGCTTCTTCTATATACAGTCTATGATAAAGACAGAAACAACACGTGCTGGGAGGAGCTAGAGGCCCTGACCCCATTGCCAGGTAATAGTGCATGGCATTAAATTGATATTATGTTTTCTGTATCATTAATTTATTTTCCTCATTTAGATTTTATGTTCAAGATGCAACCTCTCAGTAATGTTTATGAACTGCCTTACATTTCCCAGCTGCTGTATACCCCTTGGCATTAAGCTACCAGCCAGTCCACTATACTGTGAAGGTTTTAACACACTGGACCATGTATTTTCATAACAGGGTGCACAAAGGGCAGCAGGCCATCTCTTTTCATGACATCATCTCTGACAGTGAGTTATGGTAACTGCAGTAGAGCGAGATCACTCCATATTCGTCTTCCAGCCTCCATATTCTTCTTCTAGCCTCCTTTCAGACTGCCTTAGACACATACAGATAATTCTTAGTCACGAAACCCTGACAGACATTTACTTAGCTTACATTACATTCTAGGTATACATAGTACTTATTTCTTATTACCATAAGCACTCATGCCTAATGCAGTTTGTGATGCCTCTGAACACTATGTTTAATTTTAGCAGAGGCTGTATCACTTCCAATATCAGACAGGTTTCTTCCGCTTCTGTCCCCGAGGCCCCGCCCACCGGGTGACGTAATCGTCCGCCCGTGTCTGTGTGTGGTGCTGTTGCAGCAGAGCCTGTCCACCTCCTTTCCTCCTCCCCACTCTCTCTCTCTCTCTCTCTCTTTCTCCATCACTCCTTCAGCAGAGAACAGGACAGGGTGGGATGCTGAAACGGTAAGGCCTCTCTCCTTGAAGCTGTTGCCATCTTTTGTCTTGTTTGTATGTCGAAAGGAAAGCTTAGAAATTAGCATCTGTGGAATCTGTAACCAAGGATGTAAACAAGGCTGTCCCGTTTACATGGGCCTAATCAGATCTGACATTGTCATGACAAAATGAACGTTTTTTCGTGGAAAAGACCACTCGTCTAGGCTGTTTCTTACCCTTGACACTCTTGAGCATTACAAAGATATACTGTTATGGCTTACTCGTCTCATTTATGTAGACAGCAATCCAGAAATGCACAGTAATGGTGTTTCTGGTAGATATTTGAAGCAAGTGCCATGTCAGTTTGTTTTAACCGATTTTATTACATTTAGTCTCGAGTCATTGAATAAGAGAATGGCTGATGTTTCAGGCATGTACACACAGAGCCATTAAACAGGATTACAACGAGATATGCTTATTTGTGTCAAGAATTGTACTTTACTTCTGTTTTCATATAGGCCGAGACCAAAAGAAACCCACACAGCCTGCTATGCTATTGCCATTACTGTTGGCAGTACTTGTGATGTCTGGCTGATTAATTAATGGAATAATTGATGGTTGATTCATTAATGACTCTTCGACGATAAGAAATTCTGCAGTATTATAGAGTAAAATATTTTTATGGAGAACACAGGCTTTGTGGCCTGTGCTAGGCTAACGAGCTCTGGGTGGGGTGAACACGGTAATATTGGCATTAGGGCAAGAGAAGATGGTGTAGAAAAGGTTGTTCGTGTAGGAAACTGCAGTCAGTATTAACCCAATATCTCGTTTTGGACAGGCGATGGGAAGGATGGGCGACACCTGAGCTTTTGGAGACGACACGATGAATCCGGCCACAGGGGGCGCTGGCGAGAGTCCCCGGCAGACAGACAATGGCAGTATGAAACAGCAGCAGCAGCAGCAGAGAGCATCCTCCCCAGCCAGAGGCAAAGACGTGACACCCAAAACGCCCTCCAAGGGGAAAGCCGTTTCAACAAAGCCCAGTGGCAGAAACAGTCGCAGCAGCTCTCCGGCCAACACTGGAAAAGACAAGCAGCCTGTGAAGAGCTCTGCGTCGGAGAGCCCCACTCTGAGAAGGGCAGACAAGGCCAAAAAGATCGAAGAGCGTACCAGCTCTGCTGAGGACTCAGGCGGCACAGACGACTCCCCTTTAAAGGGCGACACTAACCGCGTAGTGTCTGATCAGCCAAGCTCTTCCAAATCCTCACAGAGTAAAGGTAAGAGTCAGAAAACTGAGGGGGCGGCGGGCGGCAGCAAGCAAACAACCAAGCACCCTGTGGGATGCGGACCTGGCTTCTGGAGAGAGGGCTGTCTGCAGTCTGAGTTGATCCAGTTTCACATGAACAAGAGCTTGAAGAAAGAAGGAGGGACGCAGGCCAAAACGGCCAACTCCCCAGCCAAGGAGACGATGGAGCTGTCGCTGGAGGCAGCGGGCAGGCCTTCCGAGACTGTGTCTAAGATGGATGAACAATTACAGGTAGAAGTCGAGAGGCTGAATGATGAAAATGATGAGCTTAAGGTAAGAACTGCAGATAGAGCAAAAAGTCACTGAAAATGAACCGTTAGACATATGTTGTCCCTGATGTTACTGTGACTCTGTTTACATCAATAGCATGAAATAGAGGAAATGCGGGCAGAAATGGACGAAATGAGAGACACTTTCTACGAGGAGGATGCCTGCCAGCTGCAGGACCTGCGCCGTGAGCTGGAGAGAGCCAACAAGAACTGCAGGATCCTCCAGTACCGCCTTCGAAAGGCAGAACGCAAGCGCCTGCGGTACGCCGAAACGGGCGAGATTGACGGAGAACTGCTTCGGAGTCTGGAGCAAGATTTGAAGGTGCAGCAAAGATTACGATGACGGAAAGTTACAGAGGATAGACCAGATATGTTCAGACTTGAACCCTGATATCAAATGTAGTAAGGGTGGGTTTAAGTATTGCAAATACGTTGGGTATAGACCAGTGTGTTAAATAACATTAAACATGCATCTTAAGTCCTAAATTAAACATAATTTTTATTTCCAATTTGACTATCTGAATAGGCTAATCGGGCTGTTTACACTATTTTGGCTAGTTTAGAAACGAGAAAGAATGAATAAACAATTATGTCTTTTCTAGGATTTTATACTTTGCATATTTGTAAATAAAGGAGGATTGTGTGAACACTGTTAAAGTCCCAAAAAATACTGTTCACTTTCTAGGCCACTTGGTCCTCTTAATTAATTGTTTTCATGATGTAATTAAAACCAATGCATTTACTTGTATCCCACTACAAGAATTTAGAAGGAGTGTTTCAGCCCAAACTATTTTTTATGATGGCAGCGAAGGGTATTAACAATTTAAAGGGGACATATTATGCAAAACTCACTTTAGTTATCATAGGTAGATGGGTTATACAAAACATGTTCATAAAATTCTTAGCAAAAAATCACTGCTTTATTATTGACAGTTTCAGTCCCTTTCAAAATTAGCCGTTTAAGGGCTCATGCCCCTCCCATCACATGCCTAAGCTTCCGTTTAAGTTCTGGATTTTACACATAAGAATCCATATCCTTAACACCAGTGAAAGTATTTCTTTCTTTTTTTTTCTTTCCTTCCATCCATTAAAACAATGACAGTGGTTCTAGTCTGAATGGTGACCAGGCTGAAGGAAGGAAGGGAGGGAGAAAGAAAGAGTGAGAGATACACTAGATGAACAAAAGTATTGGGACACTTAACATGCGTGAAAACGGCTCTGCTTGTAGGCATAGCGCTCAGTGTCTTATGCGTTCATGAATTTCATGAACAGGTTTTGTATGTAATAGACCTATTATAACTTCTTTTTTTAAAAAGTAAGTTTTGCACAATATGTCCCCTTTAAAAGCACAATACCAAAACCTTTAACGTGTTTCAAGTGGATATGGATAAAGAGAGATATGCTTTGTTTTTCTGAGAAAAAAACATTCTGAGAAACAGTCATTCTTAAAGGACACTTTGCTGGGAGAGCTGAAAGTGCTATACAAGTAATGAGGATACTTTTTTCCTTCTTTCCCCAACCTCTCATTCTTTTTTCAGGTGGCAAAAGATGTATCTGTGAGACTGCACAATGAGCTGGAAAATGTAGAGGAGAAAAGGACAAAAACAGAGGATGAAAATGAAAGACTGAGGCAGCAGCTGATTGAGGTGGAGGTTTCTAAGCAGGCCTTGCAGAATGAGCTGGAGAAACCTAAAGAGGTGAGAGCACAAGCAAGCTGGTTACAAATAAAAAAAATACTTAAGA
This sequence comes from Nannopetersius ansorgii, assembly GCA_037974605.1. Classification (NCBI taxonomy): domain Eukaryota; kingdom Metazoa; phylum Chordata; class Actinopteri; order Characiformes; family Alestidae; genus Nannopetersius; species Nannopetersius ansorgii. Next base: position 15,792,444 of record JBBPDE010000006.1, read on the forward strand.
AGAACTTAAGAAGCATAAAGTAAGGGACAGCACTTTACAAGATTATTTACAGTGTTTCCCCTAGATTTTCATTTCAGGTCAGTGTGTTAGGCCCCTTGACCATTCAACCATGAAGGCACCTGTAATTGCTCATATATTTCTGAAAGTCATGGCTCGAACAACAAAATATGCATGTCCAATGTATTGTATAGGCATAACATTTCTATCCCAATTTTATCAGGCGTCTCTGAAACGAAGAGGAGGCAAAGATACACAGAAATTAGAAAAGAAGGCACCTCAGACTCCAACAGAGGTAAAAACAATGAAACATTCCTCTTGAATGTTTGAAAATTGTTGTATTAGTTGTTATACTGAAATCAACAGGAGTTTTAAAATGCGGTGAAATGTGTCTTACAGGAGGAAAATGAAGACTTGAAATGCCAGTTGGCTCTCATCAAAGAAGAAGCGGTTCTGATGAGGAAGAAGATGGCTAAGATAGACAAAGAGAAGGACCGGCTTGAACAAGAGCTCCAGAAATACCGCTCTTTCTATGGCGATGTGGACAGCCCTCTTCCTAAGGGCGAGGCTGGTGGCCCACCTACCACACGGGAGTCTGAGCTGAAGCTGCGTCTGCGGCTTGTGGAGGAAGAGGCTAACATCCTGGGCCGCAAGATTGTGGAGCTGGAGGTAGAGAACCGCGGGCTGAAGGCAGAGCTGGACGACATGCGTGGGGAGGAGCTAGCGGGGGGCACGGCGTACCCCGCATCTCGGGAACAGGGTGAGGCCCTGTCAGAGCTGCGGCAGCAGCTGCAGCTGGTGGAAGACGAGGCCGAGCTCCTACGCCGCAACCTGGCCGACATGGAAGAGCAGAACAAACGGGTGACAGGTGAACTGAACAAGCTCAAGTACAAGGCTGGGTCACATGAGGGCCTGCGTCACAGTGGCGGGGCGGCGGTGGACGGCGCCAAGTTTGAAGCTCTGCAGGAGGAGTTGAAGGCCGCCAGACTGCAGATCAATGAGCTGAGCGGGAAGGTGATGCAGCTGCAGTACGAGAACCGTGTGCTGCTATCTAACATGCAGCGCTATGACCTGGCCTCACACTTGGGCATCCGGCCCAGCCCTCGGTAAGACTGCACAGTATATCATTTGGCCTTGAAACCCTAGACTTGTTATTCAGCTGTTAATCTTAAGAGTTATAATACAGTGCTGTGTTTTCCAAACAAGGCTACACCTGGGCAGCCCAACCTCCCTCCTTCCAAAGTGTAATAACAGCCACACATGTATAACTTCTCCCATTTTAACATTTCTTTGTCACATTGTTTGTTATGTGTAAACAAAGGCAAACATTTTAATATGAGATGCAATATCAGGTCGCTGTATTCCAGTACTTCTGCTATTCAGAATGTACACAGTTAAAAAATGACATTACTATTATTTCAAACTATATATACTTTATTTAAATACCTGTATACAGTCTGTATACAGCTGTATGCAAATGCACTACAAAAAAACATACTTCTGCACATGTTAATTCCTGGTTATTTTATTTGTAATGTTAGGTTAAAAAAAACATAAAATGTGGCCTTGTACATTTTGGGTTTTTTTTCAGGATCTTAATCTTAATCAGTAGAAAATGTGCACTAAAAGTGTCATATTTACCTGTAGAAAAATTATACTTGATATCAAACCATTGCCTGTGACCGTTTCTGAGTGTTATAGAAATCTGTATCATGTAAATATGTGTGCTATGAGGGGGGTGTTGATGGGTTAAAGCATTTTCACTTTTCAGCAAATGTAAATAATTGTGGTCAAAACAAGACAGACCCATTTTTAATCATGACACATCTGTGACAAATGACTTGGAGGAAGTCTGACATTCTCCAGTGTCTTTGGATATGATTTATGTCCAAAAGTATCCAGACATCCCTCATGATTAGTAAATTCAGCTTCTTCAATTTTTGCACTAACTGCTGACTCTGATGTTTAGTTGCACACACACAGCTTGTGCAATCTCCATATTACAGTCCAAAGACATCATGCTCAGTGTCAGTTGTTGACTAGAGAAGTATAAAGGTTACCAGTACTGGGTGGAGCAGTGGAAATGTGTTCTCTGGTTTGACGAAGCACCGTCTAACTCCTTTGAGATTAGTTCGAGTGGTGTTTGTGATCCAAGACTAATCATCCAATATCAGTACCTGGTCTTACCAAGGCTCTTGTGGCTGAATGCAATCACATCCTCACTGCAATGTCTCAACCTTTAGTGTAAGGCATTCCCCTTAGAGTAGAGTCTGTTACTGCACAAGGAAGCACATAAGTCCTGTTAATCACCTACATAAGTAATGTTTCATAAGCAGATGTTTTCAAGCTTTTGGACATATTGCGTAACATATTGTGACTGCAGTGTTTTGCTGTATAATTCCAATGTGGTATTTTGTTTATATTGTTTAGTCACAGCCCTCGGGATAGCGATGCCGAAAGTGATGGTGGCCGCAGAGAGAGCGACGATGATTCCTCACGCCTCCCGCCGCACCGCAAGCGCGAAGGCCCGATCGGGGGAGAGAGTGACTCGGAGGAAGTCCGCAACATCCGTTGCCTCACGCCCACTCGCTCACTGTACTCTCCTGAGAGCCGTTTTTTATCCCGAAGCCTCAAAGACCGGCAGCAGATGATTGATATTCGCATAGAGGCAGAGCGTTTAAGCAGGACCATCGACAGACTGATCGCTGATACCAGCACCATCATCGCTGAAGCACGGGTCTACGTGACGAATGGAGAGCTGTTTGGCCGGATGGATGAGGATGATGAAGGCAGCCGAATACGTGAGCATGAGCTTCTCTACCGCATTAATGCTCAGATGAAAGCTTTCAGGAAGGAGCTCCAGAACTTTATCGACCGCTTGGATGTTCCCAAACCAGAAGATCGGGAAAGTGAAGAGCCTCTCTCTGTAAGTCGAAAAATGTTCAACATTAATTCCTCCATATGTTTAGTAATATCTCATTTTTCTGACATTTTCTCTCTGAGGATCTGTCCTTTTTTGTTCTTGTACTTTGGAACGACACTAATATACAGGAGATGGAATATACAGTTATCGCATGCTTTGTACTCAGGACTAAAACTGGATTGTAGGTTACTATGATTAGCTTACCAACATGTTTAAAAATTAATTATGCATTGTTTATCAGTGCTGTAATGATTGTAATAAATCGTTATCATAAATGCTTCTGTACTGAATCTGTACCATTTTTCACTTTTCTTGGTTTGTACATTATTTCATTGATTTCCCTTTACTTTTCATTTTGCATATCTTCACTCCCATTTATCCAGATGTTTCAGCCTATCATTTTGCTCATTCTCATTCTTGTTTTATTCTCCTCTCTATCGTATGCCACTATTTTCAAACTGGTCTTTCTTTTCACCCTTTTCTTTGTTCTGTAAGCCCTCCCTTCCTTTTACAGCCACATTTAGTTTTATTTTGTTTCATTTTCCCCTTTCGATTGATTTTGGACATGTCATTAAGGTTCTACAAGGTACAGGAGACTTTTCATCTGTTTACGCATGGACTACAGTTACTCAACCGAACACACGCTTTCAGCCTACAGTGACGTCTACAAACCAGCTTTTCAACAGCCTATTCTTGTGGTAAGTAAGAATAGGCATGCATTACATTAAATAATTTAGAATACATTATCCACCTACAAATGATCAGGGGAAACCAAATGTTGTTGGATATCCTGAAAAATGATACAGTGATGGTATATGACAATATTTGTTTATTCATGCTTTGTTATAATACTTATCATTTGATGATTCTGTTCTTTGAAATGTAGCCAGATGCGGTTAATGGACAGTATTAAACTCTCTTACAACTACCTGCATTGTACGGAGGGAGAGTCATTACAATGCAGGTATTAGTAACCAAATCAACACATTCAGACTGAATAGCAGGTAAATCCCACAGACAGGCTACTAGATCATCTGGAGTTGTTTACACACCTCCTGCATTTATGAAATAGCATTCCTCTGAATAGAGTTCACGCAACTTTAGCAACAATAGGAACTGTTCCTATTGTTTTACCAACATAGCCGTGGTACATACAAAATTGCAATGCGTTGTTAGCGCTTATGGTATCTGTGACTTATCACTGTCTGTGCCTCTGTCTGCATACTATCACACTAAACAGTGCGTACAAATAGTACACCACAGTAAGAAGGTAATGCATTGTGTAAAGTGTAGTATGTTAAAATATATTTGGGCCAGCTGGGTGACAGAGCCATAGAATAGGGCTTGCTACCCAGTTAGCTGTCAATCAAAGGTTGACTAGCATTATGTGTCTGGATTCCTGCCATTGACAAATGGATATGAGGCAATTGCTTAAACAAGAAAAAGCAAGTGGCTTGCACGTGTTCTCTTGCTGATGCCGGCAGAAGATCTTGACCACAAACTTGAGTGCAGACTAAACAAGCAGAATTAGATTCGATTAGAATCAGTCATATTTGTTATGAACTATTTTACTGGCAGATTGGTTATGTGTTAATTGGGAGAAAATCAGTGCTGTGTTGACATGTCCATACCACCCCCTACAAGCTCTTGACTGATGAACCGATGAACCAAACAGTAATATACCCTTCTACAACTCTTAATCTTTGTTTTGAATAAAAAGTGATGCCTTCGCACATTTCTAGACAGGCTTGAAGGGTAGGGATGTGCGCAAGGATTAGTTTCACTGATGTGTGAATGGACATGCTGTGACTGACTACCTACTATTGTAAATTTAGAAAGCGCTCAGAAAACAGTCAAAAAATAGTACATCATCAGAGGAAAGGTAAAAACCATTTGCTTAATCTAATATTTTACATTATAAACAGTGTTATTTCAAGTTATTATAGGATGCCCTTTGGCTGTTTCATAGTTTCCTACTATCTTTAAAGTGATTAATATACTTACTTTATTTATTATACATGGTCTTTCATAGTTTCATAATTTTTACTGTGATTAGTGCATTTCATTGACTAGAGCTATGTTTATTCTAGGGCTGAGCGATTAATCGAAATCGCGATGTGAATATGCACGATTTCTAAATCGCGGTATGCAATTTGAACCAATCACAACGAAGCGTGCCTAAACAGAGCGCAAGAACAGGAGACAGAGCTTAACGACAAATAGGCTGCAGAAACAGGGATGATGAGTTCAGCACTGTCAGTCTGTCGTGGCGGTGAAACAGGGTAACACAACAAACAAACAAACTGAGAAAAGTACACCCCAAACACGTTCGGAACCAGGTGATAAAAATCAATATTGCAGGCGTTTGCGAGCTGCACGCCATATGAAAAAAGTTCAAAAAAGCACAGACAAATTACAGACGCCGTCATGGACATGCTGGTTTTCTTAGCAAAAACCCTTTGAACGCTTAAAGCTGATTCTGCCGGTGTTCTAATTGTTTAGTTGTTTTTATGTGGGAGACTGTGGTCTGGGTTGTTGTTTTTTAACACACACACACACACATTTACTTTTTGCCATAGGTCTGTTCTAGAGACATTTTATTACATCTTTATTTCTGTTTTAGAGTCATGTTACAGGTCTTTGATAAAGATCTAATTGTTTTCCTTTGGAAAAATGTTTCATATCTCACTGTAAAACAAAATCGTGATTAAATTTTTTTTTTTTTTAAATCGCAATATTGTTCAAGAAAATCGTAATGGATTTCTTTTGTCCATATCGCGCAGCCCTAGTTTATTCTTTCCAAAGTCTCAACAAATGAATTACAGCTTCAACGTTTAAATTTATGTTGGGTCCACAACGACCTAACATTAACTTGTAGCTAACTGTATTTTTGTACAGGAGTTGCTTTGATTGGGACTGCTCTGTGTTGCAGTTAGACCACTTCTCATTTCTTCAGGAAATGTACACTACCAGTCAAATGTTTTGCACACTGAGATTTTCTATATTAATGTGGATCACAAGCTGTTAAGTGGGATGAAACTGGTAACAAGTGCATTTAAAGGGCAGCCTAAAATTGGAGTCTGCATCACCGCTAGTAAATAGGATGTCAGACATGCTCTGTTAGATTCTTTCCATGTTGTAAAGAACCTTTATTTCATTTGACATACACTAAGTGGACTATAGTACTGGGACGCCTGACCATTATATAGACTTTAATATGGAGTTGGTCCCCCTTTGCAGCTAGAACAACTGGATTTTGGAGTTTCTGTGGGAATTTGTATCCATTTGTTCTATAGAGCATTTATGAGGTCAGGCACTGATGCTGAAAGAGCACCCAAAGATGATGGATGAGGTTGAGGTCAGGGCTGTGCGGACCAGTCAAGTTCTTCCACACTGAACTCCTCCAACCATGTCTTTATGGGGTTTGCTTTGTGCTCTTTAGTACAGTCATGCTAGGATAGAAAAGGTTCTTCTCCAAACTGTGTACACAAAGTTGCATAGCATTGTCCAACATTTTTTGGTATGCTAAAGCCCTTCACTGGAAGTAAGAGGCCTAGACCAAACCATGAATTTTTTTTTATTTATAGTTGCTCACTCAACAACATTCCACTACATTAACAATCTGCAGTTTATGAAATGAAAGGATCCGTGTTAAAAAAAAAACGTGTACAAAATCTTTTGACAGGTAGTGTACAGTCAACAAAGCATAAATATTCTGAGCACCATTTTTACCACGTGTGTTATTCTGTCGCAGAAGTCATAGATAACCCATTTTTTTTTACACTGCTGGTAGTAATGGGTGCAGTGTGTAGCGGGTGGGATGGGGGAGTGTGTTTCGAGACGAGCTCTCTAGACTCACGTCATGTGGGCTGTTGTTAATAGTAGCTGGAAGAGAGATGTGCTCCGGCAGCCACCATTTAGAAAGTAAAAGAGGATAAAACCCCTCAGCATCTTCTTGCAAAGCTCTGCTCCTGTCCAGCAGCCTGGCTCTCCTCACAGTGCGGAGGTAAGACTCGATTTGAACTCGTTTCTTCCACTCTCAGACCAGTACAGGTAAACAAAAATCTCATCGGTCTTTTGTTGGTGGGCTGTGTCCTCGCCAGTTAGTAGCGAGACCATACTAGCCGACCTGAGCTCCATTAACCTAATTTTAGGTATTCTGACTCTATACGCGACCTGGTTTTTGGTGAACTGCGTTAGCGCAGATGTTGGTTATACTCGGTTTGACCTACCTGTGGAGAGTTAAAGTGTCTTCCTCAGCCCCGTCCTGGAGCAGAGTGGGCTGCGTCAGATAGCAGCAGAGTAAAAATAAACTCAAACTTACATCAGGCAGGCTCGTGGTATTTTCAGCTGTACAGACTCTTGCAAGGTGTCATTTTCTTTTTGCCGTGTTGGATGAGTGAGCTCTCTTTCGTGGACGGAGTTCGGGTAACAATATTACGCAGTAAAATACAACAATGTAAGTAAAGGAGCTGGGAAATAGACACTTGATGGCGTGCTGAGAGGCTGTGGGTGTGTTTAGAAGAAAGCAAGGGTGTGTGACAAGATTGACCGAGCCGTGCTTGCGGTGACATGGCCGGGGCACCAGCGGCAGACACCGGTCCGCAAGGGGGACTGCGGCGGAGCTCCATGTGCCCCCAGCCTGCTGCAGCCCGGAGCGCCTGAGACATGTGGAGCGCGTTGGGGAGCGGGGCCGGGTTGCACGGTGCCTCCGCTGGGCATGTGAGCAAAGCGCAGGGCTGGGAGTTCGTACCCTGCCCCAGGCCGGAGAGAGAAGGAGCAAGGAGACGCAGCCGAAGCCCCAGACAATCCCCAGCTCCCTTTTTCGATCCCCCACCCGTACCAGCGACCAGTCTCGATAGCCAAAACCTTTGGCGCGACCTCCAGAGCCAACATGCGCGCCTGAAGAAGAAGCTGGAGGAGCTGAAAAGGCGCCACGGACAGGAGAAGGACGAATGGATGAGAGAAAAGGAAGTTCTTTTGAGAGAAGTGGCTAATATACAAGTAAAGTCAAACTCACTCAAGTTGCTCTCTCTCTCTCTCTCTCTCTCTCTCTCTCTCTCTCTCTCTCTCTCTCTCTCTCTCTCTCTCCCTCTCCCTCTCT
>JBBPDE010000006.1:15815360-15835580 GCA_037974605.1 Nannopetersius ansorgii
TTCCCCTCCTCAAAACAATAGCGATACTGCACAAGCTTCTCCTTCTCTTTCTCTGTGGCAGACCTTCTTTGATTAAAAGAAATAAAGTTACTTGTTCTCAATGATCTATGTTCGTATGTCCACCCTCCATTTAACTGGTTTAATCCGTGGATTCCCCCATCAGAAGATTCTTTGGAAAAATAAGCCATCCAGAATTAAGCTAACCACATTACAAAACAAAAAAACATGAATGCTTAGAAGCTTAAAGTTCACTTTTTGATAATCAAGTAAAATACATACAAAAAATAGATAATGTCTGCATTGCAGACATTTCATGGATTGACACAGAACCAACACCAAGATATTAAACATGAAACTAAGCATTTATCAGTGATTCATGAAGAAACAGGACAATTTCAATTTGACCGCAATCCTTAATTAACAACTCATGCAGTGCAAAATTATAATTACATTCATACCCTGTGGCACAACACACCCATTAAACAGTTCTTGTAAAAAATTGTCAAGCTTGCTACCTGCAACTAATATGACAAAAGAAAACTATAGACTACGTTCTGCAGCATTGCAAAAAAAACTCCTCTCATACTGATAATCAAAGAATACGATAAACATCTCACACTGGAAGACTGCTAATGAATTACATATAATAGGAAACATATCTGTATATGTGAAAAATAAAATGACTAAATCTGAGTTCTTCTGGGCACCAGACACTTATCTTCTGCAAAGATAATTTCCGTGTGTTGATTACATGAAAACCCACTACAAGACACCATCATCTCCAGAGCCAAACCACAAACTGTAATTACACCCACCCTTGTCTCTGCACAAACACAAGTGCCTGTGCACAGAGTCAATGATTAAAAGGGTTAGGAATAATAATAGTAAGTGATTGTGCAAAAATGGTGGGTAACAATATAAAAAATGTATTATGAATAAAAAATTTATTATGAATAATGAATTTCAAATAGATAGATTGTTGTCGGGGGCGGCAGTTTGGGTGTGGTTCCTAAGCATGCACACAATACACAGTTATAGGTGTACATGTGTGCATGCTTAGGAAAGCGAAGCCGATCAGTTCAATGGTGTGTTTGTGTGTGCAAGTACAGTTCTGACTTAATTCTGGTGACCTGGGGGAGAAAAGTGTTGCCCATCCAAATAGTGAAGATCAATATTGTGGATTCATCCTGTGCTGTAGGTGTAGATGTCTAGAACTGGGAAGAGAGGCCCCCAATCATCTCCGCTTTCCTACATGTTGCAGGGACTTCTGGTTCAAAACATCACAATTCCTGCACCAGGCTGTGATACAGCTGCACAGGAGCTGTACATTGTTCTGCTCTTGAATTTTGTGAGGATAGCAAATGGGTTGTCTGTAGTCTCCACAGGAATTATGAATTAGAATTGCTGGAGTCCATGAAAGGTTCTCTGTGAGGTGATCGCCAAGAAACTCTGTGCTCTGAGGTGATTGCCACAGAAGAGCTGTTAATGTTCAGGATACTACTCCCTATCCTGACAGGAGGTTCAGGATCCAGTTGCAAAGGGGAGCATTCAGGCCTGACAGTCTCACCTTTCTTATCAGATTCAGAGGAACTGAAATCTATGACCAGTATCCTCACACAAGTGTCCTTTTTGTCTAGTTGGTTGAGGACCTGGTGGTGGTGGTGATGTAATTCATTGAATGGTTGGAATAATATGCAAACTGTGGGGGTTTTAGTGAGGTGGGCAGCTAGGATGAGCTTATTCAAGTTTTTGTCTGTGTATATAATTATATTTTTGTATCAAAACGTTGTAGCATTATATACATTTCTCGTCACTCTAAATAGCCAGTTGCTTTCGATGTAGCACCGTTTGATTAATGTTACTTAAATGTGCTGTGGATTTTTTTGTAGGAATTTGATATACCACATTGGCCCAGTAAATTAGTGTTCATCTTGTTCTTTGGCTATTGCAAAGTATTTAAATATGCTAGTTTGCTTCATATGTTCATTTAGCCCATGTTCTGTGAATCAACCATTGAATTCAACCATAACAAAGAGTAATTTCTGGAGTCTTATGTTACACATTATTGTTTAAGTAAGAGTAGCTGTCACTCAGTACTTTAATTAGTTAGAACAGATACTGTATGTTACTAAATGACATCAGTGTCTTTGAATCGCTGTAAGCAGTATTTTTTAATAATCTGAAAAATGTACTCTGTTGCTGCCATGAGAAAGGTGGTCAGCATAAGAGACATATGCAAATGTGATTCTAGCCCATGGCATCAGTAGTCTAATCAGAGTCTAATTGTCTCATTAAATATGTATTACCTTAAGCCAGACACATGCCTAGAGAAGGTTGTGGATATTGTGCTTCTTGTATGAGTGTTTTCATTTGTAAGTCACAGTTGTAATAAACTTGGTTGCGTCATTGTTTAGTGGAAACTGTTTGAGAACACCTACTGAATCGCAAGTCAGTGCACAATAGTAAAATGCCATCAGTGGGCATCTCTCGTTTAATGATGCACTCCTATTGCTTTATTAGTGGATGTAGGTTGTAGCAGCATCCATTTGGATCATTGCAAATTCACCACTGGCAAATTTTTGTTCTAGTCTGTCTTTGGTAGCAAGACCATGGCAGCAGTCATCTTTGGACTTCTCTTGCAGTGTAACATGGGACTACCATTGAAGTAATGAACAAATATTTTTTTTTGTTTATCTGGGACAGCCCCAGCTTGCACAGTAAAGACATGCCATTAAACTGTATCGCTCTGTTTAAGCTCCTTTTTGTGCGTGTACTTCAGTACGGTAGAGTAGAATAAAGTGGTTCGCTCCTTGTTGAAAAACATTTTGATTAATGTGCACAGTATCTTTTAAAGTGAATTGTAATGGCTGACAAAAAGTCTATCATGGTACTTCATTGCATGTCAGATCATGTCGTCGTTTGTCATTTAAACCACCTACATTGCACAAGAAACAAAACGTGTGTTGGCTTCTGTCAAACAAACACTTGTCCAAATTAGAGGCATAGCATTTAATCACCATTTTTATGCAGAAGTTTCTTAAGATCATTCCTGGTTCCATTAGTTGTGTAGAAATTTGACTGGCCAGCAGATGGCAATGTTCATCCACTGAATCAAACCATTCACTACCCACTCTTTTCTGAGATGACTTTACTTCTTTCCTGAAATGAATGACGTCAGACTTAATTTATCTGAGGGGGGGAGGGGGGGGGGGTGGAATGTGAAACAAAAACAAAATGTGTGTTTTATGAAAATGTTGACCAGAGAATGTTTTTGTTTTGATTTCATAATTTCTAAATATGTTGAATGTATTACTATTGTTGGTTTTATTATTAGACACCTTACTGTTTTTACTGGGTTAGAAAGGAAATGGAACCACCTTCTCAGTTTCACAAAGGCGTGGAAGCTGCAAACGCACATTGCTCTCTTCTGATTTTTTGTTTTTTGTCTGAACCTTTAAAACACTCTCTGTGCTCTGTGCTCAGAAATGATTCATTATGTTCCAATTAGCCTGAGTTCAGTGATTTTGTAAATGACACTTGTATATGTGCAGCCGGGTTCTAATTTGAGAATTCAGTTTTTTATTTTCCCATAGGTGGCACTGTTGTCCAATGCAACTGAAAACTTATTTTTCAATACCTGCCATTAACCTCAGAGAAAGCCAAATCTCTCTTACTCACTCTTGGAGATGGAGACACATTGTAATAATGATTTACATAAAACAGATAGTACTGCCTGTAAACATTAACTGCCAACGGTCCTACATCCTTGTTCCGAAGAGAAGTTACAGGAAGTGAAGCCTTATATATCAAGAAAGTTTACTCCTAGGCAGTTGAGATGAGTTTAACACCAGGATTCTACTGTTCTCATTTCTACGGTTCATGTGTTTGCTGTTTTTACCTTTTAGGGCTGCTGTTATCCTGGTTCCTGCTTTAAAGTGAACATTTACTTTTCCCCCCATTAGTTTCACATGCGCAACGGGAGTAGTATTTTCAGTGAATGTGTGTATCGGTCGTGCTAGTGCTGTTGCTCTCATTCATGAAAAAGGCAACGCTCAGAGCACGGCGATTGGCTGAGCGGTGTCTACGCAGCGCTGCCCGTCTGATGGAGGCAACCAATGAAGAAAGCCCCAGCAGTTCCCGGTGGCTGAGCCTCTTCTGTTGGAGAGCAGTGCTCTACGCACTTACTGCAGCCCGCCGTCTCGCCCGACACAGCGCTCCGCCGGAGCGGTTTCCAGCAAGCCGACGAAACCTCTCTGACTTTTTTCCTTTGCCACCAGGCTCTCTTCCATCCAAATCACAGTGGTGAAGAGAGGAAAACGATAGAGGGAGAAAAGGAGGGTGGGATGGAGAGAACTTGGGGAAAGCAGAGAGCGCAGAGCAGTAGATGTGTGTTGACCGAGTCGGCAGCGAGGCGCGATGTGTGGTTACTAACGGTTCGGGTGCAAGGGGAATAAGATCAACTTTCAGAAGAGAGCGGGGGAATCTCCGCTTTACTGCTGGAGTGGAGGAGATTGTGAACGGCCACCTCCCCACATCACATTAAAGGACCTGTGGAGCCATTTGGACTGTGTTAAATTTGCTTGCTTAAATGTTTTGTTTTTTTTTAAAAACCTTTCTCCCTCTGTCAAAGTGTAACACACGAGACAGGAGATTTAAAACGCATTTGAATCATGTTCTTTTTTCCTAAACAAGACATAACTATTAGATCTCCAGACACCTGCTGCTAATCTCTTTAAGTAAATTATGCAATGCAACGCAGAGAAAGCATATTCCCTGTAGTTGAAACAGAGCAGCATTTGTGAGTTTTTCTAGTGGGATAAATTAATATTTAAGATTATGGTATGTATATTCCTTTAATTAGACTCAAATCCACAATAAATTGGTAAAATATAGAGAGTTTGGACTGATGGCCCATTTATCAGTCTATGTCCCACAACTAAACATTTAGCTGTGGAGACGACAGTGAAAAACTGACTGATCTAGGAGTCCCCAAACAGTCGCATGTCATGGGCTAGGCTGTAAAATTATGAATGGAAGTGTAACAGAGTGTTGACAGAAATTATATGTTATATGTGCAATGAAGAGTTCTTTCGTTCTCCATTTATATGATTCAGCCTGTTTCTACATATCAGTGTAAAGATGTACTTTCAGCATAAAGACTAAAGATATTGCCCTCATATTTTAGTATTCTTAAAACATTTGTGAGAAGGAATGCTGACCTGGATTCAGTGTTCACTCTCTGCACTGAGTTGACCTAAAGAACCAAAGCAAACCCCAGATGCTAGCCTGGTGTTCATATCTGCAGATAAACACTCTGCTTTCTTGAAGTGCACATGAATGTGTCCTTGTGAGGCACTGTTCTTATTTGGCCTAAGGTCTGGATTCTTTCACTAGGTTGCTTCTATGCTTGGTGGTCCCTCTTGACCTGTTGTTAAAGTTGTGAGGGAGGACAGGGTCTGCATGACTTATGTCAACTGGCTTTTAAGCTGTAAATCCAAACTAGAGTGCCTCTTAATTGAAGCTCATTTTGAAGTGGCCTCTTCCCTCTATCCTTGGCCTGTTTCGAGTAAATATACTGGCTAAAGTAAACACACTGTTCTCTCTCGACCTTGCTTAGGAACAAAACTGACCATGTGGTTGCAAACAGACATGGTCAACATGCACATGTGAACAACAACTGATTTCAGGTCATCTGGGTAATTCTGCTTTCATTAGAAACTAATCCCTTTTACATTTTAAGGCGTATAGTTTTTATTGATGACAAATGCAATGCAGCTGCCTTCAAGACTGTCAGTCATGGAGATCTCTGTACTGCTACCTCCCAGCCACTAGCTTGTAATGCTACTGCAAGCCACAGAGGTCTTAGTCTGCTGAGTGCAGGTTGCACCGCCCCATACTCCTCTCTTTCACTCAGACCCCATAAACCAAGCCCGTCCCCAATCACACTTCCACCTGATAGTCCGTCGGACAGAGAAGGTATTACCCTCTGTTATGATGAAGAGAACCAGTAAAGAGAGGAAGGGAATCTAGATTGACCAGGAAAAATTGATCAGTCAGGTTACTGGTCACAATCAAAACTGCAATCCTCTTACAGCCATTTCCTCCTGGCTATGCTAAGGTGAAATGATGGCCTTTGACCTTGACTTAATAACTCTGGATTCCATCCTGTGCTGCTGCTGGAGGACTGGTTAACTTGTATCAGATTTTATCTTCAGGTCTTTTTATTGTGAAAGGAGAGGGACTGTGAGTGATTGGGTACCTCAACCTTGCTGTCACCTCCACTGTTGTTTAAGGGTTAGTTCGGGTTTTTGTGTCATGCTGTGTCAAAGTTATGTAACTTTGGCTTTAGGTGTAAGAAAACTTCAGCGAGGGGTCTGTTTGTGGTGGCTTTACGGTTGGTGCAGTTGGTGAAGATGTTGGAAAATAAAGTTTTTAACACTGCCTTTAAAAGCCGCTTCCTTTTCTCAGTGCCCCCCCGTCCGTCCGTCTCGTTCTTCTCTTCTCTCACAAGATAACTCACTTTGAGTTTTCTCCCATCAATTTTAATGACTGCATTACCCTGACCACCTGCTGGAGCTGAGTGGGGTGGAGGGGCTGACCCGAGAGGACAAGACTCGTTACAGATTAATTCTGCATGTCTAGATCCTCTGCGTGCTCTGGCGTGAACCTCGCTGAATAAATACAAATGAAAGGGGCAAAAAGAGCGAAATGCTTTTGAAAGCCCCAACGACTCGGAACGGCAACAGCAATTTGCATGCAGCGTGTTCTTTTTGATAGCGTAAAACAAAAAGGTCTGACTCAAGGCAAATGAGAAGCCACTGACCTTTCTGTGTTGTGGAAATGGTGAATAATTGCACAGACATGGTGTGCATTAACAAATCGGGGGCCGAAACGAATCTGTCTGAGGTTTGACAGTTAAGGTTCTTTAGGTATTGCCATACTTGGTGTATGGTAACTGGTGTATGGATTTGGTTGCTGACCAAAGTTAACTAAGTAAACATTGTATTTTGTATTTGAAGAAAATCCGTAGTCCCGTATTGATTTAGGCATTAGTGGCTTGACTTGGTTTCGATTCAGTGAGGCTATCTACTGAAGTGTCCTTGAGTGGTTTAGTGATTAATATCCCATGCAGTTTACATTGGTGGGATCAAGAGTTACTGAAGTGACAGAAGACTGTTCCATTGCCACTGATGCTGTTGGAGCAGGGGCCACTGCCTGACCAAACTGTCAGCGCTGATCCACGGGAAATGTGTTCCTCTACACTCACATCAGCTCATTTCTTCTCACTTTGCCCTTCCTAGGATGTAAACAAGTGTTGTGTACCAATGTGTCTCAAGCTGTCCAAGGCAGCCAGAGGAATGTTTGGTCAGTTTTGTTAATTAGATGTTGGTTGCTGCTGTCTGTGGGCTGAGTGTTGGTCTTTTATAATTGTTCAGGTTTATCTACTTGTGGGTGCGCGTGTGCTGTGAGCATTGCAGCAGCTGCAGGGAGAGTAAATACCCCTAACTATGGACTGTATTATCCATCACCATCAGGGCTGTCCTAGCTGCCTGGGCGTCCGGGTGATGGCTGCTGACATGCTGACATTGGCCACTTGCGCACAGTCACTCTGGAAGCCTCTTGGTGATGGTGTGTGTTAATAATGAAACATGGGAAAATTTCATGGAAGTAGCAGCCTCTCAATAATGCTGACCCCCCCGCGCCCCCGCTCCAGTGTCTCCTTCCGGCAAGTGCATCAGTCTTCCCCGCTTGTTTATTCAAGCAGCTTTTGGCTGCGACGTCGCTTAAGTCAGGGTGCTGCTGGGCTGGAGCAGCAGGGGGGTGTCTGCACTGCAGACTCTTAACAAGACTCTTCGGTAATTGCAAAACATAGTTTCATCTGTGTAGGCTTACTCTAGCAGTAGGCTTATTTTCTGAGGACTCATAAAACATAGTTTTAGATTTGAAGAAAAAAAAAAGATGTTTCTTTCTGTTCTTTTGTTTATCCTTTGATTTGTTCATCCCAGTTTTTCTTTCTTTCCCAGGAACATTGTTCTGGAAGTGTCAAGAAACTCGTAATGTGTTCAGCAACATTTGCTGGATTAAAAATCTTAACTAATCTTGATCTCAGTTTAGTGAGATCCCTCACTGCTATCATCTTTTCTCATCATTGTCCTTATCTTTTCTTCAAAGCTAAAGGAGCAGGCTGACCGCATTGCCCCAGACTCGAGCAGAGCGATTCTGCATAGATATGTTACGGTGAGTAGGGGCTGGAATTGACAATGGATATAAGCTTTCCAGGCTGTTGAAGTTTGTTTGGTGTGGCTTTTGTAATGGGTCTAAAAAGAGAGCACAGTTTAGCTTTAGTTTATTTTCTTCCCACCCCTGTAACATTTGCCACTTCTGAAACATGAATCTGTCATCTCCTGAAAGCATAGCGCACCAAACCAAGCGAAGAGGCATGCATTTTCGGTCTGGAGCCTCATTCATTTGAATTAATGATGAGCATTTATTTAAGTGGGATGAATTACTGGTGTGTGTCGCTGCACGGTTGGTTCTCATAACATCCCTCCATCAGCGAGAGGCTCTTTGACTCTCAGTTAGCAGCTGTGTCTGAAACTCTTCTCCTGCCTGTTTTCTGTACTGAATGTGTTTTCTTATCTGTCACATGAGGGGAAAACTGCACCTCGGCCAAGTCCTAAGTCAGCTTTACTTGTCTTGTGGTGTTTTCACCTTCTGTCTGTCTCTCTTCTCCACAGCTGTCTCTAGAAACCCTAGGTAGCATGCTTTCTGGGTATTAGTACTTTGTGAATCGTGTCAGGGTTAGGCTTGGCGTTATCAGCAAATTAGCAAAGAAGATTTCCTTTATCTGTGCCTCAGTGTGTACCGAAGTGTGATGTCACTTTGGGTCATCTGCTGATTTCAAAGCCAGTTTACAGACTGAACTATAGGGACAAGTAAGCGTTGGTGAGGTCCGAATGGATTGTGTTGTGGCTCTTGTGTTGTGGCTTGGAGTCCAGGTAGTGTTTTTTAGATCAATGGGACGTTTACTTATTACTCCTGTCTGCTGTAGGCTACAGCTCCATTACCCATGAACCTGCTACTGCGTTCACAACTAGCAGCGCTGCTGTTACTGGACCTCCACCGTAGGACTTTGGGTGGTGCAGTAGTAAGGACTACTTGATTAGCACCTTATTTTTTTTTTTTAATCACAAAAGCTGCCATTATTATTTTGGCGTTGTTTTCAAATGCAACCAAGTACAGGACAACACAACCACAATTAACTTTTGCTATGCTCATCCGCATGGCCATGGCCAAACAGGCCAAGGTCAAATTTTTTAGGAAACAATTGCAGTTTACATGTTCATCCGTTCTATCATATCCTGTCCTATTGAAAAACAATGTTGGATTCAGTATTTCATGATGATTTTTTTTTTCTTTTTCTGCACGTGTAATCATTAAGTGAAAGTGAAAATGCTGTTAAATGTGAACTCACCACAGCACACAGTGTGAACAGCATGAAAGTCTTCATTTAACCCATTCACCAAATGAAGCAGTGGATAGCCAGGAACACACCGGGAAGCAGAGTGTGGGCGGTACCTTGCTCAAGGGTACCTCAGAGGTGCTTGGCAGTCTTGGAAATCGAACCCTTAATTTTCTCATCGCAGGGTGAGCGCCCATGTTACCAGCTGCCAAGTTTCTAGTAATGAAAGCTTATACTCAATCACATGGCATTGCACAAATTAAACATCAGTGCATATTTGCCTCAAACCACATTGTAGCTGACTTTTTTTTGCCCAGCTGTAGCTTTACGTATGTTGCGCCTCTTCTTTCCTCTCTTTCCTCTTAGGGGTTACTCTGAGGCCTAACTTTACCTCTGGTTCTTTCTTAAAGTTTGTGGTGTTGATACACTCAAATGAACTTGCAGGGTGGAAACAGAACTGGCTGATACTCAAGGCAGGATTTGCATCACACATGTCTCAAATGTGTATTATCACAGTAGATCGTACTAGACACAGATGGCAGGAACTCTTTAATCTGCCTCTCACACAATCACATGTTTTCATGTGACCCGGAAGAAAACTATTTCAGTCAAATGAACTAGAAAACAACGCCCCCCCCAAAAAAAAACAAAAAAACACCCCAAAAAAACCCAGACAGAATAGCTTAGGAAGCCATATTCACTTTACTGTCTTGTGGCCATTTACCCTTAATGCTCATCAGTACATTCCCTTAAAAATGGCCAGGAAGGTATTTGTAATATCCTTCACTTGGGACTTTGGGTAATTTGCCAAAAGTTTTTGCCCTCTCCAGAAGGACTCTTCATGAAAGTTTTTTTTTTCTGGTTAGTGCTGTAAAGTCTCCTTGGAGGCTTGCTTTAAAGGGACGGCTCCCTGGCGTCCTCATCTTTGCTATCGATGACGATAATGAGGACTTTCATCTCTCAGGTGGCTTGTCGCAGTGCAGGAATTTATCAGTCCACACGCTGTTGTCCCCTACCACATGCCTCCATTCCTGCTCTAATGGGAAGTGATTGTCCCAACACAATTTAGATTTTCAATTTTGATATTCAGCATAAAACACAGAGTGCTTTATACACAATTTGCATATAAAGAGGTCAACATGGACAAGCTGTTTGGTGCCATTCACAGTCTGTTTTGGAGTAATGGTTTAGATATGTGTCACACATGCCACTTGGGTGTGAATAAATTGGAAATATTTTGCCACAAAAATTAAAGCGGCCACTGTCAATTAATGCATCTTTGGTGAGCTTTGTCTCTTGAGTTTGAAATGATTGGAAATCAACTTGGTGCGTCTAAGCAACATTTCACAGGTGGTATTTCTAAAGATTTGTTTGTGTATTTGGAGGGATTTCAGGTTATAGGAGGACAAGCTGAGATAGAAGTGGAAACTGGGAAATGGATTTGTATCCAGGATATGCACAGGAGTGGGATTTCTATCAATTATTCATCACGATTCATTTGAAATTGCAATTTTTGTTTTGTTTATTAATTACGCTTTAAAGCAGATTGTGCTGTGGGACTCGGTGTGTCCCGCTCTGCTTGGTAAATGCCTTGGGTGCCTGTGTCGCAGACGCTTTTGACAACTCTGCAGGCAAGATTAACTGTCAAGGTTTCCATAAATTACTTATATGTTGGCTTTTGATAACAAAGTTCTTCTTTCAGAACAGAGGCACACTGGAAGCTGGGGGTGTAGAGGATTCATTTTTAATTGATGACTTAGACCTCTCCAGGCTTGGTTGATCGTGTAAACGTGTTTCATGCTGGCTCTTATGGGCCGGAACCTTTTTCTTAATTTTTTCAGTTTATGATGAAAGGACGAGACATCAGGGGACAGTTAGAGTCCTCTGATGAGCTAAGTGCCTAATTGGCGAATTGTTAAATGCACAGTGTAGCATGTTTTGGATTATTTTTTGTGCTTACTGTGGGAATAATCTAAATGACTTGGAATAGTCTGCCTCAGAGTCTCTGTCTGGGTGGAAGCTCAAGCTTTTTATAATGTTTTTTTTTGTTAGTTTTTTACTGTGTTGGTTTACTGCATGTGAATCCTGTAAGAGCTGTACTGCACTAGGCGTATTGCTTGTTGTGTTTTGTTACTTATTTATTTTTTTATCTGAACCCAAATGTATGCACTATGTTTCAAAAAATGACACCCACCGACCCTTTGAAGTGTCATTGAGTTTTCATCAGCAGAGAGCTGAGAAGCACAGGCTGGAGGCAGGAAACCTTCAGAGAGGGGGACTTGAAGTGCTCACGGGACAGCTGGCCCAGCCTCCTTAAGAGCATTAGTGCTTGCCTCCTCATAAAGGTGCTTGAGCATGGCTGCAGCTCGTCACCTCCCCACTGTCAAGCATGTAACGCAAGGAGACGTTTCTGCCTGCACAAGGGACTCTCTAAGCCTATCATGGTGCAGCAGGACAGAGCGTGTGCTTCGGATTAATTTTGGGGGCTGAGTGGGTGGGGGTCTTTCTCCTTCTTCGGTATGTGGCAGATCTATCAACTGAATTTCATTTCCATTTCAGTGGCTTCAGATATGCACTGCCTTGTCTGTTAACAGCTCAGAGTGTGGAGGCAGTATTAAACGCCACACCTTATCGTTGCTGATTTGTTTGAGTGGAGTGATTGCAGTATTTGAGATGTGACCTGTGCGTCTTGTCTTTTGCTCGTGCGCTGGGGAGGCACAGTCGAGCCCTCGTTTAAAAGTGAGGGCTTCATAAACTATGATATAAAGCTAAAAGAGAGGAGAGTTCTTTGTTCCCTTAGTCTCTGCTCCTTTTGATGAAGTTGTAGTGAATTGATGAATGTTAAATAGATCAGTCAATTTCTGCTGGCTGGACCAGGATTCTTCATCTGGACATGCTAGCTCTGCCACACCATTCTTTAAAAAAGTTTGGAAATGTTATATTTGATATATCATTGCTTCATCACTTCAGCTTTTTTAGCTGAATGTGTTGCCACAAGATGTAATTATTTTCTCTGTGTTTTTAACTAATGCTTGACACCCAGAATGAGACCTAGTAGCCCATAACAAATTTATCAAAGTAGCTTCATAACTGAAAATTGATACATATTGAACAGCTCCTTATATCTTTTTCTTTTGTTCAGAAGCTATTAGTTAATAGGTCATTTGGAGACCATGAAAGTGGTAGGCAACATTAGAGATCTGTTCACATTGCCTCTCTATACTTTCTCGCCCAGTCTGAGTTTTTTCTGCGTTTGAAATTAGTGGAAGTTGGAATAAAAACACTAATTTAGTCTGCAGGTGAATCACTCATTCGTAGCAGTTCTCTATGCTGGTTACTTGAAGACTGTGGACTTGTTCTGACAGGTCCTAACTGTTGACCTGCCCGGCCCTGCTTCCTCAAGCAGTCATACTTCATTGTCAGCGTTAAATCCTTGAGAGGCTACATTCTCTCACACACAGCCCATTTTTTCAGTTAACGACCAGTCTCATTGTTATGAAACAGAACATGTTTCAGATTATCCACCGTCTATAGTTTCTGGGAGTTTTTATGTGGAGTTAAATTTGCATATTTGCCATCTGTTCAAGGCCTTTGGTAATTTTTTAAAGCCCTGTCTGGGACATCACATGACTGGTCAAAAGAAACATTCAAATTTTCTTTAACTGATCTCTCTGGGAGAGCACGTTTCTCCAGCAGTGTACATTCCACTGCATTCCTCAACTTCATTTTGATGTGGAAATTCTGTCTGTAGTGAACTGCTTATAAAGAAAGCAGTTTTCATGATGTTAGCCATGCTGTTGATATCAGACTGTTCTAAACAGAGTCCCATCTTGCTTTTGTGCACACCTCATTTTGGCCTTGCTTTCTTTGACATCCTGCTATAACATTCATTTAATCCCATAGATCTCTTTCTGTTTACACAACAAGTTGACACAGAGTTAGTGTTTCTCCCTGTTCAACGTCTCCTGTGGTGTCCGCATATGTTGGAAAAAGAACACTGTGTTCTTTGGACTTGGACTGGGGCAGTCTGGCTACATCGCTGACCTTGAGTGGAATTTTATAGCAAACATCATATATTATTTGTTAAAGGCATTGCTGGTGTGTATCATCTTTCAAACTAGTTGTCATGTCGAGCAAGTGTTAAAGGTTTCAGCCTGAAAATGGAAGACTGTTTATGTTCTTTATCTTATTGCCTTTTCAATCAAAAGATAAAGCAAGTGTCCTTAGCTTCTGAAATCACTGATATCGGATATATATCTCTGAAGAGATGGTGTAATACTGAAACCAAGGTTTTACTGTTCACTTGGCAGACCAAGACATTATTTCATCATATAGGCTAGGCGTAATGTGTTATAGAATGATAGTTGTTGCAGGTGTACTGTTAATTTTAGAATCTAATAGGCAAATACTGCCTGTTAGTGTTGTCACGGTACCAAAATTTCAGTATTCGGTACCAATACCAGTGAAAATCCACGGTTCTCTGTACCAATTTCGGTACCAAAGCAAAACACAAAAACATGAATGGAACAACAAGCTATTTTTATTAATAACAAACAATAATTAAACAAACATGACTGAATAACACACCCTTCTTATTTATACACTTAGATAACACATGAAGTCATGTAAATGAATGGCATCTTATTGTAAAGCCAAACTATACATGACTGTATTTGACTGGACTTTTATTTATTCAAGCTGCGCAAACCATATTTCATAACCTACAACTGTTTTTCTGATGGACCAATTTTAATGATACAAACATTAACAATACATTTGTTCTCTAACACACATATTTTGGCTACACAGGTCATTTAAAAGCCTCTGGTGTGTAAAAATAGTATGCTATTATGTCCTGTTTTAAACGCTACAGGAGCATTAAATAGTTAATAAAGAAACTTTATTCTGATACTCGTGTTAGCATTAGCCGCGCTTATGCTAACGATTAACTAAGCAAATGGCAATGTTTATTTCAGTCCGACATTCAAATTACTATAGGGTTTATTTTTTATAACAAAAGCTCTAAATATAAAATAAAATTAAAACTTGCCTGCTTGAATTCTTTCATTAAATGTGGGTGACGGTCTTTGAGGTGTTTTATAAGGTTCAGTGTATTTCCTCCTTTTGACATAAAACTTTTATGACACCGCTTGCAAATGGGTTTCTGGTGATCAATGATCAGCCGCTAAAACAAAATACTTCCACACGCGGCTCTTTCCTCCTTTCTTTTCGATGAGCGGATTCAGAGCCGCCTCATCAGCAGCAACGCCGGTCGCCCTGTCTGTGTTTTTACGAAGAAGACGCAGCTGCACAATACGCATATAGCGCAGCAAGAACCGGATTTACCAGGTGCTCGGTACCACCGGTACTTCAGAAAACCTGGTACCGTAACATTTACATTTTTTTAGTACCGACTTGGTACCGAAGTACCGGGTCTTTTGACAACAGTACTGCCTGTCATAGCCCCCCCCTCGTCTCCATTAGACTATAATCAGTGACAAGCTCTCATGTTTGCTCTTTTTATATCAGTTCTGCTAATGTCTGTGTACTTTTTTCCTCTTTCCTCTTCATTCATTTGTTGGCGTTCGTCTGGAGTATTTTTTTTTCCCCCTTTGCTTTTTACAACAATAGCGTCCTCCAGTTGACCATGTTCAGAGGCCGAATGAGCTGTTTGTACTTCAGCACTTTAGTTGTTGGGAGGGTTGGGAGCTCCCTTTATCTGGAAATTAATGCAGGCAGTATTTGCATTTCATTTGCATATAGCCCCTGCAGGCTGTTTGGAATGGCAAGAGGCTAAATTCCATATTTATTACCCTAGTCTTAACTAGTTTTCTATTTTACGCCATTTGCCTCTCATTTGCATGGGCTCAGCTTGACTGGGAATTTGGGGTTCAATGACCTAAATTGTTTTAATTCTTGAGAACAGAGAAAGCAACCCTTGATTATTATTAATTAAATTAGGCCACTTGAATGCAGCCACAAATATACGTTGGGACATAAAGCGAGCAGAAGGATCTGGACAGATCACTGTGAAATCTCGTATAGTATATAATGCTTGTGTTGGTGCTGTTGTACTATGAACTAGTGTGTGGTATATCTACAGAGAATTCATTACTTATTAATCTCCCACCATGGCTAGTGTGAAGAGCAGTCATCGAGGCTTCAGAATACATACAGCCTTAAGAATACTTCTGAGAAACTTTTTTTGCTTTACACACACTTAAATTAGCTTTTTTAAAGAAAAAATAGTACTTGTTAAATCTTGTGAATTGTGAATTAGGAAATGTGTTGTGGCAGGGATTACAGTTGGCACAACTACAAGGAAGCAGTGTGGAGCAGTAGGAGTGAATATTCCCCTGTGACCTGAACCTCACTGGCAATGATTCGGGTTGGAGAAGACGACTTTTCCACGTACCACTCAAAGTCTCTTTGTTGTTTTGTATTCCGTGCCGCAGGTGCACTTGTGGCAGCTGCAACGGTATCTGTACATTTAAAGGTTCTAAAGGTTTCTGTATACATCTGGAAGACTATCAAAGAATTGCCTCGGCACACAACTAGACATCTATGTACAGTTACGTTCCAAGAGCACCCGCATATATTGAAAAATTGCATTGTTGTGATTTTTACTGTTCCCTCAAGGTGCACACTGGTAAAGTTGATTACAAAGACATGGCTCACTCACATACATACTGGACCATTCAAAAGTTTTTATACACTTGCAACTTGATTTGATTCGATTCTGAGACGAGTATAAATAGCAAGATTAATGCCCGACGGTATTTCCAAAACAGAAAAATGTAAATACTTTGTTAGCAGCCAATGTGCCAAAGTGTTTGGCATATGTGGAGCACTGAGTGTTCGTAAAGCATCCAACATTATTTATTATGAAACTGCTCCCACTTTGAAGAATCTAAAATATAAAAGTGTATTAAATACTTATGATAAAACATTTGGAAGTTTGTATTTTTCCATTTTCTTTCTTTGTCTTTTTCTTCTTTGTCTTTCTATCGTTATACTGTCTCTGTCTTTCACTTTCCCCCATGGGGAACCCAAAACTCTTGTGAATTTTGCTGCAATTCAAAGGCAAATCACTCCCCACACCTCCAGCTGTCGCTCCTTTTGTACCTGTGGCAGGTGTCTGTACACAGCAGCTGGCTGGAGGGAGGGTCATGTTGAGGCTTTCCTCTGCGGGAGTGGTTCAAGTTTAAACCACCGGCTCACCGAAAGCACGCCACACCAGGCGGCGTTCATTGTCCTGGCTCTGCCACCTGGCCATGCGCAGAGAGATTTGAATAGAAACAAGACTCAAATATTTACCTTCCCCCCCAGGGTCCTTCACCCATAGATTCAGTGCTCTTTTCACTGCATGCACCATTAAAGCAAACTCTCATCTGTGCCTCCCAGCTCATGGCAAGCACGAGGATGCTGCCCTTTGTGCATCGCCTTAGTGCTGACATTCTCCTGCGCACTTTTAGACTACTTTGACAACTGAAAAATGGCTTGAAAGGGATGCCACTCAGTGCTTGACAGGTGTGACATGGAGATCATGGCAACAGAGCTTTATCTGTTTCACTCTGACTTACTTGAATGTTCCGATGTAGAGTGATAAAATCACATGTTCTGACACCAGAGAACTTCTAACTTTTCTGTCTTAACCCAGTTTTGAAAAACTGTTAGTGCCAGGCTATTTGTAAGCCTTAAAAGTCCCTGACCCCAGTACATAATGCAACAGGAAATATACAAACAGTTGCAGCTACTGCTGTGAAAGATGAGCCTATCTTGCACCTGCTGGTAATGTTATCACCAGTTATTTCTTGCACTTTGTCACAGCCACAATCTTGGTGCTTTGCTGAAGAGGTCATCAGAGAGCATGCTGGGAACTGGTGATTTACCGTGGTGCAAGTTGCCCCCAGACCCGTTGCTACGTGCCCTTTTCTGCATCATGGATTAAATCCCCTCCCCACACTAAACCCGGTAAACATCTTTCTGGGTTTCATCATTTCTGCTGTCACCTAGAAATGGTTGATTGTCATGTTTATTCGAATAGTGTTCTTTTGAGAATGTCTGGACACAACCACCTGGTTTTCATTTTAAGCAGAATGACAATACTTGGATAGTCTAAACTGCATCATTCTGTTGGTCATTTGGTTGTAATATTAAACAGCATATGCATAAAACACACATAAATCAGTAAACATGTACACAATTGAATTTTCTGTTAGGGCTCATCTATTAAGTTACCTACATATAGGAAAGATATTTTGTTTTGTGTAACTGTTCGCTTCTTGTTATATTTACATTCTTATATAGTGATAACACCCCCAGAGAAGCCATTGCAGAACAAAGCCATACTGGCCGTGATCAGAGGATGCAATGAGCACAGATGTGTAAGGGAGTTTTGTGGAATCCCTAATTATAAATCATGCATATGAAAATCGCATTCATTGTTTAAGCTGAGGAAGAGGGCTGTTGAAGAGGATTAGGCTTGAAAGTCTTCCATTGCAGCTTTGCCAAATCTTTTGTGTCTCCAGGTGTTGGACCACCATTATGTTTCAGTCCCCCAGTGTCATTGGACGTGTAGTGCTCGGAAATCAAAAGCGAGATATATTTATTGGGGTGGGGTGGCTGACAGCCTTATAAACTATGCATGGATGCTGTTTAAGATGGGAATGGTTATCTCTGGCTATGGAAGTCGCTTTGAACTGATTATTTTGATGGCCCAATCGAGATGAAGGACAAAGCCAAGGGAGCTGGAATCCAGCGAGTCCTGACATATGCTAATGGCCCGGCAGTGTCCTGCCCCTGGCGCACCCTCAGACCGCTCCACTGGCCAACAGCTGGTGTCTTTATTTAACACTCACTCTGTTTGCCCAGCCAACTGACAGGAGCACCTTTCATTCAAAACCTTCCTTCTCCACGAATAAAAGCTTGTCGGCACATTGCAAACAAAAACATAATCACGTATGTAATGGCTTTGAAATTACCTGTAAATATTTGCCATGCGTGTTATTGTTGCTTGCCTACAGACATCAGCAGGTTTGATGTTTTATCAAAGGCTTGACAGTTGGTTTGTCTCCCACATTTGTGTTGAAAGACAGTCATCCAAAAGAGTCGCAGCCGTGCAAAACAAAGGAATAATGTTGTCAAAGCACAAGTTTTATCTTGGGTCAAAGACTAGTTGCATGCAGGTTTTTCTAAGATAATGTTCTTCTGTAAGTTCAGGAGATTAGAACAGATCTGTTCCGTTTGTGTCTTTGAAAGACGATATAAATTCCATTATCTTTGTGTAAAATAGGACATAGACTCTCTAAAGAGGAGCTGTAAGATACTGTTTCTCCATTTTCTCCCTGTTTCTACTTTCTTCTATTGTCCTGTGAGCTTGCTCTTCTAGCTGTCTCTCTCATTTCTTAGACAGAGCGGTCTTCATTAGTCTACAGCATGATAGTCAGTGTTGCATGCTTTGTAACAATCATGCTGCATGTCTTGTAACGAGATTACTTCTAGCACAGACTAAATAATAGGGTGGGTTCTGCCTCCCAGGACCTGTTTGCCCTTCATGCTAATAATCTCATCTCCATTTTATCCCCAGCGCCTGGCGTGGAACTGCTAAAGTTTGTCCATGAAGCTGCTAACAACGCTTCTCGTTTGACATTGCTGCCTATTTTTCAGCCACTTCACTCTCTAAGGCCTCAGACTGAGCAATGCTGCATTCAGAGGCTTTGAAAGCATAAATGCACTTCCGAGGCTTAGATCATGAACTACCTTTGTACATGGCTTTTTATGGGAAAGATGCAGTATGTTGTTTTTGTTGTTGAAAAAAATAAATACACCTCTGATTATACAATATTAAATATATTAGAAGAAACAGTTTTTTATTGTACATATTTAGACAAATGGAGATTGATTAGAAAATAAACAGTGTAGTTTTAGCTTGTGAACAGACCTAGCCTTGTTCTTGGCTTTGTAATATGTAAACTCCTCAGTGATGGGTCTTTTTCTGTGCCATTTTCTACTCCTCATTCTTCTGTTTGGCTCACTCAAAATAGCCACCAGTAGCCAATCAAATACATTCCTATGTGAATGGCCAATCAAAATGAAATTTTGTTGGCTCATTCCTAATGGCATATAGATCTTTTTTAGTCCATTTCAAATAAAGAAATAAATCGGCTATAGCATGTTTTAATCTGTTTCCCCCCAAATGATTTGGTCTATTTGTAAAATATTTTTGTCTTCATATCCCTCTATAACATTTACAAAATTCCTGTGGTTCTCTTTCATATGATTCAGCAATCATATAATTTACACTCTCCCTGCTGGACCCCTCTTATTGCCGAGGTCATATGCTCTGCAGTACCTCTAATTTACTAGTCTTGTTTGCTGATAATTGTCAAAGCAAGTAACTTACAATCATCAGCATTCAATAGATCTAATAGCTGTACAAAAGTTCCACATTCCTACACATTAGCTTGCTAGCGAACAGTGTTCCTTTTGACTGCTAGTAACTAACTGACCCAGGCTACCTTTAATTTGTCGAATTAGTATTTTCTTAAATAGCCATAGCAATATTATTGTAACTACAATGTTCATCCATCTTGCTCTGAGAGTTACACTGGAGCCAAACTTAGTGTTGTTTAGTGCTTGGTGAAAATCTGCATATTTAGCTTAAAAAGGCTATACATCAAGGGTCGGTTTCCCAGACAGGGATTAAGCCTAGTCTTGGACTACCCTTTCCTTTTCAATGGAAAATCTCCATTCAC
>JBBPDE010000006.1:15909139-15922491 GCA_037974605.1 Nannopetersius ansorgii
GTGTGTGTGTGTGTGTGTGTGTGTGTGTGTGTGTGTGTGTGTGTGTGTGTGTGTGTGTGTGTGTGTGTGTGTATCATATATATTTAAAGTACCACTTATGTGACCGTATCAATCTGCTTGTTTGCTGATAGTTAAGTTTGTCATTAATGATGTTACCTTAATAAACCACTCCAGTTATTCCAGTTATGTTACAACCTTGAGAACAGGGTTTTTGCAACAGCTTGGAGAAATGATGCTTTTTTCTGCCCAGTGATGGCTGAAGGGTGGCATTTTGAGGTGTCAGATGGAGACTTTCCCTCTTGCTGTCTTCATCCATCAAGCAGAAGCACTACTAAATGGCTGATCTCATTAGGTCCAGCTAAAGGCTTCTTTTGCTTTATGTCCTGCTGGAGCATATGTTTCAAAAAGTTTTCAGGTCCTTCACATACAAGTCACGTCTTGCATGCACATCAGGAATTAAGAGGTCGTTGCTTCTTGTGTACTAGGGTGATTAAAATCACACTCCCGCCTACCATTCCCTCTCGCTTGCCCTTAATAAATTAAATGTGATGAAACTTTGTTAAGAGCGATGCTTTTGAGGTTGACTTAATTGAGGTTATTGATTTTCCATGAAGTGAGTAATGAAAGGCTCAGATGAATTATCCATAACTGAGTTTATGCAGAATGATGCATTGAGCAGGAATGAGCAGCCTGTTTTGTGGCAGTCCCATGAGGATGGTGTCTGCAGGAGGCAGAAAGGGCTTGATGGGGAAACTGTGTTTGATCCGGTGTGGTGGTTTGGATGTGAAATTTGATTCGGCTCATACCTGTTCACTGGACTGTTGAGTGGTGGTTCTCATTAAATTATAGGGCAGATACAGACAAATGTGTCATTCCATTGGCCTTCGCATATTTGACATCAAAGCTGACGTTAATGTTGAGTGAGAATTCATTAGCGAACACAATTAAGTGATAACGCTGTGTATGCGTACGCGCGCATGTTGAGCCACATGCACTTGCAAGCTGGGTGATTAATGAAGCTGGCATTGCTTTGCTCAGCAGGCTAACAGTTGGAATGGTAGCAGAAACAAAACACCCCATTCTGGCTCTGCGGTCCTATCTGCCAAGCATATCAGCATCTAGACGTGCAGAAACGTCTCCAGTGTTGGAAGTAACACTTCACAAACGTGTGCATACATTCAAATACTCTCTTACATGTACAATTTTGTGCGAATATCAGAGGCCAGCCTTTTGTTGATTTTAATTATTCTTTCATTCAACTCATTTTCAAAAGGACATTATTAAGCTATTCACAGTGTATCGGGAACCTTTGACTCTTGTGATTTTATTAGATATTTAAATCTAAAAGGGGTATAGCTTTTCGAAAAGATGTTACAGTGAAGGGAAATGAACAACAAAAAAGAAAAATTGCCCTAGAACACCCAAACTGGGGAGTGTAGATTGCATGGATAATAGATTGCATTGATCATAGGAAGCAGAAGATGCAGCCAACTTCTAAGGCTTTAGAGTTAATAAGAAGCCTTGAAAAATGTTCTTTCTTCTGGGGAGGGGAACTAATAGCAAGTCTCCTGAAAAGCTACAAGAGAGGCAAATGGCAAAACACTTAAAACTGATTAGTTCTATGCTATATTTAGTTGCTAATGTTTAATTTTTAGTAAATATGTTTACTGCTCACCCAAATACTGAAAAAAAAGTATAACTTGTTCTTTATAACTGTTCTGACTTAAAATTAAAAAAAAATAAAATAAACAGGTCTCTAGAACTACACCATATGAAAGGGACAGCAGGAAAAATAACCTAAACACCAGAAAAGACTGATAGCTGATATAGTAAGTTGCCTTTTTTATCAGTACAGCTTCAGGCCTCCTTGAAATGTTCTAATGCATGTTTTGACCAATTTTCCAATGGGAGCCAGGACCCTTTTTCAAGATAAACAGGCCCACTGTCATGTTGAACAGTTGGCAAAACACAAGGGGGCTTGTCATTTTCCGTTGGATTTCCCCAAAGAAAAAGCTGTCCAGATATAGAACAAAAAGGATTAACAGACACCTCATGAGACCAGATTTCATAATTTAAGCACTGACAAACTTATTCCTCCTCATCATTCTTATTTCCTCCTCATTACAAATAAGAACAAGTACATATATTGGGAATCTTTTTGCATATCACATTCATTTCTCAGTTTTTCAAATAAATAGTCTTGTACCTGATAATAGCCCATTTACATGCTGCAGTCCAGCGCTTTTTATGTTGCTGATCCATTCTTTCAGCATCACGGAGAACATGCAGCCTTTTCATTTTGGACCAGCTGTCTTATTACATCAAAAGAGTGAGACATAAAAATGGTAATACCTTAATTTCATCCGAATCGGCCGTATCGCAAATAAATCGGAGCATGAAAACCTAATCAAATGTTCTTACTTTTCATAGCGCAGTGTGGAAGGGGGGATAAATTAGTTTTGATATCACTTGTTCAGCACACTGCGAATGCCAGAGGCTTTGCCATTATGCAGCAGAGTATCAAAATGCTAAATATGAAGAGGGGGAGGGACTGAGTCTGAAAAGTTGCACTGGAGGGAGAAAAAAAGTTTTTCTGAAGAGCATGAGGAGAAAAGAAAGGGAAAGGGAGGAAAGAAAATCATTAGTAAAGTTTAAAGTGATTTTATATGGGCCTCTGTGCTCTTTGTAATTTAAATTTCTCTGGCAATTATAGCGTGGGATTTTTTGGCCCTCAGAGTACAGTGCAGCCCGTATGGCGAAATGTAGAATTAGCGTGACACTGTCAGACAGGGCCACTAATGATCACTGCTACCCTGGGGTCAATTTCAGAGGTAGTACCATGAGTTGATTAAAGAGAATTTAGGTCTAAATAATAATTGCCTCTGATAAAAATCTTTATCTGATACCGTTATCTGTGAAAACAAGGCTGGTTCGATTACTCAGTTTGTGCTGGCCTAGAGGCTAAAGACTAGCGGCAAGAGAGACAAGCTGAAGCGCTGTTTTGGGCTTAAAAGCGACACAAGCTGATTACCAAACAGTGGTTGGATTCTCATTCTCTTAATCTGTTCAGTCCACAGCCTACATACTGCTCTTTCAGCCCCCAGTCTATTAATAACTGGTCTGCTGGCTGTTGTCACAGGGTGAGTATAGGATTCTCTGTGTTCACTCCTCTAAGGTATGGTGCATCAAACTAAGAGCTATGTGGGCTGATTTTCATCTTGCTGGGTTGTCTTTATTTTGTTTATATGCCCCAGGTTCTCTTTTATACACCTCACTCATGTAAATGGAGTTAAGGTTAAAATACACATTACATTTCTTGAGCTGGGCGATATGGCCTAAAAATTTCCCTCCTCTCTTCAAAATCAAACTTTATTTATTTATTTTTACATTAGGGTTAAGGTTCAATCTGACACATACTTTGGGTCTAAAACATTTAGCATGTTAATGAATTCTGGCTTTTCCACAGTATGTATGAGCACCATATCTTTTGCAATATACATAGTGACAGCGTTTGTTCCACCATGCCCCATTCTTATCATATAGCACTTGGGCTTTAACAGAAAAGTCGAGTAGTCGCCTTCAGAGGCACAAATCGCGCTCCCTGAGTGAAGTCGATTCGTTTTTTTGTCTTTCTTTCTCTGTGTGTGCACAATGCAGTCTCTGCCTCTGATTGGCTGACAGTGACATGCGTTCCTTGACTTAACTGATTATTAAAAAGGGCGGTACCGTTGACCAAGAGGAATCTAAACGGGAACGACAGCCTGGTGGGCCAGCGATTTTTTTGTCCCAGTCCAGCCCTGCTCTGTACCACACAAACAGCACAGTGGCCTGCACAACCTGCAAGCTGGAGTTGAAGTACAGTAACAGAATGGATGCACTGCTTAAGCTGTCGGACATAGAACTCGATTGGTCTGTGTCCAATGGCACAAAACCTAACCAGTTCCATATTACAGATGTACCAAGACCTTTCTTGGGCACAAACACTGCTACAGTGTTTGGGTGCGCTGTGCTAATGTACCCATGTAGAACGGTGCGTTGCATTAGTTCCACTTTTTTCCATATGTAAAATAAGTAATAAAATCGATATTCATAAAAAACACATCATCCTGAACTGTAAATTCGAATTCATCAATAAAATCGATGTATCGCCTCCCTCTGGAATTTCTTATGACAATTCTGGTCACCAGCTGGTCTGTATTGGAATATGATAAAAACAGAGCGCCTCTCTTTACTCATCTTTGGAAACCTATTGTACTTGTTTTACAACTCATTTCAGTGTTGTCCAGAGGAGAATTTTTTTTTTTATTATCGTCTCCTTGTGTTTCTTCCACGTGTAGCTACAGAGCTTTTGCTGCCACAATTTGATTATTACAGTCTGGTAAATGTAACATACACTAAATTGGCCATTGCTCCTGGATGAAACACACGTGTGCGTATGACAGGACTGAAACTATAGCCACAGACTTTTGTGCAAAGCATTATGCTTGATGGTTAACTTTGTATCTAGCATAGGAGTTTTCCTCATCTGAACCTTTAGAATGCATGTAGTATTCCAAATAATGTCCAGCAAGCTGTAGACCAGAAGGTTTTAGGCCACTTAGGAAGATTTGATTTGTTCTTTGTTTATGTATTCTGTCCCAGTTCTGGGGATTGTCTGGTTTATTCACTGGCTCAAGTTATTTTCACCCTTCAACTACTTATGAAAGCAAAATGGTGAAATGTAAACTAATTTGATTTAACACTCCATACAGCCTGGGAGTAAGACATCTGGAAAGGTTTTTCCAGCCCTTACAGCTTTTCATGTTGTTTTACTTAACAGCTTAACACCTTGTATTGTTTGGGCACCCAGATGTGCCAAGAGCTGTGGACACAGAGGTTTTTTTTGGGGGAGGGGCATTAAGTAGCAGTACACTAGAGTCATCTTACAATGGCCTTTCCCAAGCCACTATGTCAGTCACCACACAGACATTTCTAAAGCAAACAAATTCCCATGCCATTTGTTTAGTCTTTGGAAAACTCAAACAAATGTCGTAGCTACAATGTAGAAATAGATTCTCATGACACTGAAAAGCAGTGCTATTGTTATTAAAGGAAGAGTTTTTAAAAAGTGAAATTCTCTCTGTTCCCAAAATGAAATTAATTTTGTACAGACATAATACAGCCTTTAGAATAGCTGCTTCTACTACTATTTTATATGCTCATAGTTTTTGATATATTTTTATATATAACAGGATCCAATAGCTCGAATACACGCATACATTAGTGCAATTACATGCATTTTTTTAATGTACCAACACTTCAATACATATAGCCATAACATTAATAGCTTGATCTTGTGTGAGCCGCCTGGACGCCATAAGACCTCTCAAGGTGTGATGTGGTATCTGGTACTACAGACCCTTTAAGTCCTATAAGCGTTCATGAATCAGACTGCTTTGTCCAGTGCATCCCACAGATTTTTGCATCACTTTGAGATCTGGGGAATTGAAAAGTCAAGCCAACTCTTTGTCTCAAACAGTTTATGAGCAATTTGGCAGTGTGTTAATGACGCATAATTCTGCTGAACGAGGTCACTACCATTAGAGAATAGTGTTACCATTAAGGTTAGTACTTTATCTGCAACATGTTTAAATAGACCTTAAGTGAGGGATGCACGGTTTCCCAGCAGAACACTGGCCAGAACATCATACTGCCTTTGCTGAGATGTCTCTGTGTCGGGACTCTGACTAGCAAAGTGAGGACACAGAGACATCTCAGCAAAGGCAGTATGATATTCTGGGCAGTGTTCTGCTTTACACTTTTTCCTGCAACACGTCAACTTCAAAAGCTGTTTACTTGCTCCCTAATAAATCCCAGCCCTTGACAGGCAGCATTGCAACAAGATAATCAGTGTTATACACTTTACCTGTCGTCAGTGGATATAATGGTATGACAGATCGACAATGAATATAACAAACTATGGTAAAATAGCCATTACTTCCTGCCATGACATGTCTCACTTTCTTATGTGGGACCCGCACATAAGAAAAGTTTCAGTGCTTAAATGCATTGTTAGCTTACCAAGCTCGCACTGAATATCTAATGCATCTTTTTCTAGGACCTCTCCCTACTCTGGATCTGTTGTATTCATCTGGGGCTTCATAATTTACAAATTAAGCCCTGCATAGAGGAAAGCTATTTGGGTAAAGAGGAAACTGTAAATTTTTTGGGGGAGTGTGCTGCTGTTTTTTGGTTTCTCTCCTGAGGGCTTTAAAAGTATGTGGAGTTGAGCAGTCACTCATCTCTCTCTCCCTGTTGATGAGCTGTAGTCCAGAACAGTAGAACCCTTTGTTCCATGGGTTCCTGCACATGTTTCTTTTTTATTACCAGCAGATGCACACTTGCCCTTCCTCATCCCCCTTTTAGCTGTCCACCAGGCCTCTGCCAGAGGTGCATGCACAGCCCAGCTATATCTCTGGCTCGTCAGCAGAAGACTAGCCCAAGAGGAATGCTCTTATTGTCTTCATATGCTCAAGACTTTTGATGTCTCACTTATGAACTTGCATCTCACAGCTGCTTTGATGTCACGTCAATTCAGCCGAAATGCACGTATTAGATTTGTAAAGTATCTTCTTGAGACATGGTGCAACAAAAACTCCTTTTGTGTGTGTTGATCCTGTCTCTGTTTAGACTGTCCAGAAGAGTATAAAAAAGGTTTTAAGGGAGAAGAAAAAATAGAAAAAATATGTGATTTAATCAAACTTTTTAAGAGGCCTCAGCTTGAGAACATCATGTCATCATGTTCCTCCATATCCCTCCTCAGGTCTCAAAAGGGCATTATAATTAATTCTGATAGGCCAGAGTTGATCTCATGATTACGCTTGTTAAAGCTTGCTAAGGCAGTCCAGGCTAACCGTGAGAAACGAGGGTGATGCTCTAAGCCCTCGTAATCCCCATCTCTGGGCTCTTAACTCCTTGCTCTGTGACTCAGGATCATCTAGCCATCCTCCTGTTTCATTGTTTCTGAACTCATAAGGACTCTTCATTTTTTCCTCACTGTCCCTGTGTAGCCACGACGTTTGGAAATGACATCACTGTGGAAGGGTTCAGGAGGAGTTCTCTTGCATGCAGATCCTGCTTTGTTATAACATGTCCCTCTGAGCATACATGAGCTTGTTTGCTGATTGAAACAAGTTAATGTATGTATTTAAACTTTTTGCTGCCCTTCATTGTGTTTTACTTATAAATACAGAGGAAAAGCAAGTAGGGGTGTAATAGGGGGCAGTCATGCTGAGAAAGGGAAGGGGGTTCATATTTATAAAAAAAAGCAGTTCACTACCCTTAAAATGAGGGCAAAGTATGAATAATAAAAGACAGAAAACCCATTCTCTTAGACACATTGAGAGTTTTTCAGGAACAGTTAAAATGTACAGGTGCAGTCATACCTTTCGAAAGCTAAGAAGTCTTTGTTTATTTGAGCTGAAGCTGAATCCAGGTGAGGATATCATCAAACACTGTTAAAGATTAAAGTGGGTCAAAGACAACTTTTCTACAACCTTTTTTTTCTTTATGGAGTAAATTGTCTATTGTTTAACTTTAATATTTTCTTTGCAAAAAATAGTAACCAACATACTTTTTACTCTTGTTTCTAAAAAGCTACCCATAAAATGTCATTCAGTGTAATAAAATAGATAATTTTAAAAAAATAGCGGTTGGCATTAGAAAATTGAAAGGAGTTACATGACTAATTAAAAAACTATATTTAGGCTCTTCATTGGAACTCCAATTATCTTAGAAATGGCAATGTGAAATCTTTAAACATTGTTCATATTTTTCCAATCAGCTTAAAATACATTATTATCCAGTTTGTTGGAACATTCCTGCAATGACAAAAATCATTATTAGAATTTTACTTCATTTTTATGTCAATGCATGCATTACACTGAATGACGCTTTTTAAAAAGCCAATATGAAATGCTACCATCAACACTATACTGTTGTAATATCATTATCATTAGGCTAAAATAGCCACAGTCCTGAATAAATGACAGCAGAGGGAAATATTGCCAAATAGTTGGTATTTTATTGAACAATGAACATGGTACCTCCTCAAAGGACTATTGCAAGTTTGATGATGAGGTTATTATTGTTTTGTTGTTTGCTCTTTAGCGCAGCATACTTTACCACTACATCTGATGGCTAGGCTTAACTTGATTCCACAACACATTTTCCCTGCTGTTGTTGCTTAAGCTCTCTTTACACCCTTATTGGGAGTGTTTCACATCCTCTTGTTCTCCTGTCAGGTGCACAGCAGAAAGCAGTGGGATGAGGCCCTCTATTTAGGCGAGGTCCACAATTTCTTTTTAATTACCTCCACGCACAAACCGCACACCCACCCACAGGCTCTGTACACAATTAACAGAGGACGCTTATCGTCAGCTTAGTGCCTCCATTCATCCTTATATTGGCCACTGGCCCATCCTCTCGGGCACATCCTTTTTTAGTAAGGGTTGACATTATTTAGTGCTGATGCCCTCATGGGAGTCTGGATTAACAAACATGAAGAGGGTCTGGGACACCTACTATGGCATCTCAAAGCCTGAAGTACCACTGAAAAGATGAACAAGAGCAAGTGGGCTGTACAGCGTTCAGCAGAGGCCCGAAACACTCTTTCTTTTGCGATGAAGTGCATTGTCCTCATGTATCGTGCTCCATAATTAATGATGGCTGAAAATAGCAATGAGTGACTAGCTAAGAAAGTACTTAAGAAATTAGTTGCTCTCTTCATAGAGTAAAACATTCTGCAATATGTTTGGTTTAGACTGAAGACATGGAGATCAGATATGTCCTGCAAATACAAAACGAATTGGACTTGTCATTCCAGCATATCCCCCACATGCTCAGATGGGTTAGGATTTGAGGAATTTGGAGGCCAGGACAACACCTTGAACTCTGCATCATGCTCCACAGCCCCATACTTATCAGGGTAGCATGCGCAGTATGTTGGGATACATTCCTCCCATAACCAACGTAAGAAATGCTGGAAACCCTTCGGAATAAAGTATTTTCATTAGGACCAGATGTTTTAGCTTTCTCTTGAATTTAATGACCTCTCACTGTGGTTTGTAATTTGTCTCTCAATGAACCCCGTCTGTAGGTACTCGTAACTGCGAACTGGTTGTACTTCCTGCAAACTGGTAGTACTTCCTGTTGCAGGGATGCTCCAGTCTAGTCTTTTGGCCGTAATGAGTTGCTCAGGTCTATACACGCACCCATCTCTGCTTCAGTTGCCGGTGTGTTTTGCACCAACACTAACTAAGAATATATGTAAATAAACTAAGTGTTTGATTGTTAGGAAAAACAAGACTACAGGTTTGGTTCCTTACTACTTACATCAGAGAAGCACATGATTTAATTTGATGAAAGACTGATTAACTGATGAAGATATT
The DNA here is from genome assembly GCA_037974605.1 of Nannopetersius ansorgii. NCBI lineage: Eukaryota > Metazoa > Chordata > Actinopteri > Characiformes > Alestidae > Nannopetersius > Nannopetersius ansorgii. The sequence goes on from JBBPDE010000006.1 coordinate 15,918,568, forward strand.
GGATGTTATAACGGTAAATACTGAGATTCTTCAAGGAGAGGTTTAAAAATGGTTAAGTTTGCACACTGGCACAAACAATCACAGTTCACTGATTGTATTAATTTATATTCATGTTACTGGTTTATGTTTCAGCATTTAGCAGAAGCGTATGTCAGTTCTTAAGTAATCCACATATGTTCTTCAACATCTGTTTTTAACAAAGTTACTTCTAGCTATGTTACACAACTTCGCAAACCGTGTTATAAAGAAAAAAAAATAATGTTAATGGTTTTACTTATCAGTTTCTCAGATGATCTAAGTCCTCTGCCCAGTACTGTGTGTACATGGCAAATAAACCATGGTGTAGTTTGCCCTACATTATACGCACCACTAAAACCTCTGTCAGGGCACTGTAGCCATAATCTGAACACTGTGAATAGAAAGCTGCTCTGGGGGACAGTGTGGGGTCTGGCTAAGGCATAAGGGGATTGTTTGATGTGAAAACATCGCAACAGGGATGTCATACCCGTTGGGATTTACAATGAGTTTGATCTACTTTGCTAGGCCATATTACAGTAAATAGGACCCCTGGTGCAACTCTGCTTAGACCGGGGGTGGGTTTGTGTATGTATGTGTGCACGTGTGTGTGTTTGTGTTTGTTATGAAGGCCCCATCTGTGCCTGTTTTCTCTGAGGCCTGGTCACATGATCCATCCTTCATCTTTTAATGCTCGGTTTAATTTGGGAAAGTGCTGTGAGATGGATGGTCTCTGTTAAAGAACGTCTCATGTCAAGAATGAGACGCCTGGAGCATTTACGAAAGTCCATTTATCCAGTTGGCTTGCCTTTTTAAAGAAGCATTATGCCAGCAAAAGAGCGTGCACAGCCCTCTGTGTTGTGGAAGATTTTCACGAATTTAATCCAAGGGAGCTTTGTTTAGCTTTTTCTGACTATTATTCTTTTGGGCTATTTTGGATCTTGCCATATTTTTAGATCTTTGGCTTTGTGTGTGTAGTGTGAGACTTGGTGTTTTAATACTAACATTAAAATAATAATGCAGTTAATTTGAGGGTCTCATTTGTAATCATTTACAGGCTGAGAGAATGCTTCACACGAACTTGGTAGTAGCCTAGTAGGTAAAAAACTGTGAATGCGATTGCCACCAAGTTGCAAGTTCAGAGCCCCATTTTCTACCATTGTGTTATTGAGCAAGACACTTAACCCTCAGTTGCTCCAGGGGGAATGTACCTGTAACTAATGATTGCTCTGCATTAGGGTGTGTAACAAATGCCACTCTACCTTTACTTTAACTGTATTCTTCACACACTCACATACATAAGCATTTTTTCCTGTCTGAAAGTAAAAATATAACCTGCAGTAACGCATTTGTTAAGTGTCTAGAATCAGCTTGCGGTTAAAATAGTTTTTGCCTAAAAATGCTAACCTTTCCAGTGATAAATGAAAGTCAGGGAGGCCATTGAATTGCCTTATTAGCCCTTTTCTGTGAATTCTTTCTTTAATGGAACACATTTCCTATATTAGGAGAAATCTAACAGTTCTATTCCTATTAGGCATTTGCGACTGATCTTTTCTCTCTTTTTTTTTTACTGGCCATACACTGCCATATACTCCCATTAGCCTCTTTACTTAAGAGAAACTTGTGCTTACCCAGCGTATATCTCAAACTCAACAGACTCAGGGAGCAATTTTGATGCTTCTGTAAGCTATTTGGCCCAACAACAGGGGACACAACAAGCTACAGCACACTTTGCTAATGTACAGAGCCACACTGACCTACATACTTTTCTATTGTTGTTCATTTTGTTCAGGTTGTTTATTCTCAAACACTTATGTTTTCTTCTATCACATGCAGTCTGTTAATGGGTAGTTGTATGTGAGTGACTTGTAGACAGTTTTCGCATTACGCGTACACAGTTAAAAGAACAGTCTAGCCTAAAACTAACAGTTAATGTCATTAGTCATGGTGAGCAAGCTGAGATGATGCTCTACAGCATGACTGTCTGAACTGGGGGTAGAATGGTTTATCAGAGTTATCACTGCTGTTATGGTGAATACTGCACAAGCTTTAGAAGTGCTGGGGGCTGTTAACGTCTTTTACAAGACGTAGTGAGGCCTGTTAAAAGAGATGAAGCTTAGTCAATAGTCTTTTCCACAGTGTTTTAAAGTAAACATTCAAAATGGCGTGAACTATATTTGCAAATGGGGTTTGCTATGCATTCTGTTGATAAGCTAATGTTTTCTCTCTGTCTGTCTCTGTTTCTTTCACACAGCTGTTTGAATGCTTGCACATACTGCAAAACCAAACATGCCAGAGGGGACCTGGCCAGCTACCCAATTGAGGAACTTGTGGAAAGAGCCAGACAGTCCTTCCAGGGTAAGTCCCAGTCGGTTTAGGTGCTCTTTGGGTCACAGAGCCTGTCTTAGGGTTATTTTTGTCCCCTCTTGATCCCTGCCAGCATCGCTGTAATAACACAGCGCAGAGAGGGGGTGGGAATACAAGCCTTTAACATAAGATAGATTGTGTGTCTGTGTCTGTGTCTGTGTGTGTGTGTGTGTGTGTGTGTGTGTGTGTGTGTGTGTGTCTCTGTCTGTGTGTGTGTCTGTGTTTGTCTCAGGGAGACACTCATTCTATACTCAGTCTTGTACAACCATTCACTTGGGCCGACCTTACTTCGCAAACTTAATTTGGTTGGTAAGGTCATCCAAGGCAAGAATTATGTAGAAACATTTATCTTTAACAGTGTACAAGATGGTTGAAACGTAATAAAGTCACATTTTTAAGTATTCAAAAAATAGTGGAGATTTGTAGATCCTCACTAGATGTACATCTAGTCCAGTAATGTATGAACATGCTTGAGAAGATATTGGAAGGTACTTGTGTTATATGAGACTGTTTGCTAAACAAGTGAATCAATGATCCTAAGTAACCCACTGTTGAAACGCCACATGTGAGGATTCCCGGGTTGTGCATGTAGTGTGAGCTGTTTTGGAGAACCAGAATTATAAACAATACTTTTGTTTGCTGTGACTACAACGTTTGTGAAATACAAAGTTGATTAATGGTCTATCTCTGAGCACAATACATTTGCTGCCATGAAAAGATCCCTTCTCGTAGATAGCTATTAATTTTATTGTCTATGAGTGTAAGTATTTACCATTATTTTGATTGGTAGGATGTCAGGTTTTGGACATAGTAGTCTGGCTAAATCAGGTTTTATATAAAAAAAAAAAAAAACGATGTGTTGTTTCAGTAGAACATCGAGTTTAATTATAACCATTTTGTACTCTTTGAGGCCAAACTACCCTTGATAAACCAACCAAAATTATTCAGTTTGTTAATTATATAAATGTGACCACCCTCTTTGACTAAAATGAGGTTTATGAGGTTTGGGTAGACTAAATCTATCTACTGTTTTATACAGAGTAGACACAAATGGATGATACAGCCAAGACTAAGGTCAGATTTTAAAGCATTTTTGTCAAAATACTGAAATCATGACTACATTTCTAAGAACAGCATAAATGAATACATTCTGACCCGGTTGAACCATCTGAAAAGTTGTTTGCCGGAGTGACGCAAGTGTATATGTGTGTGTACGCTGCTTTGTGCGTTTCTCTGTGGTTTCTGTTTGAGGCTGTGCAGTACTGTTTGCATGTGTGTGTGGAACCAGCAAAGGGAAGAGAAACTAGGGTCCAAGCCATGGCTTTAGAGGAGGAAACCGTGCGGGAACTAGCCGTTACTTAGCCTCTAAGCATCTGATGAAGAAAAGAGGAACTCAACCTGTACTAATGCCAGACTCACAACTGAGTTATCTTGCACAATGTTGTAGAGAGAGAGAGAGTGAGAGAGAGAGTGAGAGAAGAGAGTGAGAGAAGAGAGTGAGAGAAGAGAGTGAGAGAAGAGAGTGAGAGAAGAGAGTGAGAG
>JBBPDE010000006.1:15937145-15952145 GCA_037974605.1 Nannopetersius ansorgii
CTCTCTCTCTCTCTCTCTCTCTCTCTCTCTCTCTCTCTCTCTCTCTCTCTCTCTCTCTCTCTCTCTCTCTGTTCTGTCTGAATGTCTGCCTATTGGTACAGCTGACGGTCCATTCTCTCTCTTCTCTCTCTTTCCCTCCCTCCCTCTCCCTCTCTCATCTTCCTCAACCACCCCCCCCCATTTTCAAAGAAGGCCAGGGGGAAGGAGGGAGCCCCTTCTCTGAAGGTCAGACAGGGCCTGAAAATGATTGCCAATAGCCTGAATAGTTATGGTGATTTAGCTTGTCTCTGTTTAGAGCCCAAGGTGTATAATATGAAGAAACAAGAAAAAAACCCTCAAGAGCTTTTCTGATTTGTTCTCTGACATTAGATATTCATGTCACCAGATTTGAAAGGCTACAGTGATCATTGCATTGGGGTTCTGTGGGTGAATGACTGATTGGCTAATGACACCACTGTGGTGTTTTTAAATGGAGGCCAAGATATTATTCACCCACGTCACATCACTCTAAACCAGAGGTCAACAGTCTCACCCACACAGGGCTGATGTAGCTGCTGGTTTTCCTCCAACCAAGCAGGAGGTTAACTCAAACTAATCAGTTGTTTGAGACCAACTCCAAGTGGAATGAGGTGAGCCTCTACTTGGTTTTAGGCAAAACCTTAAGTCACACCAGGCCTTTGTGGGTAAGACTAGTGACCCCTGCTCTAAGCAATGTTAACAGTGTAACATATCAGAATAGTCATTTTCGAAGATAAATTGCAGTAATTGCTGAAAGCATGCAGTAGCTTTAAAGCCTGTATATGTATATTAATATATTTTTTCCCAGACATTAAAATCATCAGTATTTTTAATTTTAATTCACACTCAGACTTTTAGTAGCAAATGTTTTTCTTTGTATTTCTGTTCGTACTGTTGTTTGTCCCCGCTTATGCCAAACGTTGAAGTGAATAATTAGACTTGTATAATGTAACTCATAATTATAACTGTAATTGTCCTCTTCATGTAACAGCAAAATCAGGCTCTTCCTGCCTTACTCTGGATGATGCTGTGTGAGGATTAAAAAGGTGTGTGACTTCATGATCTTACAGGATTATTGGCCCTTGTCTCTTGCTATGCAATGTTCCATCTCTCCGTCTGCCAAGGTGAAGAGTGAGGTGATGGAGGAGGGTTGCGCTCTCTGCTAAATCCGTGCTAATAGGCTCTCTTGTTCAGCCCAGTGCTTGGCAGATGCCGCTTTGTTGCTGTTTCTTATTGCTCTTAGCTTGCAGAAAGAAGCAGGCTCTAGATAGAGGACAGAAGGGGTGCAGCTAATTTGCCCCCTCTCCACCAACCCAAACTAGACAAAAATAAATAAATAAATAAATGCTCCACCACAGACAAGAAAAGACCTTTCTTCAGCCCTTCTCCCACAATGCTTTTGGAAATGCAGCCAAAAGAAGATGGAACTTATAGACAAGCCAGGACCCTCTGTTGTAATTGTATCATCCTCTCTCCATCACCCTCAAAGCCAGGGCTGAATCTTATTAGACCCCCCCCCTTCCTGCCTCTGGCGAGAGCACTAGCAAGGGGAATGAGAAACGAGGCTTTTTGAGGCTCCTGACTAGGGAGAGAGAAGCCAAAACCTGACAAGAACAAGAGACTCAATGAGGTTTTGATGTTTCGCCACCTCCTCCTCCTCCTCCTCTCTCTACACAGAAGCCTGGTGAGGAGCAGGTGGTGTGTGTGCAGCGCGGCCGCCGGCTACATACTGTACTGCCTGCTAAGAGTCCGACGCCTCGTCTTTGTTGTGCAGAACTCAAGTGGAGAAAAAGTGAAAAAACAGGCTGGTCAGGTCATATGGTCTGTACAAGAAGGTTTTCAAATAGAATGGCATTTCATCTAAATAAATCAGGCAGGGCCGAGGCCAGCAAGCACTAAAGGTTCAGGGTTACCGTTGACCTCAATAATAAAATCCTTGGAGGTGGTCTGTGCTCTTTATGCTTTCTGCTGTTATGCCAGTTAGTGACCAGCGAGCTTCAACTATGGTGGTCAGTGTGTGTGTGGAATCACTGAGGACTTTTCAGACTCCCTGAAACCTCCCTGAAACCAGTCAGGATCAAAAAACTTAATTTTCCTTTAAGATACGTTTTCCCTCGTTTCCCCTATTTAATCAGCAACCGCAACCTGCATGCGCCAGAGTGGATTAGAGTCCACATGTCTACTGTGTTGGTGCATTTCGATATATCTAAGAAAGACACGCAGAAAGCTGTTTGCAATGCACACAATGCCTAAATTTCTAGAGGGTGTGCATCCACAAAAACTTTCTCAACATCGGGATTAATTTATCATATCAAATCAAAACATCCCGATCGCCATGCAGAGTATGAAGCACAGAAGAGGAAAGGCCCTTCAACCACATCCACTCCATTTGTTTTCCAGTGATAACAGTTAATATATGGCCTGTGCCAGTCTTTGTTTTAATACACTATTTTGTTATAGGCCTACAAAGAATGTTGTTATCTTTCAACAGTTTTTAAAGCACTTGTTCTGAATGTACTTTGTTCATGCACTTTGTTCAGAATACTAAAATGCACTTGAATTCACTGGTTTTATGAGAGAAGATATTTAATTTTGTAATACTTCAGCTATTTTGCTTTGAGGCTTTTCATGAGTGGGACCAAGTAAAATATTTTATTCTTTTAACTATGAATATTAATTTATGCAATTGCAATGCTCGACTTTAGTGAGGTTAGTAGTAGTATACACAGTCCCAGCCATAACAGCAGTATAGCAAAAAATTGGTATAATAATTTATTTCAGTGTTTTGGTTTTCGGTCAAATTTTTCCTTCTTTTCGGTTTTTGTTTTGGCCAAAAAAAAATTATAATAATTTCAGTGTTTCCCTAGTAAAAATGTGTGTGCATAAGCCTACACCACACCCATATGTCTCTTACAGAGCATGCTTGCTGCTTCAATAGGCCAATAGACGCGATTCGGATTCTGAGCCTGATGAAATTACATCAGTTGACACTGTTGGCCTTTCTAGTGTGCCAGGATCTGTTTTAGTTGAGATTTATTTTACGTGATGTTACTTTCTTCAGTTATTTATTTAATCTAAAATTACAAAATTGGCTCAGTATACTTTAGTAATTATGAGGAGTTACTTTTCTTTGACAAGAGGAACTGGGGCTGTGTGTGAGGCATTTTTCTGTACAAACTGTCGTACATGTTGTATAACGTGGTGATGGTAAGTAATTTTTACTCAAACGTTTTGGGAGAACAACTAATTACAATGGCAGAGGTGGGACCTTTCTGAATAGCCTGGTATGATTATACAGCATCAGTTTATGTTAGGCAAATATAATTTTTCAAATCAGAATCAGCTTCAACTTAAATCAATATCTGGAAATGCCTTTTAGCTGTTGTTCACACCAGAAACAATTGCTCATGTGAGAGGGACATGGTACAGTTCAGCATTAACAACTGCTCAGTTGCCCTGGGCAGGTGAATTGCCAAGTCAGGAAATCAGCAGTAATAATCACTCTCCTTTGTCAAAGCTGACATTTTGATATTTTGGGGAACGATCGATTTCATGAAAAGCATATTTGATTTTGGTTTTTGAATTTCCTTTTGCTACGAGAAAAACATGTTTAACACAGTTGTATGTAATCTAGCCAATTGCTTTTTTGTTGGCAATTTACTGTAGTCTGAGACATCATTAAAAATAGTTTTTGTACTAAAGAGTAAGAGAAAATATTAATTATATCATACCTTTAATGCTGCTGCTGCTGATGATGATTTAGTGCTGTCAAAGTGTTCAATAAAAAGTGAAATTATAACCAGTAAGTACCAGTAAGATACTAAAACTGCATAGCGTAGACTCATAATCTTCATCTATGAGGTTGTAGTAAAAGGGAATAGCATGTTTCATAGTAAATGCATGATGTGGTGGTGATAGTTGCAGAAAGGCTCAGGGTGTTGGGTTTGTGTTTCACAGGCTGTTTTTTTTCTGACACGTATTAAGTGAAATGTTGGATGTTTGTGCTGGAGCTGCACCTTTAGCAAATACTGTAGTGTGAGCATGGGGCTGGTTCTGAACCCTGCATGCCCAACAGCACCAGACATATTTTTACCGGGTAGGTCCTCCTCTGATGAAAGCATGACACAATCAGGCTAAATATCCGTGGGCCATCCTGTAGTTTGTAATTCATTGCTAATCATTCAAATTCACTCATTTTCATACAAATTGCAGCATCCCCAGCATGTTTGCTCGTCACTTGATTGTCTTGTAAATGATGGAATGGGACGCTTTACCCATAATTGACTTGTAAATGAATAAATAGAACACATCACCATCTGGAACTCTCAAAGCTGCATTCGAGAGGATGCAATGACATGTAGCAGAGTGTTCTCAATCATTAAGACAGCTAACTTAACACTAACTTAAATGTCTAAGTAATTAATTTACTTGAATAACAGCAAAAGTATCAATAAAGAAAGTTACTGAAGTAGGTATTATGTTTATTGAAAATCAAGCCGTTTGGATTTCAGTAAGTGACTGAGCTTTCAGTTCACTGACTGAGCTAAGCTAATCCATTAGCCAAGCTAATTACTTTTGCAGGTTACGCTGTGAAAAACATATTTTTTGTGGCTGTAATTATTACTAAAAATGTAAAAGTTTGAATAGTTAAGATTTATTAGAAATAAACCAGAGTTCCTTATAATTACAGTGTTAAAAATTCTGAGAAAATACAAGTACTAAAGTTATAAAAGGAATAACTGTAATTAATAACTTTCCATGTTGAATTAAAACATGCTCTCTGTAAATATCTTCTATCTCCTTTACCTCCTTCTTTCTCTCTCTGTATCTCACTTAATTTCTTTCTCTCATGCTCTTTCAATTTCTCTCGCTCCTTCTTGCTAGCTTTTGCTCTCTTGCTCTCTCTTACTAGCGCTCTCTCTCTCAAATAAAAAGTTGTAACACCATGTACAGGAAACAGGAGATTCAAAATGAATTCCGACACGGTCTAAAGTGCTTTACAAGGCCTAAACCAGTGACTCTTAAACCGGGCCTAATGGATCCCCAGACAGTCCATGTTTTTGTTCTGTCGCTACAAAAATGTTAGCTGCTTGAGTACTAGTGTAAGAACCACTGGACTAAATGTCCAAGCAGAACAGAGCTATGACTGTGCGATCTAAGCCACATTGGCTCATTTGTCTGGACTGTTTTTTCAGTTTTATCCCACTCTATCAACATCACTTCACATTTGTTTTCCTCTTTCTCTCTGCACCTGACTCCAGCTCCATCGCTCTGTCTGATATATGAGATTCCTTGATGCATTGAATAATTCACTAAGGAACCCTAATTAAGTTGAATCATTGTGAGACACTAGGATACTTGCACCCTTAGTGCTGACTGTTTCTTTCTGCCTCCTGCCAGGCCCTGTGAATAAAGAGCTCATCTGCAGCATCGCCCAAATACACTTTAACTCCATTCACAGATATAAATCATTTAAATACTTGGGTTTGAAAGGGCAAACATGTGTTGAGAGCTATTTTGGGCCAGTGGTCTTAAGGATTCTCAATGGGTCCTACACTACCAGCTTTAGATATTGATGCCTAAAAACCATTTGTATGGAATGAAACATGTTTGGTATGAGTGGTAGGGTTAGATAACAAATGGTTGTATGGTCCAGTATTTGGTTTAAGAGGAATGTGGTACAGTGATTTAAATACTTTGTCCTATAACAAAGTAATGTTGTATACATTTATATCATAAGCTCAGAGAAGCTTGAACTTAAGCAGTTTTCCAGTATTGCTTGGGTGTTGCTAAATGTGTAATGTGGTGTTTTAGTTGATGCATTTGCAGTTGATTGCTAGGGCACTGTTATATACTGTAGTTGATATGTTATCACATGGTTGCTAAGGTGTTTTTAGACAGTTGCTGTAATGTTTTAAGTGGTTACTGTGGGATTCCAGGAGGTTGCTGTGGGGTCCGAGCTTCTTCCTAGAGTGTTACTAGGTGATTGCCAGGGTATTGCCAAGTGGTCACTCGTATGCTAGGGTGTCTATGGGTGTTTACTGTGGTATCATTGCTAGCTGCTAGACAGTTGAAATAGTGTTCCAGGTAGCTGTTGGAGTGTTTCCTTGGGTGTTGTCAGGTAGTTTCAGTGGTGTTCTGGGAGGTTGCTTCAAGATCCAAAGTGGTTGGTAAAGGGCTGCTGGGCATTCACTGTATTCTCTTTAATGGATGTTTGCTAGTGTTTTGATGTGTTTACTTTGATTTTCCAGGTGGTTACTAGGGTATTACTAGGCAGTGATTAGGCATGGTAACCCAGGAGGGTGATCAAATGCTTCTAGGGTCCCAGATGGTTGCAGTTGTACTTATCATGGCAACATGTGTGTGCACGTGCGTGCGTGCATGTTCTATGTATACTGTTTTTACCAGTCCTTGTGTGTAATTTGTGAGCATGTTGACGATTGACTTCAAGACTAGGATTCAGAGTGTGAGTAGTGCAACATTAGTGCTATCAGTCTGCTAGTATTAATCTGCTGGATAAAACTCCCCATGCTGGAGAACAGAAAGCCCCAACCTCACCTGAACAGGCTAGGATTTTCATTCAGCAGTTGTGTAAACTTCATGAACTGTACTCGTTACAGTTTCAAAACAGCATCAGCTATTCATAATTATTTATAAAGATTAGTCTTTATAATTTGTTTCAAACCTGGAATTGCAATATGCCCTTTAAATGATGTTCACTATGACTAGCTACATTAACATTTGAACTTTCCAGTTGGTACAGGTTTATTTTGGCTTTACACAGTGATGCAGAAGTCTAAGTAACTGCTCTAGAACTGGTGTTGTTGGGGCCTGTAGTTCTCACCCTGGTATACGGACACACCTCAGAGCCCGATACTGATAAAGGTAGTTGTTCAGTTGAGCAGTGCGACATCAGTGTCAGTATATTCATGTCTGATGTGTGTGTTACAACAGTACAGCATGAAAGGAAGGGTGGCCATCAGGTGCAATGCAGATGAACCCAAATGCAGCTGTTTCCTAACTACGCCCCACACACACACACAGGAGCCTCACTGCGGGGGTCTGAAACTCCACACCTTTCCAAAATGAAGCACTCTTTCCATCTCTCTCTCCCTCTCCTGGAAAAAGAAACTGTATATGACATCAGTCCGTTACATCTGGAAAGAACGTAATGGTGGGGCACAATAACAGTGGTCATTTTTAGCTAGAACTGTGCTCATGGGAAAGTACCAGGCCACTTCTCACACTCCCATAAAGTTTACCTGCTTGGTTAACGACAGAGGCCGTGAAGTGTCCCACGGGTTAACTGACTTTGTTTTACAGCTTAACCTTCATAGGCCCCCATTGTGTATACACCTCAACATGCCTCTGGTTGCAGTTTATTACATACTCATAGCTCCTAGAAATGAGTGAAGGCATTGTACTTATATGCAGATTTAAACTATCATTTGATAAGACATTTGTGTTCATTGGCAGAAGAGGAGAAATTTCATTATGGTTTGAATGGAAGATTATCCTTAACATTTTGCAGCATTTGGTTACTTTCTGAAGCGAAATCTAAGCAAAATAAGAAGTATCAAACCTGTCAGTACAAATTGTAAATTGAATGTAAATGTGGAATTTCTTATGTAATTGCATAGTTTATAGGGCAACTTGTCTTGCCCCCCTCTTTCACTGCTTGACTTTGTTTACGTATACACAAGGTTTCTGTTTATTTTCATTCCCTGGCTCGGTCCTTGTTTCGCCCCCTCTGTAACGTCTGCACTCATTCTCTGCCCATCACAGCTGAACCAGATTAATAATTGTGTTTATACTCCTGGTTTTGTGATTTGTTTGGTCAGTCAGCCGTGATTTGTCCCATGTTTGTACCTGTGTTTCTAGCTCTGTTTTCCCCTGTTTGTGCTTCTTTTGTTTTATTTCTAGTTTCCTGTTATCAGTCTTGAGTATCTTGTTTATTTCATGTTGTGCTATGTTTTATGTAATAATGCTCAGTGTCTGCGTTGTCTGACCACTAGTTCTCTGTATGCCACATCCTGCCACATAAATTTAAGTAACACACATTAGAGCTATTAGCAGGTGTGAAATTTAGGTCCAAAACAGAGACAGATCAGTAACACTGTTGTAACACTGCAACAACCATGTAACTTCTGGTAATGGATTCATTGTCACAGAAGAATTAGAGTAGTAGAGCTGAAGTAGCAACAGAATAACTGAAACCCTTTTGTAGCCTTTTGGAGCTCTTTTTATTTTTAAGCTAAAAAAACCCCAGACATAATAAGGATTCAAGGATTCAATATCGTTCTTGGTATTGGAAAAGGAAATAGTGGAAATAGTGTCTCTAGTGACACAATGGCTTGTGAAAGTCATTAGATTTATCTGGAATCTGAATGTTTAGCCACTCCCAGACCTCAATTTTCAGCAGCCTGTATCAGGTTATCTTGGTGTATCCAGCTTCTCATACAGGCTACCTGTGCCTTGAACTACTTTCTCTGACACTGATGGCCCTTTCTAGTAAGTGCCTGTGTTGTTAATGCAGCTTCTATTTCCTCACAATTGATCCAACAGTTTTTACTTGGATTTTCTGTATTGTAGCCTTTTCCTTTCATGTTCATGTGTACCTTTATCTCTAACTTCCTTAGGATGTGCTTTAATTTTTTGGTCTGTGGTATTTTCACAGCTTCAGATTTTCAGATGTTTTATTATAGGACCAGTTGTAAAGTTTCAATCACAAAAAATATAATAATAATATCACCAGTAAAATTGTGCAAATAGCCTTTTTCAGTTTGAAATTTGTCACAAAATATTTCTTTACATAGCACCACTGTACATAATGTCACTAATGTCCGTTTATTAATCTTGAGGGTCAGTCTTTTAGAACAAATGAGGCACAGCACAAAATGTCAGTGTCATCTGAAGTCCAACCCATTCTGATGACTTTTACGGGGGTTAAATTATTTTGCAAGGTACTGGAAAACTGTGCGGTGAATAAGAATCGCATGTCTCAGATCGTACTATCAGCTGTTATGTGAAAGTGCCACACAGTGAGACGGGATATATGAATAACTGATAAATAACTGAATGTTTCTCTCCCTGCGCCCTGTCAAATCTGCCCTATTGAAGTTTTTTCTGTTTGATGCTCTGTCCGTATGTGGCTTCTGCTTGTGTTTTGTTTTTTTATTTTGTGTGAGGAGTTTCACCCCAGTGGAAATAGTTTGGTAAATAATTGACAGAGCAGAGGTGCAAGGAGAATCGATGTTTCATTGATAATTAATTGATGCTTAGTGAGAGCTCCGAGTGAGTTCGTGTGCGTGTGTGGATTGGTATCGACACGTTTGTGTGTGTTTGTCCTATGAGAACGAACAGTTCAGGGTTGGAGTCTGCACATACTCAATATCTCCTGTCCTGGATCGAATGTGAACTGTAGCCTCCACCAGTTGAAACGCTACACTGAGGAGTCACACGCATCTGAGATTGAGGTGCTGCTAACACACATGCATGTACACGCACACGCGCACACACAGATATAATATTCATTGACTTTTTTCCTCTTGTACTCCGCAATCTCTTTCTCTCACCCTCCTGCTGATCCTTGTTCTGTGGTATAGTGACTTTCAAAGTGAACTGTTTGTGAAGTTCAAGTCTTGTGGCCTTCTTGCACTGCCTCTCTTCTGTCAGAAAATAGGGCTTGGTAGCTGCCAAAAATCGGAATCTTTTGATTAAGGTATATATTTGCAATTACCCGTTACCACTTTATAGTCTGATTAGTATTTTGAAGAAAGCAAAAGGCTCAATCTGGCATAAATAATAAAAAAATATAGAATACAGGTAATAAACGAAAACCAACAAAGTGTTAGATGACAATGAGCATTTACATTTAAGGCATTTAGCAGATGCTTTTATCCAAAGCGACTTCCATTCCCTAACTACAGGGGGCAGTCTCTCCCTGGAGCAACTTGGGGTTAGGGACCCAGTGGTGTTATGCTGAAGGCAGGATTCGAACCCATGACCTCTTGATCTGGAGGCAAGTATCCTACCCAGTGAGCTACTCTTAAATCCAGAACAGCTTTGGTGCACACTGACATAGATTCTACAAGTCTCTGAATCTCTGCTGAAGGGTTCTGTCCCCATTCCCCGAGAGCACAGTCCAAAATGTTTCAAAGGAGTTCATTTGGGTTGAGATTTGGGAACTACAAGGGCTGTTCTTCCGTTTTCATACTTTTTGAGACTACTCATACCTCAAAGAATTGTTCAATACTAATTCCTTAATGGTATTATATAGTACACATGTTTAAAAGTGTCTGCCACATACTTATTCAGTTTTTGTGACCCATGCATTTGAAAATACCATTTTCCTCAATTGTATGAACAAATGCCTGTGAAAATAATTTGCTAACTAAATTGCTGGAGCATGGTCTACAGCATGCTTACTGTATAATTAATCATCAAAAATACTGTAATTATTACTGTAACAATTACAGCACGGTCAGTCATCACAGTCATTTGGTGATCTTTTATCCTAGTATTTGACTTCTGGCACTGCTGCATTAATTATAATACTTCAAATGAATAACTTTAATAATTACATACTGTATAATAAATACAATTACACACTGTAAAGTAAAATAAGATGTTTTGTTGCTTTATTCAGAAGGAATGAGGAACCGTTTCTCACACTAGGTCATGAGACCCTTAAACCAGAATTGAATAACAAATTATATCTAGATCTCACACAGGCGCACACATTCTGAACTCAGCTATTTTGTTTTGTCAGTTGGTTCTGCATATTGTGTTTTTGCTTTGTTTAATGAAGTTTGTTGTTTTGAATATTTAGTGCACTTTAATACTATTTTGCATCTCTGGTTCCTGAAAATCTATCCATCAGCCTTGGATATTGCAGTCTGCATGGCACTGAAGCTCTGAACGCAGCTCATCATATCAAAAATGATGTTCTGTTTAAAAGTCTTTTCTCTTTTTGCACTACGTTTCTTCTGGGCTTTGCTAGCTTTATGATCAGACAAACAAATCAGAAGCTTCTCTAAATGGAAGTAGCTAGCTCCTACACATACAAACGGGGGCACAAGTGATTCCAGTTTAACTTTTATCCAATAATGTTTCTCCTATCCTGATGTCATTATATCACCAGATAACCGATTATATTTTATGTGCAAGTTGTGTATTTTGGTAATCTAATGTACACTAACTTACTAGCTAAAGAGATTGTGTCTCTCCACTTCTCTATCCTAAGGCACCCTTAAAATTACACACAGGTAACTTTATATGAGAAAAATGTTAAATTATTTCATAGTGGCAAACTAGGTAATCTTGCTGAATTCATAAGCTAAAAAAGTGTGTAAACTCTTACAACAAATTTATGTGGAGAAAAGCAGATGATCATTGGCATAATATTATTCAGCGGTGTTGGGCAAGTTACTTTAAAAATGCAATTAAACTACTGATTACTGATGATCCCTTATTTCAAAAGTAATTAGTTACATTAATAGTTAGATTACTAGTTACTTTCCCACCCTCTAAAGAAACTCTTAAGTCAGCTCAAACACACTATTATTAATTGTTACAAACCTATGAGAACTCACAATAATGTTCTTGCCTTTAACCAAGATAAATTTAAAGTAATGGCTATATTTCCAGCTACTGAACACGTACTTCACACTCTCCCTCCTCACTTTGTTTTTGTTTGAGCCGGTAGGTGTCCCGTAGATGACGGCACCTGTGCGACTGTCAGACAGACATCTGTCAGCCGCTGACAGGTTACAGAGAATTATTTCTGTTTTTACAATATAGAGGTTAAAGCACTTGATTGTATTGGTAACACAGCAGTAACATAGTTATTTGAAATTGTAACCGTAATCTAATGAACAATTTTTAAATTATAACGTGTTAAATTACTACATTACTAAAAAAAAGAATCAAATTACAGTAACGCATTACTGCCCAACACTGGTCAACAGTTAAAAGTATGTTTACTCTAGAATTCCCCGTTTGTGAGTATTCAGATCTATAGTAATGTGCAGTAAACAGGTTCTACAGTAAATATTTGTTCATTATTCAGTAACAGTGCTGTAAAAACCACATGGTTATTTTGCAGTGTAACCTCTCCTTCACACAGGCATGCCAGCAAGCTTTTTACTAACCTTAAGGTATTTAATAGCCCTGATTTTCATCAGTCCATTCATTTGTTGAGCAGATCCTACTTGTCCATAATCAATTAGAGGGCTCTTGAGGGGAGCAGTAATGCTCTGCTTATTTTCTCTTTGTCTCATCGTTTATTCTCAGACAGAACTAACCCTCATTTACGACACCACTGGATTAAAAATAAGCGTGACACCCCCCTTTTGGATTAATGCAGTTGGTCTTGATCTGATGAAGTCAGCACTGACATACTTAAATTATTCACACACACACACACACGCACACCGCCCTCTTGAATGACTGTAATGGCATTATCGTGGCTAATGATGCTCTGTTCATAAAGTCAGGCTTAGTGAGCCTTCAGTGGCGGAGGGTGACCATTTCCAGGTGGATGATGCTCTGTAATGAGTTCCACTTATTAACGTTCTTATAGCCATGTTAAAAAAGCATGGAAGATTCATTTGACATAATGTCTCTCATTTTCTGGTAGTCATTGTCATAGGTTCTAGACTGTAAGATATTTTAATAAGAGCATGTAATTAGGACATCATCTGTACTGATTTGATCAAATCTGATGATCTGGGATTTGAATAGAGCACAAATTGGGAAAGTTTCATTGCACGTTTTATTCAGTTAATCAACTTTTTATGTTAAATTTATATGTTCAAGTAACGTGCGCCCGTCCAACCTTCACCCTGCACTCACAAAGGTGCAATAAAAACTATATGAGTAATGTCATAGAAGTACAGTTATAGGTCCCTAAAGAACCATTTTTTTTGTAAATGTGATTTAATGTGTGTAAATAATCTTTTAACAGCATAATTAACTTTTCCATAATTTAAAGATTCCTCACCAATGTAAAGGTTCTTCCTAGATACTTCACTTTGTGAACTTTAAAAAGACTTTTTAACACTCTCATGTGCTCTAATTTCTTCTGTACCCTTCTTCTGTATTCTAATAAAACCCTTTCTGATACCCTTATTTTTAAGAGTGCATGCTCACAGCTGTCTAGGCATCTTCCGCAATTTACCACAATTTATTGTTCAGTGTCCATACTATTATAATGCAAAAACATAATTATTTAAAAATTGAGTAGTGTAACTAATTGCATGTATATTTCATTTGCAGCCTGTAACTTTTCTTTTTACCCTTTTCTATGTTTCAATGAAAAAAAAAATCATTTCTTTTTCTTTCCTTTTGTGAAACGGCATGCAAATAATTATGATCAAATTTAACTCGTACTAAACTGTCTTTTTTTTATTACCTACACAAATGAAGTGACATTTGAAAAGCTGCACTTTCAGTAGAATTCTCCACTTGTTTCAGTGCAATACCAGTGAGAAATGTTTACCATGTGTTAACACGGGCAGCTTGTGGCCTAGTGGTTAAGGCATTCGCCCTGTGATCAGAAAGTCCAGGTTCGATTCCCAAGACTACTAGGCACCGCTGAGGTAGCCTGAGCAAGGTACCGTCCCCACACACTGCTCCCCGGGCGCCGTGTTCATGGCAGCCCCCTGCTTCACTTGGTGAATGGGTTAAATGCAGAGGGTGAATTTCGTGCTGTTCACACTGTGTGCTGTGGTGTGTTCACGTATGACTGAATGATCACTTTCACTGATGTGCATGTGTTCTCCTGCAGAGGGGGTGTGTGAGATCTGGCTGACCAGTGAGGACACCGGTGCATACGGGAGGGACATTGGGACAGACCTGCCATCTCTACTGTGGGAGCTGGTAAAGGAGATTCCTGAGGGGTGCATGTTACGTCTGGGCATGACCAACCCACCCTACATTCTGGAGCACCTGGAGGTGAGCCCTTCTCTGTGCACAGCATGCAAGGCCTAAATCTCAGAGGAAAAATGTGGTTCACTGAAATAATGCAATAATACTGTTCACTCAGCAGTCCATACAAGCCATATGTGGAACCTATTATCTAAACTTTGTTGAGGCCTTTATAGACCTATTTAGTTTAGCCCTGTCCATGTACTTTAAATAGTGTTTCTGCTCAGACTACTTTTTGAATGATGTACCATTTTGAGACATAAACCCACACAATTTCCATTAGTACATTTAGGTGGGAAACAACATCTACAAAATGAGATAAATTTCCTTTCAGACCCATTTAGAAATCCAAAGACTTTCAAATAACTGGAGTAACCATATTAAATTGCAAGTGATAGCACCAGGATGCACTGTATTAAGAAAACAAGCCGGCGGAGGCAGTGTGATGCTTTGGACAACGTTCTTCGAAATGCTCTGCGCATCTCTGACTTGTTTGACCGACCTAAACACTGTTGCAGACCAAGTGCAGCCCTTCATGTCTGCAGTATTCCCTAATGACAGTGACCTCCTGCCACACTGCAAAAGTTGTTCAGGAAATGTTGGAGAAAGTCAACAGAGAAGAGTTTTGACTTGGCCTCCAAATGACCAAAACTTAATACTATCAAGCCACTGTAGGATGTGCTAGCAAAGGCTAGTCCAATCCATCGAGGCAGCACCGTACTTTAACAAGACCTTAAAGGATCTGCTGGTGATGTCCTTGTGCCAGGTACCACAGCTCACCTTCAGAGGACTTGTGGAGTCCTCACCATAATTGGTCAGAGCTGTTCTGATGGCACGAGCTGGACCTAGATAATATTAGACAGGTGGTTTTAATGTTATATATGACCTTCGTTCCTTTAAAGTCCCTCGGCATAACTGCTCAAATAAACTTATTTCAGCCTAAGACCCACTTTGTATATAGTAAGTGCCACTGCACCCACCCTAGCTGACCTTCACACATGAAAGACACAATGACAGGCATCTTATGAGGGAATTCGGCATGGTTATGAATTG
>JBBPDE010000006.1:15954645-15960428 GCA_037974605.1 Nannopetersius ansorgii
TAATTCCCCAAAACATTGTTTTGTCAGTTATGGACCATATACTGTCATGGATGCTCATGTCAGTTCACTTTCAGGTGATAAGCAAGGCTGCATTGCTCACTGCTGGATTTGAGGAGTGTTGAGGAGTGTCTTCAGCACATGCACATTGTGGATCAAGTTTGAAAATGTCCACCTGACACAATGTGTTCATATGATGTTTTGTCTGTCTGTCTCTCTGTCTAGCTGTTTGTCTGTCCATCTGTCTATCTTTCTATCTCCTTATCTATCTGCTTATCTTTCTGCATGTCCCACCTGTCTATCTGTCTGTCTATCTGTCTGTCTGTCTGTCTTTCAGTCCACCTGTTTTTTTACACTGTCTCTGGGTGAAGAAGGGTTTTGGATGATGAAATAAAAAGTATGTTTAGCGGCTAGGTGCCGGACTGAGGAAAAGGCGAACAGAGGTGTGATTAGAACTCTCTCTCACACTCCTCTGAAATGGCACACTACCTGTCAGACTGCCAGACACTGCACTGATTACACACAGAATGAAGAAAAGTGGGAAAGGTGTGTGTATGTGATGCGTGTGCATGTGTGCGCGTGCTCTGCTCCTCTCTGGAATGGGTTGGAGAAATAGATCTTGTAATCAGCTTCCTGAACATCAAATCAGTTGGGATGATCATTAATCACATGTTAGAGAACTCATGGTTTTAACACAGAGACGCCTTCAGAGAGACTTCACTGTTTTATCTCTGACTTTTGCTAGGCCTTGAGTGATTTAAAGACTTCATTTTAATGTAGAGCTATTTCTTATGTCCAGCCTGAGGTCATCATCTCATCTGCTTTGTCAAGTCTACAGATGTTTTCACAAATTTGGTTTTCCTAGTTAAACATGACTTATTCATTATTATATAGTGAATGCTGACCCTAAGTGTGACCTGTTACAGTGTATGCAGATCCATGCATGGCTCTGGATTGTGGCACAGATTGATTTATTTGCCCCGGAGGCTGGTTTTCGGTGTGGGGTTTTGAACACTGACTGGGAGACAGCATACCTTAGTTCAGTTTAACACAGCATCTTTATCTTAAACATTGCATGTTGAGTATTTTCTGCATGTGCTTTGTTTTTCCTTTACATTTTTCTCTTGATTTACACCTTTTTCTCTTAAACATAGTCAGATGTGTCCTATTGACATTTGTTTAAAAAATAATATTTATCTAATTATTATGGATTAGCACCTTGAGACGTACTGGTGACCAGTCCAGTGTGTTTCTCCACCTTTGTCACCTTTTTCCAGCACCAACCACAACCCTGGGTATGATAAGCAACTCCATATTTTTGAGCACACTAATGTCAAAATGAATCAACTTCACCATAATTCTTTGTAAATGTATATTCAATAAAATGTTAATCAATGTTATTGAAAATATATAGAAACTGGAATGACAGAAGGGAGAAGCACTTATTATGTCAATCAATCATCAGAACACCTCTGCTTCAGTACAAGAGACTGTAGGCCTTGTCACTTTGTTCCAGCAGGTCTTTTGAGATCTGAGTGCACTTAGCTGCATCTCCTACATGTGCACTCCATTCTAGAGCCCTATCAGATGAAGTGCACTGTAGCGTGACTGATTGGGACAGAGCAGCATGGGTCAGAGTTTGCCCTTCTTGATAGTGCAACTAATGAAATGTTACTGCGATCACACATTGCTAGGTGACCAGGATCTGGCTGTATTGTTCATAAATGAATATCATTTATACTCACTGAATAATCTGTGACATTGCCGCTGAGAGGAGAGTCAAGAAGGCCATACCTGAAGACCTCATTTTCCACTTGCTTTATCTCTTTCTTTTTTCTTTTTCCTCCCTGCCTGACTTGGCTGCAGAGTCATATCCAGCCAAAGCAAGCCATTCACAAACTGATGACAGACTTGGTGCTGCTTCTTTTCAGATTTTACTCTTTTTGGTTAGCCCCTTTTCACCCCACTACTCTATACTAAGCAAAGTAATGATATTGGTAACTGCTAAGCATTTCTGAATTAGAACAAGTCCCTGCCTGTCCTGCTCTTTAACACATGAAAGGTTTGTCAAGTGTGGGAACTTTTTCACACATTTGGTTCGAACTCTAATCTCTTACAACCCATGCAGATGTGTATTTTTCATATTTAACATTTAGATATTAGATATAAGAGAAATCCTCCATGTTTGTGTGGGCATATTACAGCACGCAGTCCAGCCCTCTGCTAAGTAACAGCAAATTCAAATCACAGGGCATGGCCAGTTAGCATATCTTCTAGACATGCAGAGCTCAACCTTTATAGCTCAAAAATCCCACTCAAAGACTTCAGACATGACTTGGACTTAGTAAAAAAGACTTGTGAACATCTCTGGTCTGCAGCTACATTTACAGCATTTAGCAGACGCTTTTATCCAAAGCGACTTACCCTGGAGCAACTTACTCCAGAACCCAGTGGTGGTGTTCTGAAGGTAGGATTCGAACCCATCTTACCTACTAGGCCACCACCATGTAGCAAGTTGTGATGTGTTCTGACCCCTTTTTATCATCTTATTTCTATCTGGCTTTGTGTAGGATCAGATCAGACAAGCTAGCCTTTGCTCCCCTTACACATAAGTATGCCTTGAGCGCACCTAATTTTGTCAGTGGTTTACCGGTTGCCCCTTCTTGGGCCACTTTTGGCAGCCTACACCAGGAACACATAACACGATCTGTTGTTTTGGAGGTGCTCTGACCCAGTCACCTAGTCATCACAATTTGGCCCTTATCAAAGTCTCTGAGATCATTACACTTGCCCATTATTTCTGCTTCCAATACATCAACTTCAAGAACTAACTGTTCACTTGTCTTCTAATATATATCACCTATAAATATTCTGTCTTTACTAGAATAGGGTGAGCATGTTAACAGAAAGCTATTAAGCTAACAGTGCTACCACTCTTTGTGGAAGGTTTTTCTTAAAATACACAAAGTAAATGATATTGCATGCTTCAAATGTCTGTGTATAAACTAGAGCTGACATCACTTGTGAATACTATGCTGAACCTGGGTCTGGAAACATTTTTTTTCACATGAATGAAATTAAGTTTTAGGTTCTGGTTATTTTTGAGGTGGTATGAATGACAGAATACTAACTGCCTGTATTTTAGTTTTTAACTGGAATGAGAGTTTGGTATGATTATACATAAAGTTGCTCTGTAGGTTGTGTTCATTTTTGCAATACGCATTTTCCATTGACTAACTTGTGCTTTGCTTTTACCCTTGTTCTTTGCTAAGAGAATTCGGTTTACTGCAGACATAAAGAGAGAAACCTCCACTGTTTTCAGTGATGCTGCTCTTTAATCACAAGGGAACTTTTACCATCACCAGCAGAGCTGTGTGTGTGTGTGTGTGTGCACGCGCAAATGTGTCTTCTCACCAGAAGGGTTATATTCTGTTGTAATTGGGTTTCACTCTTAGCTGCCACCTGTCAGAGCTCTCATCACTAATCCTCTGCGGTCTGCTCTGCCAGCACCTCTACCCCGTCCCCATCCACACCTCCTTTCACAGCTCCTCCTGGGAGCAGTCACATGTTTAAAGCCATTTGTTACTGCTGGCTGCTTCTGTCTCCAGTTACTTCAGGCAAGTTCTGCCTACAGTGTACTTGAACAGGTAAATATACACTGCCCACCAAATATTAAGGACATGTAACTTGTCAACATTCTCTTGATACAAGTGAGCATACAAGTGAGATTTGTCTGTCTTATTTTTGTAGAATTTACTCATATAAATATCTCACACCATAGTGCACTTCACCGCACATCACACTTTGTTGTAATGTCAGTACTCAAACCTGATGTCAGCAAACAAACCTGGTGTTTAAACTTTTGGGGACAATGATACAGCAGCAGTTTGGAAACTGTTGTCAAAACATGATTCTGATAAAACTTGCTCTTTGTACTGCCAAATAAAGTGTATCATTTGTGGGGAAAAAATGGTCTTATACCATTAAAATGTGACAGCAAGTAAAAAAAAAAAATGTGACCCCAAACTTTTCACAGTGTATGTATTAGGAATAAAAAAAATTCTAGAAATATCTTCACTCTTTAAATTGTTGAGTTTAGTAACAAGAAAAGAGAATTTAATAAAGGTCATTATATTGATTAAGCTTATGCTGTGTTATAGAGTATATATATTAAGCAAAAGCACAAAACTGGAGTGGAACGAGCTAAACCTGGTAAATGCACCAATTTTTGTGTCACCAATTGAGTTTCACAAAGTGCGTTCTGAAAGAACAACGCTTTAACAGATTCATTATCTACCAGCGGGAAGTGAAAGCAGAGTTTATTAGAGAAAGGAAGCGATTTGAGAAAAAGCAGCCGTTGATCAGATTGAGCCTGAGGCGAAAGCTGCCGCATGTATGACAATTATGCCGGATCTGTCACCCCGCTTTGGGTTCAAGAATGTTCACACACACTAGTCAGCTATCTCACACCCACCCTACTCCTTTTAACAGTTAACAACTTGAGAAAGCATTGATAAATGGTGTAGACTTGGAGTGCTGTAATGTGCTTTTTGATCAAATGTTCACGAAAACGTATACATATAGAAAAATAAAAACATTCCACAGGTCGAAACTTTGACTGCACATATTGACTGGCCATTCTTAAATACACAGGTGCCAACATGGCTTTTACAGACTCCACTTTTGTTTCAAATGTTTAAAAAAATTTTTTTTAAATTATGTAAATGACATTTGAGTGTGAAATCTATTTCGAGAACCTTTGAAGTTTGAAGAACGATGTTTCTCCACCATTTTAGGTGCCCTGTTTGAGGATTAATTTATTGTGATTAATTTTTAAAGCATGAAGATGAGTGTGGTAATAGTAGTAGTGCTGAAGCCTAAATCTCAGCTGTCACCTGCAGCTTTGCTTAGTTAGTAATGGCTTATTTTTGAAAAATGCTACAGTGTTGCACCGTGCAAGATTTCTTTAAGGTTAGCCTCATTACATCAGGAGACCAGCCATTTAACTGCATGACTATGTAACTAATTTCTCTGACAGATGTTTCATGCTGCACAACGTCCTTTCCTTATTCTGCCCATCTATTTTAGAACACTTGGCTCAGTCAGCTCTTTTCCATTCAAATATCATGATAGAGCGGCTTTTCATCCTCTGGATCTTAATGTGCTTTTTTGGGTTAAGCCAGCCAGAACCAATGTGCACCATCCAAAGAAAACAGCAATTACCCACGAAGCCCAGATTTGCCTGACCCAAAGGGAAAAACTGAGAAAATCATTAGAATGAGTTCTAATGATCGTGTGACAGAACTAGGTTCTTATCCAAATATCTATTAAATGTCTTTAATAGATATTTAGGAAACATAAAATAAGTATTGAATAAGAAATAAGTATTGATTTAAAAAGCAATTTTTTAGAGGTCTCATTTTCTCCTTATTATTCACATCTGTTAACTATCAGATCAGTTGGCTATGTTTATTTCATCCAGCTGTGGTCTCTGGGTCTTATTTTTGTCCGTGGGAGATTAAAGGACAAACATTTCCATGCACAGACCAGTGATTAGGAACAGATTGACCGACACACCAGGATGTGAAAATTATTGATATTTATGAACCAGGTCAGGTGAAGCTGTTCTGCACTCTAACCTCTATTCTAACAGTTTCATTTCTTCATATATTTCTTCTTGAAGTCATAGATAGTACAAACCGGATTCCAAAAAAAGTTGGGACACTATACAAATCGTGAATAAAAACTGAATGCAATGATGTGGAGGTGCCAACTTCTAATACTTT
>JBBPDE010000006.1:15971284-15987314 GCA_037974605.1 Nannopetersius ansorgii
TGGACGGAGATATTTTTGAAAACGTGCTCGTGTGGACGCGATTTTTTTTAAAAACGAAAACGGAAAATCTCCGTTTTTAGAAATACCCGTGTACGTGTGGACAGGGCCTTAATCATCTGAAGATTACATCTGAAGATTGTTTTTCTTTGTCAAAGGCAAGAGGCCTAAACAAACTAAAATATTTATACAGCGCTCATTTTTTGTAATCACTTTCTCTCTCTGTATTCTCTCCACAGTTTATATGATGGCTTTTTTTTTAGTTCAGGATATTATAATAAATTACACATTTCAACTAACATTTCAGTGAAGTCTCCCAGTTAAATTTAGTGTTAGCCAGATAATATAGTCAACTCAGCTTATAATAATGAGTCATGTTTAATTTTTTCTGTGCAAATGAAGCAACATTTTTGTGCTGAGATGACATGTATATTAAAAACACTGTGTGTGTGCTTGTATGTGGTGTTTTTTTAGTAGACCCACTGCCCTTTTGAATGTCTGTGCACTGACTAGTAATCACAGTCTAGTCTATTCACACAATTTAAAGGGCCAATAATGGAAGGCCCATTGCACACAGTGTTTCTGTAGGTTATTTATAACTTAGTTGGAATGCTAATTTATCACTTTCTGAAATGGATTGACCCCGCAAATTACTATGAGGTACCGATCAGCTATTGGCTTTGTAGACAAGTGTCAAGGTTTTAAACAAGAGGAGGGCAGCTATAGTGGAGTGAAATAAGTTGGGGGGATTGGAAAAAAGACATCCTTCTGCACTGTGGGTCAGCTGCAAGGACTTGATGGTCTATATATAGCAAAACCAACCAGGAGTGAGTTTCACGTGTCAAGTCTTGAGATGATGACCAAAGAATTTTCAATTGAGATACAGGGAGGAACAGCAGCTTGGTCTCGCTGAAATGCAGTTTCAAGTGGTGGGCTGCCATCCATGTAAAGATGTCAGTCAGACAAACCGGAGTGTCGCAAGGTGGATAGGAAAGGAGTTGAGTGTCATCAGCATTGGAGCATAATGAGATGCCTTGAGAGGACATTATAATGTATGTATAGAGTGAGAGCAAGTTTAAGGAGAAAGACATGAGGACCCAGCACGGAGCCATGTGGAACACCAGTGGAGAGTCTGTATGGAGAAAATGTAGATACTGTTCATGTTATTATATATGAACGCCCCTCCACATAGGACTGAAGCCACTTACATGTAGAGCCAGTGTTTTTTACTGTGGTGCGAGCTGCAGGGAATTTAAGAAGAAAGAGGACTGATGACGGTGATTTTGCTGCTGCGGATTTTGCTGCTGCGGATTTGTGCCTTATTTCTTACCTTTTCAAATCATCTGTTGGCTTTGGGTTGGCTGTAGATTTTACTTCCTGCTTTGACTTTAACTCTTCTTTTAAATTAATACTTCACTTGAAATGAGCACAGAATTGTTTCGCTTCAGTGTAATGCTAAATGAACACAACTATCTTTGTCTGTATTAAATATATTTATTTTTTATGATTTAGTTGAAGTGACATGTCTGTTTAATGTTAGATATGCACATCAGCCCAAAGCAAACACTCCAGATCTGTCACTCAGATTTTTGCCCACAAGAGAATTCTTAGGCTACAAGATCCACTCAACATTATGCTCAATTAACATGCCCACATTTACCACTTTAGTATTACACATTGCTGTAATATCCAGCACTCAAACTAGACTGAGCATTACTGCTTGTGTACTTGTTCGCTCTTGCAGTCTTTTGAATGAGGCTTACACGTTGGATGGCTCAGATATAGTGTTTTCTTGGATTGCGTCAAATTTAGCAAGAAAACCCTGGGGTGCGTCTTTGTCAGTGAAACAATTCCTCCATTGCTGTAATTACCATCAGTTTTTGAGGTTTGTCCCTGAAATTATGTATTTATTCACTAGCAAATGAGAAAACAACCGTTGTGATGGTTTTCAGTCTATCTCAGTACTCCCCTGTTGAATGAGTCATATCCTCCCTTGACAAATTCAATCAATTACCACGATTAATTTGTGTTTGGTTTAATTAGTTTCTTTTAAGAGGGAATCTATTTTTGTTGTTTTGTTGTCCACACTCCTAACCCCTCCCTATTATTGGGAAGACTAACCTTTGCTTTCTTGGATGTTATCACCTCTGAGGCTGTGCTTCATGTTAATGAACGCTGTTTTTAACCAAAGAGGAATAGAACAACTTGGAATATTATCCAAACTGTGTTAAAGCACTCCGCTGAAACAGAAACACTGTGTGTTAAAATTTGTCTATTTTTGCCCAAACTAGTAATCGGAAGTTAACTGTCTTAGGTGTATAAGACTTTTGTACAGTATTTGTATTCAACTGGCATGCATGTGTGACTGAAAATGTTCATAGTGTGACAGTTGAGTAGTTTATTACACTTAGTGGCATGTGGTTGGTTGGTGTTTGGCACATTTCTGAATATTTTCCATATAGTAGTTGTTTTCTACCATTCTTTAGGCATAATTTGTAATCTTTCAGTATTTCAGAATTTGGAACATGGGATGAAATTTTTCACGTTCTCCACTCTGTTTTGCTCTACACCCAGTGGTTCAGAGCAATCTGATTTCAATTTCAGTTACAATTTTGCAATTTTTCCATTTCAGTGTCTCTGTATAGTTTGCCTCTATTATAGCCTGCTCTGCCCAAATGAAACACACACACACACACACACACACACACTCCCCCTGACCTCTCCCCTCAGCATGTGTAGCTGTTTTCAGGATAAACAGGCTGTTGGTTAGTGAATAAGGTGGCGGTTGGGCCATTCGGCAGGCTGCATACATTACTGTTGTGTGTTGAAATGAAATCGAGGAGCCCTGTGTGTCTGTTTTGTCCCCAATTGTGCCAGCAGGCGCCTTCACTACCATTTCCGATTCAGAAGTGAGCAAAGGTTACCATGGTGCCACCACGACCAATCACTGCCTCTGGTCTGCATGCACTGAATAAAAAAACACAGAATGGGGAGGGGGTTTGGGGCTGGTGAATCCAGTTTTACAGTCACCAGGAGGTTTGTGAACAGGGAATGAAAGCGTGTGTCCCGGGATGAGGGCGCGTATGGCTCCTGCCTGTAAACAGCCCGATGTGTGTGAGCTGACATAATGAGTTGTGGGCACAGCATTGTTTGTCATGTTTATAGTATGTTTTTTATTCGACTGGGACGGCACAGGATGCTGCCCAGATGACGGCAGGGGTCCAGTGCCTTCATAAACTCAGCCGAGAGGATAGCTGTAAAATAAAAATGGGGAAAAAAACAATTATTTACTACCATGATTATTATTATGATTATTATTAATGCTGGTCAGCATGCTGACCTCAAATATCATCATTTACGATTTTATAAAGGAAACAGCCCTCTGCCTAGAGAACAAGTTGAACAAGATTAGTCGGTGTTGGTACATTTGTTTTCTCAGTGAATTACCCCTTAGAAATGTAGAGTAATTGTCATTTGCTATAGTACTCAAATGTAGTTCAAATTTATGTAATGAATTATATTTACGTTTGATTCACATTCAGAATTAAACATTCACATGATTAACATTCAAAATCAGGTTGAACTTTTCCTGAAATTTAGAACCTTTCACAGGTCCCTCCTTCTTTATTTAATTAAATATGAATGAGAAATTAACATAGAGGTTAAAATTCCTCAGGGCTCATTCAGCCATGGCTTCAGCACAGTTTGTCTAGTAGCAACTGTTTTTAAATGGCACCCCCCTAACATACTGGTCCAGTTGTGTTATGAGCCTTGGTTTTCCTCTGAGCTTAGTATAGGCCTTCAAATGGGGATAATTATACCTGTCATACAGATTGGTCCTCGACTGTTTTCTTCAGGGTTTTTTTTCTAGACAATTGATGGCTAGTTTAGCTTCTTGGGTCTTGACTGGATGCGAGTTGCCATAGCAATCAAGCGAATAGAATACGAGAAAGACAGCAAGTGACAGTGTTGATATGGGGCAGAATATATTTTTGTCTTTTTTCTTTTTTTCTTTTTTTCAATTTTAAAGCTCTCCAGTTTTACATGCTTGTCTCTCAGTAAGGCTACTGATGGGTTGTTTACTGCTGAGCATGTGACATATGTCTGCTCTGCTTTTCATTAGCCTAATTACACATCTTTTATCTAAACGTTTTATAAGAGCATTTGAATGCTGTGACATCTCACAAGTGTCGAGAACCTTCACTCTATGGGAGAAACCCATTTACATTCAGATTTTCTTTGTTTTCCTATGTGCACATTTTTTCACTTCTCTGTTCTGAGAACTTAAATTTCATGAAAGAAAACCAAGACCTGTTCACATAAAACTGTCCTCTGAAGTCATTGTACATTGTACTTTAAGTATGTAACTACAACCGTGTGAACAGGAATTTTTCTTTGGCTGCTGAAACATCTGGTTGTTCAAATGAACACATCTCTTATAACATTGTATTATTTTGTTGAAACAATATTATTACAAATATTGCATATTGGAAAGAATAAAACAAAACATATAGGATGCATGCATAAGTCAGAGGACCACTTTAGTCAGTATAGGATGACTCATTTCATGTCTAGTAGCTAGTTTTTCCTTTAGGGGCTTAATGATTTTCCCCATATTTCTGATTTGGAAATATTCATAGCTCTTCTTACGTGCATGGCATCTACACAGAATTACGCACACGTTTTCAGTAAAACTCAAGTACAAATAAATCTTCCTATAGGTCCTTGGCTGTGATGCGAGTATCTTGCTTTGCCTAACTGACCGATGTACAGTCTTTACACATTTTCTGTTGGTCTTCTAGAGCTTATCTTGACTTAAACAGTTCTCTTTAACTTCTATTCCTTATTGATATAAAGGACAGTGAAAATGATAAGCTTGATGTGTCTACATATATTTTATAGTCTTCTGTTGGTTTGAAAGAGCCAATTATTTTAAGGTTCAGTCCCTTAGTCAGCTACTCGTACGAACAACACACTAAAACGTTTCCAAACAAAAATCTTCCAAAAAATTAGATTTATAGTGTTTGCCACATTTGATTTATTTTATACTATATAAAATTTAGCACATAAATGTTATAAAAAGGGGTCATATCAAGTTTCTTTCAACTTGTTCATGCAGATAATTTTCACTACTTACACTAATACAATCTGCATAGTAATTTGATAAAGGGTGCAAACTTTCACACACAGCTTTGTGTTTTTGGTTTGTTTATGAAGAGTAGAAATTAGGTTTGTCACAGCTACATGAAGTCAGGCTTCAGCACAAATTTGAAACACATTTCTTTGGCATTTTATATAAACTTAAATGTGTTCTGTCTGTTTGGATATAGCACTTTAATTAGATTAGTTACTTGTTCAAATGTTTTTAGTTCATACACTTTTTCTTGAACAGGATGTCAGTTAGCAAAGCTTTCTTTAATTGCGGTTGAATGGTAATGTAAAAGTGCTCTATGAATATGGTAATTATAATATCCCTTATAGCTCATTGAAATGATAATTTATAGCTTAAAAGCCCATTGTTGTGCATACAGGCTTGTTTCGTGGAACGAAAAAATCTGCAAAACTTATTCATCACACTGTCTTGTAATTAATTCTGTGTTTATGTAATAATTTTACTTAATTATGTAACGTAAATCCAGTGTATACAAAAATATTAACTATAGATATATAAGGGTTGGAGTTACTGCATTTGAAGATTGTTTTCTTCTTTCTTTGCCCATGTTGAGGGGAGAAGCTGCCTTATACAAAGCGTTCATACAAAGCTGCATCGGAAACAAAACTGGTCCACTTACACAACACCTCCATACGCACTGCTTTTTGATGTATACAGCCTATACTGGCCCTATGGTTTTTGCATTTAAAGTAGTGGGCTTTTCTTTAAGAATAGCATTTATACCCATTCGAATTATATACATCTTCCCACAGTTGTCCTGGGACGAGGTCCAGGGAACTGCAGTGTAATGCGAGTGCAGATTAAGAAGCATTGTATCCGCAGGAACGTGGCCGACACACTTGCGATGTGATTAAGTAGGATTTGGTTATGTGTCTGATTAATTGTGTACAAATCTCTTGGCACCGGCTCGGACACATCCACACACTACATCTTACTGTATGACTGCTCAATTATGCTGTAGTTTTGTGCTTGAGGTGTTCCTTTTCTGTTTGATGGAGACTGCAGAAAATGACTGTTGGTGCAAAATGAGGCCTTAATTTCCTCTCTCACTTTCTTTTTTCTTTCTCGCTTTCTCTCTCTCATCCCAGTCTAATCACTTTGCGGCTGTACCAGCCAGCAAAATTATATGTGCCAAATTGCAGCCATTTCAGTGGCCATTTTGGCCTCCTTGCTTTATTTCTCAGAGCTACAGGGTTTAAGGGGTGTGGGGGATAAAGAGATGGGGGGAGAAAGAATGAAAGCATGAGTGTGTTGCACTGTGCTCCTATCTGGTCCTTTGCATTGATCTGCTCCTCACAAGTGTGTCATTGTCAGCTTCAGTCTAACACACGCTTATGGCCAGTGCTACAGAAAGATTTGCTCACACATCCACTCATGCCTAGGGGAGTGGAGGCGTGCATGTATATGTGTATGTGTGCAGCATAGGCGCTGGAGTCAGGAGTGATTGCGGTGAACTTTATTTCAAGTGTGTGAGTTGTGCCATAGGCATCTGATGTATCACAGCCAGGTCAACCCTACCACCATGCTTCACTTTACACTTAATTGCACACAACAGGGCTTCATGTTTTTATCTGTTTGTGCTTTCAGCCGTTCACATTTTCAGCCCTTCATGTTTTCAGCTGTTTCAACCTTTCACTTTCATCTTTTCAGGCTGTCACTTTTTCAGATATTCATGTTTTCAGCCCATCAGTTTTTCATCTCTAGATGTTCAGCCCTTCACTTTTTATGCCTCAACCAGCTTCTTTATCCCAGCAGCTGCCAGTAATACTGGAGTTAGCATTATTGACCAGACCTCCCTGATACTGTTCAAAAAGTTCCATCAATATTTAACCATTGTATATTCACTCTCAGAGGTCTTACGGTCTAGTTGGTTACCTTAAACATTTTTCCAGAAGAAAGATGCACAATTCGCAACTTTTCTTAACCAAACATTTTCAAATAGAAAAAGTAAAAAAAAAAGGCCTGAAGTTAGGACCATGTGAATTAATTAATTGAAACTTTCCAATTATGTAAAGGGACTACAAACATACTCATGAGGGTACCGTCCCAGTTACGATGGTGGTATCATGCCAGTCACAGTTTAGTACCTTTTTCCTGAGAGTGTCTTGTCCTTTTGACTTTGACGCTAATTCTAAAAATGGTATCGGAACACTCAGTATTGAAACTAAATTAAAAACATTTGAGGTTGGACCACTGAGTGGTGTAAACAGCCGATCCCTCTTTATGCTTCAGTCAAGAGAACACAATTGATCTCGAGTGGGTAGTTTGGTACTTCGTTCTCCAACTTGTCCAAAAATGTTGCCTTACAAACAATTAGATAAGTGGCAGTGATTGTCTTAATTTGTTTTGGAGAATGGTTGTGAAATCCCTCACTTCCCCTTGGTTATATCAGGTGTGATATGGGGAGACCCCACTAGCAGGTCTGTGTTTCTGCCAGATAAAGAGATTTGACTTTTGGCAGTGGGAGTGATGCTGTGTGTAACGGCGGTCCGTCCTCAGCGCCCGTTGCAGCTGGTATTTTACAGCTTCACTAAAGCTGTCTATTATACTTGCTTTTTCTGCTGTGCTCTACTGAAACAGTCACTCATGCAGGTTCGGCTTTTGCTGTGATTTGAAAATGGTGGAACTTGAATATGAATATTTGATGATTCTCTGAGTTGAAAATGTCTTTGTTAGAAACATAATTGGGTCTGTAAGATTTACAATCACAATCTGTTGACATGTTTCTGACCGCAAGACCTGAAGAAAATACCTTTTGTGGTGGACCACTCTCAACCCGCGAGTGACACTGACATGGTCGTGAATTGGTAGGGTGCATGATGTAGTGTATATTTTGAGAAATACTGAAGCAAAATCAGTCACTGCTGTCCCCTGTCATAGATTTTGATCTACATTGTGTCTCTGTGTCATCTATAATGAATAGGTCTTGCCCAGCTACAGTTTATTATCTGTGAATCATTCATGCACACAAAGGACATTGCCGATGTTGATGACCCACTGCTAAAACACTCACTGTTTTGACAAATCTGTGTGGGTTTTGATGCATATAACGGCTTTTGACAGCAATAATGTGTTTGTCTATGCCTATTCCTGGAGCTAATTGATCTCTGTGAGTAATGAGACGATTTTCCAACAGGCGAGTGACATAACTGTGGCTATGCCTTTCGCTGTCACACACATAATTACACAGCCTGCGAACCCAGCTGTGCAAATCAACTCTGCACTGGAACCACATTAGCTTGTTTAGCATGCCACAATTTATATGGAAATTTACTCTAATGGTTTTTGGACAAAGAATCCACAACATCAAAAACATTTGCAGGATTTACCCTGTGTGGTTTGATATTTGTTTTATTTTCTATCATTGCAAATTGTTTTTTGATTTTTTGGAGATCTAGGCTGAATAGAATATCAACAAATCTGATTTGAGGTGTGTATATGTCTGTCAGGGGGCTGTACCAGTCATTAACATATTTATAAGAGCCTAAGCAGTATGGAAGGCTTTTGTCTTCCAACACAAATGATGCCTTTGACTTGCTGCCTTGTGGGGTGCTTTCTGATGTCCTCACTTCATTAGAAATACTAGTAGACATGGGCCACCTTGTCTTAGTGGTCACTGGGACAAACGTTTTCTTTTTTTTAATATGAATTACTCCTCACTTGTGGCTTATTCAAAAGCCACAAATTTTTCATATTTTTTTTTTACACATGAATCAAATTTACATGAAATTCATTATGAAACCAGGATTATTTATTATGCAATAATAACTTTAAAAAGTCTGACAAAAACATCAATAATAGCTTCAACCCATTCAACAAGCCTTGTTTCTTTCTTTCTGGTGCACACACAACCTTCTGTTGAGGAAAATGTAAATAAGACTTTTCTCCAGTCTACCTCCAGGCTCCAAATGAACTGAATATTCAGAAGCAGCAGGTTGTTGCTTTACTTTGGCCAGCTGCAAGCAGCAAGAGCATTCCATGGTGACTTGCAGAGCTTCCGGCCACATTCTCCCATAGATTTATCTCCTGTGGGGATGAGCATGAGGTCCAGGAGGAGAGCAGGAGCCTGGGAGGCGTTAATCTGAGGTCCAGTAGGGGGAAAACCCAGTCTTTCATCACAGCCTCCTGTGCTCCCCCTATCAAACACTCTGAGGAACGTTCTCTGTAAGCATAAGCCTCCATGCCTAAAGGAACGCTAAATCCTCCATGGCCAGATGAAAAGATGTCTAGACAGCAAACCCTCAGCCCTATCTGCCTGTTCCTCAGTTTGCTCTGGTGTTAGATTTGCTTTCAACAGTTGATTGCCCAGCCCTCAAGCTCTTTGTTTAAATAAGGTGTCTCAGCTTTAAGAGGGATGTAAACACAGTATGTGCTGGCAGGCTTGGAATGTGCATTTTTAGGAACATAACCATGCTTGAAACAGGATGGTACGTGTAAGTGGTTGCTTTTTGGTTTAAAATATCTTTGTTGAGAATTAGCTCTACTTCTTTTACCGTAGGACCTCATTGCCCATTTTTAGTTAATTGTCCAGTGCACACATTGCACACTCAGTGACTGCTTTATTAGAAACCTCTACCTTGAAGTAACACTTTGTTGTTGTACAGTTAGAGAATGAAATGTCAGTAGCCTTCGTCAGTGATATGCAGAGCTCCTCTGGACTGGAGATGTTTGTGCGGTGGACCACTATCAACCTGCCTGATATGCTGATAAACACCTCAAAACATTCATGCATTCATACCAGTGGCTCTCTCCACCCTTGTGCCCCTGCAATCTGAAGGTTATGAGTTTGAATCCCAGGACTGCTAGTAGCATGTCTGAGGTAGCCTAGAGTAAGGTATCGTCTCCACACTCTGCTTCCTGGGCACTGCATTCCTGGCTGCCTGCTCCTCCTTTTTGATGAACGGGAGAGAACAATTCAATGCAAAGAATAATTTTGCTGTTTTCACACTGTGTGCTATGTTGTGTTCAGATATGACAAATGGACACTTAACATTTATTATGTACATATTTTTTTTGAAGGTGGACAAACTGGAAGTTCTTATATGAACCATCTGCATTTGTCATCTGGAAGGGTTGGCGTCTTTTCACTCTGATCTGAATTTAACTTATTTTCTGTTAACCACCATCTTATATTGCTCCTCCCATTGCTGAGAGAGAGTATTTCTGTTCTGTGCAGTTTTAACAGTGCAGGATGTCTTAAAATGGGCTGTAAAATGGCTCAGTAGAAAAGAGGCCTGCAGCTCTCTGGGCCACGTCCCCGCTGTGTCTCTATCTCTCAGATCAATGGCTGATTTATGGACTGGGCTGGAAGAGGGCTTTATGCTGAGCTGGGCAAAGGAGGAGACTGTAAAGTATCATGTTAACACTGTAAAACCTCACGTTCTTAGGTGTGTGTGTATGAGTGTGTGTGAGAGAAAGTAAGACACCCTTAGACTCCCCTCTCTTCCTCAGTGTAATAAATGTGAAATGATCTCCAGCAGCCATGGGCTGCACCAACCCAGCTGAAACCTGTCTGCAGATATTCTTGTCTTTACCGCTATTGAAGAGTGTCACTGCATATTTAAGAAGTGCGAAAAATTGGTATGTTGACACATACAGTGCAAAAAAATTGAGATAGAAGCAACATCAATGAATACACAGGCACAAATAACCTATTATGTAAAACAAGGAATAGCAAGAACTTATACAGAAAACATAATTGAGAACATTTATATGTAATACATGTACATATAAAGTGTGTACATGTTAAGAGAATATTCTCCAGAAGACCTTCATTTCAGTTGTTGCCCTGCCTTTGATTTTAATGTCATTTTGCAGTGTGGTAATTTCTCGATTCTGAATGAAACAGAGAGAACGTATGGTTGGCAACAACAATGTATAAAGTCAATGAGAGGTGTTGAACTTTGATGTAAGCTTCTAAACATGTTTAATTTACAGCTGCTCTTTTGAAACTTTGCAACTGCCTTATGTGTATCAAGTGTGGCTTTACCATGCAGTGCATGTTGGTTAGTTAGAGTGTGAAAATGATTTAAATCCAAAAAAGCTTTCTTTTTGCACATTACAGTGAATTTACTAGTGATGCCAACGATTTTCTCTGTACCATTTGTGGAAATTGCAACAAGCTTTAAGAAAATACAATTCTAAGCAAAAAAACACACATGCTCCAAGTTATGCTAGTCAATTCATTATTTCAGGAGAAAAAAAGCTTTTGTAATTGTGTCCCTTTTTGGTTGGTCCTTGAAGTCTTTTGCTGATATTTCCCCTCAACTTGCTACAGTAATTGATGACTAAATGTCCTTGATGGGAGATGCTATTCCATTTTTGCTTACTGAAGTGTCTAAATGGTGCAGGGACCTCAGAAAAGGCTCCTTTTTGTGACTGCTCCATCTCTGAATTTTGTGTTTAGCCTGGATATGGCTCAAGAGGACAATGCAGCGGATGCTGCTTTTTAGTAGCCCTCACAAAAAGCCTTTTTCTTTTATGTAAATCACTTTTAGCAGTGAATTCAACATCTAGGGTTTTGTATATAGTTTTCCAATGCCATTTGATGTTTTTCTTTTTTGCCTAGACACTAATATTGCAGAATACACACATGGAGAACACATTGACTGTGAAGAAAATCATACATTCTTGGCAAAATTAATACAGAAATCAAAAAATAAAAGAATTCTAGAAATAAGTTACATAATCTTATGACATTTTTACATTGATCTTATAGTAGGAAATACAATATATAGACCCAGGTTTCTCAACCACTGGTCCACAAGTATAAAACAAAGGCAATTGATCCGTAATTTGTTAAAAAAAAAAAAAACCTTTTTATGCCGTGATTGGTGTATTATTATAACGCCATTGGTGTACAGCAATCCCCCGCTTTTCGCAGGGTTTACATTCCAAGAGCACCTACATATATTGAAAAACTGCGTTGTGTTTTGATAAAAAAAAAAAATACGTGGGCGCTCTTGGAACCTAAATCCCGCAAAAAGTGGGAGATTTCTGTATTCGGTGCGCCTGGCCCGGAGTTCTTTTTGTTTAAACCGAAAGGTCAACCGAGGGTTGGAGCCGACAATGCGAGTCAGTTGATCAGGGCCTTTTGTACAGAATGAATGGGAGAGAAGCAGTTATGATGTATAATTCTGTGGTAAAAATAAGAATTTCTCAAAACAAAATGGCATCTCTCCTTGCACTAAATGGTACTTAAAACGTATAGAACATTTGTTTTTATTCTTTTGAGCGCATATTCTGAACATAAGTTGACAAGACTTGTGGCTATGGGTTTTTCGTGCCAGAAGAAAAATGATAAGGATTGCTTAATTCGAAGAGGTTTGACACAAGCGTAATATAAAATCTGGTATTCTATCCTGTGTTGCTATTTGAAAATACGTTTATGTATGCTACCTCTCTGGCACATGAAACTCCAGAGTCTTAGCTTTGAAATGAGTCCAACAACAATAACTTTGTATGACGGAATTGTGATGTTTTAAATTTGGTACTGTAAATTCCAAAATGGCCACCAAAATAGGGGTGAAAGCTAACAGTAGGCCTTGGCAGCATGCTGTGATGGATAGGTTGGCCTTAATGCTGAAACGGTTGAGCATCATTGATATAGACTATATGTTTTTAATAGTGTAGACTGTTTTGCACTTTTGGTCTTATGATGTGTTCTGTGTGTATGATCGAAATGACAATAAAACAGGCTTGACTGACTAAATGTATGAAAACTTGTTAAATATGCAAAGTCTTGTTATATATCTACCAAGTCCATTATAAGATTAATTTCCTTCAGTCCACTGACAAGCACTTGAATTGACCAGTTGGTCAAAATCTTGTAGTTGGATAACAAATTACCTATGTCATGTGTTGCTTGAACATGAAATTTGATAGAATTTCAGTAGATGCTGCACAAGGAGATGCTGAGCAATAGAGTTAGTGGGACAGTTTCTGTCCATTTCTCTTGCTAGCAGATTGGTAAGAAAAAGTGGTGCTGTTTGTCAGGAGGTAAAGACCCTTGTCTTTTTAACCGTGCCGAAATCATGACATTGTCAGGATACATTATAGCAGACTAAACTTTACACACACTGGTACAGGGGGCTCAAGTGTCAAAAATACTTGAGGAGGGAAGAAGAAAAAGTAAAAGAAAAGAAAGAAAGAAAGAAAGAAAGAAAGAACGAAAAGAAATGAGAGTCTGAGAGCGACTTCTGATCTTTCCTGCAGCAGCTTTGAGAATGGATCTCATCAAAGCAGGCTGTAAAAACAGATGCATGCATTTATCCCTTTTTCTCAAGGACAGAACAGCAGCTGTGAAATATGAGGGGAGGGGATATGACAGTCTAAAGACGAAGAGCTTTGTTTCTTTTAAGGAACATCCCTTCTAATCCTGGCGGGATGGAGAGCGGAGGATAAAAAAATGAGGGGGAAAAAAAAGATGGCAAGAGGAGGAGAACACCGTAGCCGTTTGGCGCGAAGCAGGCAGGGAGAAAAGAGGCGATGGGGAGAGAGTGTGAAAAGGAGGGAGATTAATGGCAGGGAGACGGAGCACAAGACAGAGGTTTGTGAGGCAGACTTGTCACCGTGCCAAACCCCCAGTTCTTATAGCGCCACAGCTGAACTTTCTAGACTGATTTACACAGCAGGGTGGGAAACCGCACAACTCCTACATTCAGACACACGCATATACACATCTCAAGTGTGATAAGTTGGTTTTTGCCCGTGTTTATCAGGAGAGAGGAGGTTATTTGGGGATTGTGCTCTTCAGGTGTCTTTGCTTCCTGGAAACCGAGTAAAGCAAAGATGCTACGGGACAAGAAGAAGGAAAGACAGCAGTACACCATTTTGAAATGACTTGTGTTAGAATGCTGTTCATTGTCATTGAACCAAGACATTCTTAAATGTAAAGGAGCCAAATAGAGATTCTTTAGTCTGTTTACTGTTCTCTGAGGAAAAAGAGAATGCACATTGCCGGTATTCTGTATTGAAATGAAACCCCAGTTGAACTTGAGGTATGCAGTCCATTATCATAGTCTTCTAAACTATTCTTTTGTAGATTCAGCTTATCTCTCAAAAAAGCAGATACATACCTTTGCTCACACTTTAACATGATCATGAGCTGACCTCAGTCATCTCTGTTGCTCCAAGAAGTGGACAGTGTGGTTAAAAATTCACAAGTGAATTGAGTAAGTGCGCAGTACCTTTTGCAAGGCAAGACATGTTTATTTATGTAAAACATCACACAGAGGGATAATTCAAATTGCTTTACAGAGATAAGAATTCAAGTAAATCAGGAAATAATAATACCATGAACTGAGAGTAATAAAACTAAGATTAAAACTAAGTGAAACAAAAAAGGTAAAAAGCAATATAAAATAATATATAGAATGCAACATTACAAGAAGAAAAATACCATTCTTGCGTAAGTTATCTCTCCTAACTTCTGGATGTACTTATGTGCCTGATGTGGTGGCTGTTAATGAATTATACATATTTTCAAGCAATTCCCTAAGGGGAAAGAATAAATATGACTAATATGTACTAATTTTGGTGTACTAATTTTGATGGTTCATATACCCCATATGTTAGTACATTAGAGTAAAAAAAAAAAGACTTTTGTCTACATACATGACACGATCAAACATTCCCTTTGCAATTGGA
Organism: Nannopetersius ansorgii; assembly: GCA_037974605.1. Classification (NCBI taxonomy): domain Eukaryota; kingdom Metazoa; phylum Chordata; class Actinopteri; order Characiformes; family Alestidae; genus Nannopetersius; species Nannopetersius ansorgii. Next base: position 15,986,103 of record JBBPDE010000006.1, read on the forward strand.
TTCAGGTTTACCTTGATGTGAAGTACAGGGATGTGGCTGCCAAGCTGGAGTTTGAATATGATTTCACTGTCTGCACTGTTAAAGAGCACACATTTGACAAACAAATAACTTAATGAATGTGTGCCTGACATTTTCAATTCAGCTTAGCTGTCAGGGACACCCAAACAAACAAACACAAACATACTCTCTTTGAAAAGCCTTACCATATGGGCATCTTGTTCAAACTTGAATTTTTCTATTTTAAAATATGGTGGCAGGAGTAAAGGGGATCAAATCTCTAAATGTTTCCTTTGAACTTATGTGTCCTGAGGCCATGTCAATAATTAATCAAAAAATGAAAGGGTTCTGCTTACCAGGGAGAGTGCTTGACCCCTCCATGTAAGCAGGAGTCTGCTGGTTGGAATGTAGCTTCTTCAGTTCCTGTAGATAAACACATCTGCATTTAGCAGCTGACTCCATTGGTGTCCACCAGTGTACTTGCCTGGGCTAGCATGGGCTCACAGGGGTGCCATGACTTAAGATTTGCTGTTATTATTCTATCCCTTTTTTATATCAAATGTGCACTGGGCAGTGAAATGAAACTTAGAGATTCACCAATTATTGCAGGATTAGAGGATTAAATTAACGAGTTTAGATGGCAGTCTTGCAGTTTCCACTGTAATCTGCTTACTTCAGACTTAGCAGATGACTAGTGTGTTAGATGAAAGATGGAAATAAAGTAGTGTGTGTGAGAGAAAGAGAGAGAGACAGACAGACAGAGAAGAGGGTAAGAGACTGATTTATTTTTCTAGAAAGGAATCATCTGATTCATGCAGACCAGAGGGATGTTCCCAATGGGCGGCTAATGGCATGGCCCATGAAGTAAAGAGGGAGGTCCTTTTCTCTTTTCCAAGAAAAGAGACTGGGTGAACGTTTCGGGGGAGGTGGGTAGCAGAGCCCTCAAAGTGCAGCCCTTCTTTCAGTCCCCAAAGTGAGCTCTGAAGCGCTAAATCCTTTTATCAACCTAGTCTCCACTGTGCTGAGCCCATCATCTCTGGATACGCCTCAGTCTTCCGCCTATCTCTCTCTGTCTTTCTCTTCCTCTCGCCCTCTCTCATCTTCTCCCTCTCTCTTTTGCTCTCTCCTCTCTCTCTCTCTCTCTCTCTCTCTCTCTCTCTCTCTTCCTTTCTCTCTCTCTCGCTCTCTCTCTCTCTCTCTCTCTCTCTCTCTCCC
>JBBPDE010000006.1:15994564-16007076 GCA_037974605.1 Nannopetersius ansorgii
TGCTCCTGGTTCTTCACTGGTTCAGGACTTCAGTTAGAGGCTCTTTGTTCTACTTGAATGATTCATACGTAGGTCACTGTGTGTCTTAAACAAAAACCGTCCTCTGAAGCTGGTCAGGTTCAGGTACTGGACTGAAAATGAGTCATTGAAAATCCTTCAGGAAGCCTGGAGAACTTGTCCCCAAGAATATATTAAAAATACAAGAAAGTCTGGATCTTTGGAAGAAAAATGTAAAGAAATGAGGGGTGGCTTAAGACTTTTACTTCGACATTGAAAGTTTTTTTTTTCTGTAGAGAACTTTCTTAAATGTAATTCTGTCCTACAACTAAAGCAGGTGGAGGACAGAGATAAATGTTATTCCACTAAATTTTCGAAGGCTGTTAAACAATTACATTTATATTGAAAGGTTAGACTTCCGAGCCAGAGCGGCTTTCCATTATGCTCAGACTGGAGCCCTCACACCTACACAAGTGTGCACTTCACACACCAGAAAACGCTTTGTAGAAACCCTTTGTTTTTAATCAAATTCCCAGACTGAGTATTAGAGGCAAACACTTAACTCCGCCATAAAGGGTGCCTGGTTCGCATTAGCACCGCCCTGGAAATCCCGGCTGCGTTTTAATGCTACCTAAAATTGTAACAATTTGTATTGTTCGGCTCTAATTCAGCACGGTGCTGCGGAGCGTCAGGGGGCCGGGAGCTCAGCGCTGCTTTACAGGCCACTGATGAAAGACGACTACAAGGGAATTAGCTGCTCTTACTGAGTGCACCAATTTCTAATTACACCCCAATGCCTGTAAATGGCAGCTTGAATTACAGCTGCATGGCTCCAGAGACCAAACTGCACCAAACACGCACTGCAGCCATGCTTTGGTATGATCTAATAGTTGCAATAATACACAAATTAACAACAAATTATATAAAGTAAGTGAGTGAGTGAGTGAGTGAGTGAGTGAGTGAGTGAGTGAGTGCGTGCGTGCGTGCGTGCGTGCGTGCGTGCGTGCGTGCGTGCGTGCGTGAGTGATGCAGGTGCACAAATTCTTGTTAAACTGGGTGCCCTGGCTTGATGCAGTGAATGAATGAATTATTAGCTTGAGGGGAAAGAAAAAAAAAAGATCCCAGTAAACATTAGTACTTTGGCAGGAGATACTGTCACACACTTTTCTTCTTTCAAACACCACACACACACACACGCAAGCTCTCTCCTTTACTTAGACACACACACTTTTTCAAATGCTTGTACATGCACTCATTCTTGAACATATTTCTTACTTTCACACAAACACACACAAGCTCTCTTGCTCTCTGTGCCACACACATGCCAAGATAATTGTCATTCAGCTGTTCTTAATGAGACGAGGTTCCCAGTGGTGAGGTACCGGAGTGCTGCCTCTCTTTTGTTATGCTAATTATGCACTATTAAAGCTGGACCACATTTATGTTCCATCTAATCAATCTCTCTCTCGCTCCCCTTCTCACTTTTCACCCCCATGCCGGGTGGCAGAGTGAGTGTGTACCCCTAATTTGATTCCTTATGTTACTCAGACAGCGTTAATACTCTGGCTGTGCTCTCATAGTCTGCACATGGTGTAAAATAAAAAAATAAATTGTAAAATATTCGCTTCTGCAGAATCTGACAGACCCAGTTTTGATCACAGCAGTGCTGAGGAGTTTAAGGTCTCAAAAAAGATCTGTTAATGATGGAGAGGTACATGCAGAGCAATGTAAAGACTAAGAGTACCCAAATGTTGTGTGTAGAAAGCACTGGAAATGATATTTGGAAAGACTACAGAAAAGTGATAATGGATCATATGGTACCTAGTTTTTTCTTCTGACCATTCAGAATCATTTTCAATCTCAGCGAAGTGCATGCGTAGGTGGTGATGGAGCTCTTCTGATACTGGCTAAGAACTGAACATTTGGCTTTGACTCTTGCGGGAATCATTGCTCACTGTTGATAAGAATGCTTAACAGCGTGCCTGCTGCTTAAAAAGGTGGAAGGAAAGGGGGAAAAATGCATTGTGGAGATTCATATTTTCTTCATCTTGTGCAAAGCTTGTCTGCATAAGATCAAAATATTCTGGTCTTTGTCTTCCGCTCACTAAAGCCCTGTAGATTAGCTGGATTGTTTGGACTGGACTTGTGTAATTATTTTTTCAGCGCTGGTTCAAATCCAGCCCGCCTCACATTTGTTTTCGCTCAATGTGGCTTTAGTTGAGATCCTCCTTCAGCTGCCAATCCGAACGCTGTCCCATTCTCCTCTACGAACTCAGCCACTGTTAGACTCTGAATCCTGCAGAGCAGTGTAATCCTTCCTCCATATTTTCCGCTCCATCTATTGATGCTGTCCATAATCCATCTGCCTGGATTACTGTCAATTAAGAGGCAATATGGCCTGTCTGGCTGAGAGCTGACGCGGAGGTGGAGTATCTTCATGATGATTTTGTACAAAACACAGTGTCTCAGAATGCAAATCATTGCTCTTCTGAAGTACCAAACTCTGTTTGACTGCTAATAGCTCCTAGTGCAGAATCTTGCTAATTGACCTACTAACCATGAATGAATAAGTGATTACATAAAGTGAATGTGGTTGGTTATTGAGGTAGTGAAATATTGAGTTAGTTAGGTAGTTGCTGAAGTAGTGAGTTGGTTAATGAATATGTAAACTAGTGAGTTAGTGAGATAATTAGTGAATTGTTAGTGTGATTAGTGAATCATGCTAACTGAAGACCAGCTTTTGTACAATCCTACACTCGAGCTTCAAATGATGTATGCTTGAGGTATTAGGCTTTTGCTTTACTTTCAATAATTATTTGAATATATTAATTGACATAGTAAACAGTTACTTTTCTTTCCTATAATATAGTCCTGCAGCATTTGCTAGCACTCTTGCTCATTTATATTGCATTTTAGCATGAAGTATGCTGTTAATCTAGCCCTGCCTCCTGAGGCCTTTCTCATTCAGCTCAGATGTATGTTTCAGTACAGAGGGGGGGTTTACAGTGTAGAGAGCATGTTTTTCCTCCCAACTTTTTTCTTTATACATGCTTTCCCCTCACATCTCCACATGATACTGGATGAATTTGCGAGCAGTCGGCTTTGGATCCCTGGCCACACATTTCTGTTCAAAACTTGATGAGGGGGAAAATCAAAGGCCAAAGCAAGACGGCAGCCCTCCCCCATGGGTTCAGAGGGCTGGCCAGCTTCACGGGCTCACACTGATTCGGGTGCACTTCAATGAATCACGGCCTCCTGTACAGAAAGCGGCTTTGTTTTTTGCACCACCACACTGTTCTTTTGCAGTGACAATCATGTTCTCCTTTCCAGTCCAACATGATCCCGGAGCTAGAGGAGCATGCCTTTGATTGCTCAGTACACCTGTCCACCTGCTTTGAACATTAACGATGTCCTCCAGTCAGCCCGACGGCAAATGTTCTAAGGAACACTTCAGTTCACTTTCAGATGGAACGTCAGCAGAATCCACTTCAGCCTACAGTAATTTACCTTTCCCCTTACCTCAAATATAGTGGATAAGACAAACTTAGTGCCTAAATTTAAGTTACTTTTGTACTGGACCTACTAGGCTAATGTAACAAGTAAACTAGTTAAAATAATACAAACTGCAACCCTTAATCATCACATTGGAACCTTAAATTGTATTCTTGTTAAGTAATCTCGCTCGTGTGTTTTCTAACAGTGCATGACATTCTGTTATCTACATAAATTGACAAAACGTTCAGTTAACAACCAAATGTCCCACATGTCCTGAGTAAAGTACTGGGTTCTGATAATTTTGACACTGTGGGGACTGAACATTAACAACAGAATGTATTGCAATGTCGGAAATATCAGAACCCAGAACATTACTTTGAACATGTCTTGGCTAATGAGTTGATATTTTGTTTTCATAGAAATGCCCTTTGAAACATCATCTTTGGTACAGGTTTTTTTTACAAAGCAGGATTACAGTTAGAAGTCAAGCTTGTTCAACAAGAGAAGAAATTTTTGTTTTTGTCAAATTTGATGCAGGACCTTAGTAAGAAAAGTTACATTTTTATTCTTTATTGATTTAGTGTCTGTTTCTTTTTGTCTTTATTTCACTCATTTTAATGGCTCTTTTCCATTCAGGGATAGTTTGTAGAATGTGTTTGATTAATAAGGAAAATTTTAATCAGTTTTATGCCTACTAGTGCAGAGAGTTGTATATGGAGACTGGTCTCCAGCATGGTTGGAAATTTTACCATGATGCAGAATATATTAGTTCTCCATAGCAAATGCATTCTCTACCCCTCAAATTAAAATTCAGATAAAAAAAAATGCACCTACACGTACTCTCAGAGCAGTAGTGTTTTGTGATTCTTCCTGTTTTAGTAAAACTGTCTTTCTTACCATTTTCATTTTATTTTACCTCAGACATTTTATATCAGCCTTGCTAGTGTTTGCTAGTGATTGAGTTTTATTTCAAGGTGGATTCAGTCACATTAATGCACATGGTGAACAGAACACACACACACACACACACACACACACACACACACACACACACACACACACACACACACACACCCTCTGAATGACATCCTGGCTATTTGGAATTCCAAGTGGTAATGCACCTTGAAGTGTATTTGTGGTGCATTAATGGTAATTGCTCTACGTTTTGAAGCCTAGGTTTTAAAGAGCACAATTTAGTGCATTTCATATCCAGCCATAATTGCTAGAGAGTATCTTAGCGGATGGAAACACCTTTCTTTTTTTTCCCTTCAAAAGCCACAGTGCAAAAGCTATTGAAGAGCAGATGTGTTTTTATGGACGAACAGACCTTTTGAATGACTGGAAGCTCATACAGAATGATTTCTCATGTTAAACGTGATATAATTCAGTAATTAATGTTAGAGTCCAGCTCTTCTTTTTAATGCTTTGTAAGACCATAACTTGTTGAAGCTATAGTTACCACGGGTAGTAAAATCATTCTATACTTTTAATTTAAGTATTCTTTACTCTTGGACGTTTTCTTGGACGTGTAGTTTTTTGGATGTACTTTTTTTTTCATGATTTCACTTTGAAGAAGCATTGTTTTTGTGCATGGAGACTTATTTTGTTGAGTGAATGACCACCATTTATATTTTTACCATTTTTTGGACATAAAAATAAATCAAAACCTAACACTCTAGACTTCTACCTGTTGATCATCATCATCTTTCTCTTTTGGCTTTTCCCCTCAGGAGTCACCTGTTGACACAGATCATAAATTCAAATAGCAGCTAATTGTGTGGCTTAATATTCAAATGTAAATAAATATGTAATTATTTGTTTACATGGTATATCAAATAGAAATGGAAACATCTCAGCCTCTAAGGGCTTGTCATAAAGAAGGTGCCCATAAAGGAAAGGAAAAAAAGTCTCCAACTGCAATGGAAAATCTCAGCTCTTCTTTGAGTTCTCAGAAAAAATGGCTTCTTAAAGAGGTGTGCATATCATAGTGGTAACACCTGCTGTCCTTCACTGTAAATTTCATGCAGTTTCATTCAAGTTTTTTGGAGCGGAGATCATTGCGTTGTGTCGCTGATATCAAACTCAAATATGGAATAATGACAGTTTTGCATGATTGTCTAGCACAAAAGAAACTTGTAAGCCCTCATTTATCACAAAAGTGGAAGGTACTTCTACACTTATATTTGGCTTCTTGGGCATTTGTAGGTTGCTGAGCTCTAGCAAATCCCTGAATAGAAATAAAGCCAACATAAACTTGAGAAGATTTGGAGGAAGGTGACAACAGAAATTGATTCCAAGAAGTAGTTAAGTTCCTTGGATGTGGAGCACAACTGCACACATTGCCTTGATGCTGATGCTCATTGAAACTGATAATTTCATTCTCACTGTTACTACTTCTATAGCATGCAACACCTAGAGGGCCAGCGAGGAAGGACATTTCCACATAATTTGTTCAAATGGTTTTTATTTTTATTTTTATAGTGCTATTTCCAACAGATATTGTTTCATTGGCGCTTTCCTTTATACTCAAATTCCTGGCGATATGGCCTGGAGGCATATGACCACTGCTGTGTTTATAAAGGGGTGTTGTGAACAAATGTGAACATGTATTTCCTATTTATGAAACAGTAGCACTTCTCAGAAACATGTGGTCTCTTTTAGTGAATGAATTAAATTCTAAGTATCTCTGTAAGGACAATCTTTGTATCCACATGCATCTTAACTAAGATTTACACTTCTCAGTACAAGTGTTTGCTAGAGGGATGGACTCTCTGGATGATGATACAGGTGGGACTTTCTGCCAGTGGGTATGATGAAATACTACTCAAATCAATTTCAGAGCTAAATGTTTCTCTCACCGGATGTCTTTGTGGAACTTGTTGGCTAGCTTTCCAGAAATATTCGTCCAGAGCCATGATCAACCTGAGAAAAGTGGAAGCAGAAGGAACTCACTTAAAGCAAAAAAAAAAGAACCAGGTCAGGCAGAGTTTCTGAATAAAAAGAGGCACTCTCCTAGACCAAGAGGCCAAGACCAACCAAAGTAATCTAAATGAAAGGCCTCTTTTCCCTCTGCAAATAAAGGCTATTTAGATTCTGCAAATAATCTTCATTCCTTCTTTTGGTAACCATCTCTTTTGGTCACCGTGTCTTTCATTCTGAAGGCTGTCGCACACCCTTCTGATTTTGTTTGTGACCATATGTGTGACAAAAAGCAGTGAGCTTGTGGGTTTTTGTCAGTCTTTTTTTTATTATTCATTCATTTATTCATACATTTGTTCATTTTGGGAGAAAAAACAAGCCACATGCAATATGCAGCTTTGATATTTCAACCCCTTGGCCAAACGTGAAGCCTAGTAACACATTCACTGCCACTCATTCCTAAAATCTAATGGACAGACAACAATACGCCGTTTCCAGCAGAATTTAGTTTCCATGCCAACCAGGTTTTTTCCACCCCCCACCCCGACTCACCCACTCCGTAAGTTATGTGGTTAATTGGCTCGTCAGTGAGGACATAATGTTTTGATTGTATGAAAAACACAGATAGTATTATAGAAAGGGAATGGAATCAGACGCAGTAATCTGCCCTTTTTTCCCCCCTCTTTTCTTCATTGCAAATTTAAATAATCAGAGAGGCGGCCTGGACATGTTTTTCTTTTCTGCTGCTTTCCTTTTTTGGTTCTTCAAATTAACACATGTTAATGATGTGAAACTTATTTGCTCATGTGCTCTCTCTCTCTCTCTCTCAATTTATAAAATAAATAAATAAAAACACTACCAATTTAAGTTCCAACCTTGCCCGTAACTGCCACGTTTTTACAGGCTAATTTAGAAAAAAGCATGTTTGTGTTTTATGACTGATGAGTCCCAAACCAAATAATAAGTTATCAAAACTACTGTGGTTAAAAATTGACCAATGGATTGACAAGTTGTTCATAATAGATGGGCTACAATCTGTAATTGTACTTATGTGTAGGACTATAAGGTATGTGGAGTGCAGAAGTGGCCTGTAAATGAACACAGAAGTCAGAATTTTCTAATAAATTATATATTAAAGACGCCTTAATCGATCCTCTATATGTGTGCTGTTAGTGTTGTTTGTTCTTTATTGTCTGTTTATCCTCTTTGCCATAGGTTGGTGAAAGACAACATGTGTTGGTGACTGAGGAGTCCTTTGATGCGCAGTACTATGTTGCTCACAACAAATTCTATGAACAGGTAAGACCAAGAATTTTCTTATTTTCCTCAAGTAGTGTTTCTTCAAAGTGTTTTATCTTTAGATGGATTAGTCACGCTGCCATTTCTTGAGCCACCAGTAAGATTGAGAGAATGAAGTTGCCACATTTTATATGTGGTCATCTCTGTCTGTGTGTGGGGGGATGCATAATGCTGTGGGTGTTTCAGGGTCAGTTTTAATTCAAATATATGGAAATGCGATCATTTGCAGGGCTGCATCATTTTCACAGTGAAATTTGATCATCTTCACAGTGATATTTGATGTAATACATTAATTAAACTTATTCTTTAAAAAAAAATGTAAAGCTGCGTAATAAAAATTCACTTTTAGACATCCTCACAAAAATCTACTTATCAAACACATGTTTAAAGCTGCACATTTTAAAAGATAAATAAGATACATTTTTGCTGTCTTCTTTTCAGGCTGTAAACTTAGTTAAAAGTCTCACTCTTTCTCTTGCTCTCTCTCTCTCACCCAACCATATCATGGAGGATTGCATTAAATGATCTTAAATCTAAATATTAAACATGAAAAATCTCGCACTCTAAATGTGAAGCTCCATAGTTATTAGCTGAAAACCGTTCATCTTGGACAAAAGTAATGGGACACCGGGGTGAGGTGAGCGTTTTTCGGGGTGTTGGAAAGAGTGCGGGATATGAATAAATAATTCCATGATTACAAGTTATAACTCACGAGTCACAGCACCCGAGTCAAGTCTCAAGTCATTGAGGGCAAGTCTAAAGGCAAGTTACAAGTCTTTGTTTGTGCGGCTTAAGTTTGACTCGAAACCCCATCTCTGGTTCCAGCATGGTCAGGAATATCAAAAATAGATATGTGGCCTTCTGCAGAAATGTTGTTGGGTATGCTTACCAAAAAGCACAAATATAATGTTTTACACACATTGCAACAGCATTAACATTTTAACTTTTTGTCTCTAGGTCTGAAAGTAAAATTTTAATCTAAAACTCAACACCCAGAACTATTTCCACAATTAGCATTACTGTAGGAAATCATTTTTGATGTTGACCATCTGTAAGATGACGGTGGCTCTTTTGATCTCTCTTCTTCTGGGTGGCTGCATGAAGAAAAGTCCACTCTGAGTTCCATGACTGAACGTGACTGAACGGGCATGGCTCTGGCTCTCCAAGGGTTGCTGAGGTCATGTGTCCAGCCAGACACCATTGATCGTTCTATTATGGGAGCTAACAAAATCCCATCTACAGAGCCATCGATTGAAGAGAGCACAAGCGCTCTAATCTAGGATGCAAGCTGTCGTGCTTGCTTTTTCACTCTGCCCACCCCCATTTTTTATTTCCTTCTCCTCAACCTTGATTCTTGATCCTGCCATTCAGAGAGGCTCTGGTCTCCAGAGTCCTTGGGATGTGACTGACCATGAAGGAGATGGAAATCATTTTCTCTGTGACTGGCTATCTTGAGGTGACCCATTAAGGCATCACTGAATCTGGTCACTGCTAATGCCAGAGATGCTGGTCACTTGTCATAGTTCAGGCTTATTTTAACACACTAAACTGATTTTTTTTTTTAGTTAGTTTGTTTTTGTTTTCATTTGTTTGGATGTTTTTCATTGAAAAGAAGGAAAAGAGTGTAATGGTGGGGCCTGGAGTTTGGTGATTTAAGGTGGGGTAACCAAACTGTCCTGGACACAGCCCCCCCTAGGATTGGATTTATGTTTCTCTGGTTTAGAAATCCTTCAACCTTTTAAAAGTTCTTCACATTCACTATACACTATATGGACAAAAGTATTGGGACGCTTTACACCAATAGGAATTTTATTCATATTGTATTCAAATACATAGACTTTAATATGGAGTAGGTCCTCCTTTGCACCTATGATTTTTCTGTGGAATTTTGTGCCCATTAATTCTGTAAAGCATTTAGGAGGTCAGGCAAAGATGTTGGATGAGAAGGCCTGGCTCGCAATCTCCATTCCATTACATCCCAGTAGTGTTGGGTGGGGTTGAGGTCAGGGCTCTGTGCAGGCCAGTCAAGTTCATCCGTACCAAACTCATTCAATCATGTCTTTATAGACCTGGCTTTGTGCACTGGGACACAGTCATGCTAGAATAGAAAATGTTCTTTCCCAAACTGCGTCTACAAAGTTGGAAGTATGGTGTTCCACCATACTTCCAACACAAACTGCGTCATGTTATGCTGAAGAAGGTTTGCCCTTCACTGGAAGCCCAGGGGCCTAGCCCAAACCCTGAAAAACAGGTGTGTCCCAATACTATTATCCATATAGTGTACTGGATATGATGTTTCTGATTCATGTCATTCATGCCTGTAATTATAGCTTGACGCTTCCCTTTCCACTGGTTACAAATGAATAACAGAAAACATTCATTTTTGGTGGTTCATTGTAAAGGGGACTTGCAGATGGGAAGGTATGTTGGAGAGCTGATGAATGGTATTCCTCTTTAATCTCAATTTCTTTCATATAGATAGAGCGAAAGGTGGTTTCCCCTTCCCTGGAATTTCCTGGAGCTTAGTAGTTTTAGTAACAAGTCGTTTCAAACGTAAATCTCTTCAGATCCAACCACAGCACAGATCCATACAGAGTCAGGCACAAAAAAGTATCCATGAAAAACAAGCCTGCGCATTGATCATTTACCACTTAGCCAAATAAGATTTTTTGTAGCCCTGTAAACAAACTGGCCACTCTTTAAAATAGAGAATAAGTAGTGTGGCTTTTGTTGGAAAGATTATTGCCATGGTAAGCATACATAAATGTTTACTACGCGTTTTCAGTGGTTAAGGGCAAGAAGGGTGTGTTTTATGTGTGTTTTCAAGGTTAGGAGCATGGTGTAGTGTCCATAAGAACATGGTGGTAAAAGAGAGATATCGGGGCTTGTAATGTGGTGTTGAAGATGCTAGCTCTGTTTTTATTGAGTACTATTGATCTGGTCTCTCACATAACTCCAGGCATGCTGAGATCAATGGTGGTTAAGTTTTGCTAAAGCTTTTGTACACACAGCATGTCGTGAAGAATATCAGGTAAAGGCACAAAACGGCGAGCTGAATCTGGAAATGTTTATGAGAAAAGGGTGATGTGTGCTTAACACCAACAGGCTCTTTGAATTTGCATGCTGTGCCTGTTGGGAAATGACTAGAATATTACGTTAAAGTAATTTAAGTTCATTTGAATGTTTGGAGTTGGTATGAGCCTCCTAACAGCAAGATATTACATGAAATGGTAACATATGCATTACCTGATACCCAAGAGATTGATTTCAGTAGTTCTGAGATAGGTATATTAATGGCTCAGTTGCACGCAGACAACTGTAAAGCAAAGAAAGTATGCACAGAAAGCATTTTTATTTCGGATTAACCAACATTTTACAATTACCATTGCATATAAGCTCTTAGAAGTAGTGTTGGCCCTTTATAGGGAGGTCATGAGTGTAACAATCTATTAGCCACCTGAGGCCAAGATTCCAGGAGAGCATAATTGACCTCACTCTCTCTGTGTACTTGTAAGAACTATATTATTATTATTATTATTATTATAACAAGTAATTATATTAATTATATTATTATTTGTTGGCTTTGCTGCACAGGTCCTGGTTCCCAAGAATCCAGAGTTCAAAGGGAAGATGATCGAGGTGGACATCTACGAGGCTGGGAAGCATTTCATGCGTGGTCAGCTGGTGGAGGATGGTAAAGTCATCATGCCCTCCATCACCCAGCCACTGCAGAAAGGCCAAGTGTCTGGCCTTTCTCAGGTCAGTCTCGTCTTTGAGCGCTCACAAGCTGGTCTAGGATAGTTTTTTTGTAAACGAATTATGTGAGTGTAAGGAACCTTTTTAAAGTTTACAGAACCTGTTGACGTGTGTGTGTGCGTGTGTGTGTGCGCGTGTGTCAGTCAGTCAAGACTAGTGGTCTCCCCAGTCTTGATATGTCTCAACAATGAAGTGTCTCTCATATAAGCAGACTGCTCTTAGCTCATGTTTCCATTCCGCTCCTTCTCTCTAAAAAAATAAAACTCCTTCACTTACTGTCTCAGCTCTCCCATCTCTGACTGGCCTGTAGGGAGGAAAAACGAATTCTCACTGACCTCTACAGGTCAAATGACCACTCTCTTGCTTGACTTGGACAACGGTTTACTGTTCTCTACCTGCTTTGGAGCTGCCATGACAGCATTCTCATGATAGTGTGTGTGTCTGTCAGCCTCTCTCTCCCTCTCTTTCTTTGTAACTCCTTTCTTGATTTGTTTCTCTCTTTCTCCCTCTCTTTCGTTCTCCATATCCTTTTTCTCCTTGATTTGTCTCATTCTCTCTTTCTCTTTGTCATTATGTATCTCTCTTGCTTTCACGTCTGTCTCTCTCAGCTTCTCCTTCTTTGTAGATTTTTCTCTATCAGTCTGGTTTCTCACCATCTGTCTTTCTCACTATCTGTCTTTCTCACTGTTTGTCTCTACCTCTCTTGCTTTCTCTCTTTTTTGCCTTTCTTTCTTTCTTTCATTCTTTCTTTTTTTGTTTCTTTGTAACTCTTTCTGTATGTCATTGTCTCTCTCTCACTAACTGTCTCTCTCTGTCACTCACTTGCCCTGTCTCTCTCACACTGTCTCTGTTGCTCTCTCTGTCTCTCTCTCTTTCTTTCTTTCTTTCTTCCCCATGCCAGAACCACCCATAAAAGCTGATGGAGTGTGAAATTAAAATGTGTATCACATTTCGGTGTCCTTACTGCCATTTCTCGTGTGTGTGTGTGTGTGTGTGTGTGTGTGTGTGTGTGTGTGTGTGTGTGTGTGTGTGTGTGTGTGTGTGTG
>JBBPDE010000006.1:16007874-16037515 GCA_037974605.1 Nannopetersius ansorgii
TGTGTGTGTGTGTGTGTGTGTGTGTGTGTGTGTGTGTGTGTGTGTGTGTGTGTGTGTGTGTGTGTGTGTGTATTCACCCCCTTCAGAAATAAATAAATAACACAGATTACCATTGGAATGACAGTTAAGCCAGCCATGTAATTTCCAAATTACTCATGGAGGACAGCCGGTCTCCTTTTTACTTTATTAACAGTCAGAATTTTCCTCACAATGAGTTTAGCATCAGTTTGGGGCACTGGTGTTCCTGTTATGTCAAAGGATAGTTCAAAATAATTTAAAAAGTCTTATGGGCATTCTTCTTATTACTTGTTCAATACTGTATGTGCTACAAAAGTTATGGTCAATGTGTGCTTCAAATACTTTGACAGATCAGTAAAAACTGCAGAAATCAGTGCTGCCCCTAAAAGCTTTGCAGATGATGGCAGCTTCTCCAATCTCAACATTTTCGCTTTTATAGTATTTTTCATGCAATTTTCAAAATTTGCGTCTGTTCAAAGAGTCACCTGCCTCTCTGTCATGCACACATTTGCACAACATTAAAGAGAGAGGGACAGACAGGTAGATAGGGATGACAGAAGGCTTTTAAGGTGATTTATTGTAGTGTGGATTTTTTTTTTTTAAAGGAAGCGGAGGTGGGAGGGTCTGTGTGTCCAGGTGTGTGAATGTCCTCTGGCGTTGTGGAGTCACTTCTCAGAGTCTGTACTCTGTGACCTCTGCTTGTTATGCCATTTCACTGTCACTATTAAGGCTTGAATGTGGAAAAATGTTCTGAAGCATCAGTGGCTTATTGATTACATACAGAGTACAGAGTGGAATCACTGCAGTGTGCAACCAGTATTGGTTATGATTTGGCTTGATGATGCTTGTTAACCACATTAAAAGTTATTATACATTAGTTGTCAGTTTTATTGAAAACAGAGTTCCCACATGTCCTATAAAGCCTGACAAACTCAGTTGCCTAATCGCCTGGTGATGAAAAGCACATAGTAAATAATTATGTCTTCATTCTCCTATTTTCCTTTACCTGAGATTGAACTTCCAAGATTATCTATGAGAGCATTACAAAACAGGTAATGCTGCCATCGGAAATGTCCCAGGTATGTTAAAAGTCATATTGACATTTAAATAATAGTTTATAGACAAGAGTATTTTGAATAATCAACTCATTGCTAGGTTATGATGTGGTGTTAGGTAGACGCTGTGAAGTCATGTCACATGGCAGCGAACACAAGTTGTACAACAATTCAATTAAAGTGGCCAAAACTGCAAATAATGTCCTTCAAATGTAAATATTAGCAGGCTAGTAACTATGACACTTTATAAATGTTAATTTGTTTAGCTTGTTTGGACTTATTTCTAACGTTGATGTGCTTACTAGTTTGTTTTGCATGCAGATGTTCACGGTTTGTGAGACAACTCTTGGTAGGAGCAGTGTTTTCAAACATGTGTTGGACATTGTTGAGAGAGTTGAATGTGAAACCAGGGATGAAACTATGAATGAGAACTGTATGTTGTCCAAATACCAGCTAAATATTAAGAGTCTGTGGCAATTAAAAATCCTAGCAATCTCTAAATTTGAATCAGATATATGTAAAATTCAGGGTCACCACCAAGTTAAGAATGGTCCACCATCTAAAAATATATAGCCAGGAGTAGTGCTGTGCTAAAAATTGACAAAGGACTAGAGTACAAATTGTGCATCAACAGATGAACTACGGTCTCTAACTGTATACCAGCAAGATAGTATACTGTTAGATAGTGTAGAGGTTTCTTTTGAAACTGACGGTGAATTAATGTAATTGAAGTCCTACCCTCAGCATATTTACCCTACTACTTAGAGATTCAGTTTAAGTGAAAGTGACCATTTGTCATATGTGAACACACCACAGCACACAGTGTGAACAGTACAAAATTCTTCCTCTATATTTAACCCATTCACCAAGTGAAGCAGGGGCAGCTATGAACACAGCGCCCAGGGAGCAGTGCGTGGGTACCTTGCTCAGGGTACCTCAGTGGTGCCTAGCGGTCTTGGGAAAAAATCAGAAATGAATTTGCACAAATTTTAAAAGATTGTGACTCAATTCAAATTTGTGTAATGTACAACAGGTGACAATGGAAAAACCAGCATATATGTCTAAGTTAGGTATTTGCCATCAAAACAGAACAACTGGGCATATCTTTTACTATTCTCTGTTCTGTGTGATTGGGGACTTTGTCATCATGGAAGAGACCACCGGTATCAGTTTAAAAGAATTTCATATTTGGATAAAGGTGATACATAAAGGTGAAACAAACTAAACTTTGTTGGTTTACAGTGGCTATTCCCTCTAGCGTCACACATGCTGTCTATTTGTGGAAAATGTAATGAAGCTTACACTGATGAGACATAACATTAAAACCATCAGTCTAATATTATGTATGTCTCCATCATACCACCAAAACAGCTCTTGACCCATCAACTCATTGACCTTCGAAGTTGTGCTTTGGTATCTGTCACTCAGACATTAGCAGTCGATTATTTAAGCCCAACGCTTTCAGACAGAATACTGCCCAGAGCATCACGCTACCTCTTGTCTCTTGTTTTCTTCCCATAATGTCCCATTGCTTCCCCCAGTAAGCAGCACACATGCACCCAGCTGTTCACATGAGGCAAAAGAGAACATGATTCATTAGACCTAGCCCAGCTTCGTCGTCTTCTTCAGCACCACTGTC
This sequence comes from Nannopetersius ansorgii, assembly GCA_037974605.1. Taxonomy (NCBI): domain Eukaryota; kingdom Metazoa; phylum Chordata; class Actinopteri; order Characiformes; family Alestidae; genus Nannopetersius; species Nannopetersius ansorgii. The sequence goes on from JBBPDE010000006.1 coordinate 16,010,587, forward strand.
CACTTCTCAAGCTCAGGTGTATATTGTAGGTGCTTTTGGCAGTGGGCAGAGGTTAACATGGGCACTCTGACTGGTGGCTGGCTACACAGTTACATACCCCTCTCTATGTATCTGTATCTGTATGTTTAAAATTGACGATCAGCCAGTACTAGTATTTCTATGCTCTTTATGGTTTGGTCTGATTGCTGACACAAAAACAAATTTAGATGCTAAGAGGGTTGCTCTGTCTTCTTCGATCCATTGCTTACTACATCCTGAGCCAATCACCATATTGACTTGGAGCAGCATGACCTTGAGTTTCATGCCTTGGGTCAATTAGTAACTAATCTCTGTGCACTGACGGTGGGGGTGGCTGAAGCAAGTTTGCGCTGTAAACAGAGGAAAGGAAGCCGTGTTTGTGAAGCACTTAACAAACCTTGGTGTTGGTCCCACACACGCATGCTACTCCATCCCCCTTACAACAATGAAATGCTGTCTTTCTGACATTTTCCCAATTTCTTTGGTAGTTATGTGAGGACATGGTGGCATCTGTTGTTTTCCCTAAAGTATAGCCTTTGTTTGTTTATTAGTTTCTTTATTCCTGTTCATGGTTAATTAGAAGTGTTAATTGTGTGTTAATGGAAGGGGAAGCCACGACTAATCATAGCTCTCTGAAGATTCCTATATAGGTTCTGGGGTTGGCATATTTCAACAGCTACATTTTTGTCCTCTCATATTTATTCTCCATAATGAATATGAACTGACATTTTCTTTGTTGAGCAAAAGTATGTAATCACAATTTAGAATAAATAACTAAAATATTACCACGTAATGAATAAATGCTAAGTATTGAATAAACATATATGTACAGCATAAAAATCTTTAAACACACAATAATGTTTTTACACTTGGCTACTTTTGGTGAGTAGACTTTAACTGAATGCGCACTCTGCTCTCAAAGTATTAATCAGTACTTGTTTTTAGAGTAAGAGCGAGAGATAGAAAACTAGTATCTTTCTCTCTGTCTCTTCCTCCCTTTCTCTTTCTCTCTCTCTTTCTCTCTCTCTCTCTCTCTCTCTCTCTCCTTCTCTTTCTCTCTATCTCTCCCTCCCTTTCTCTCTGTCTCTCTCTTTCTTGCTCTCTTTCTCTCTGCTTCTGCATTCTTCAACTTTTTTCCTGGGTGACCCAGCTAACCTCCATCCTCTCGTTTACATAAGTGGACTTCAGCATGTGGTGCCAAAACACAGCAGCACATGTGTGTCATGAAAAACCTATTGCATGCGGTGCTGAAAAATAGGCATGCCATTAAAAAGTGTCTAACAGAGGGTCTCCCGCCCCCACAGCACTGCTTTTCGATATCTTGCTGCTAATGCCTTAATAATTCACTTGCAGTCTCACCAAACACCTGGAACAAGGGATTAAAAATGATGAAGCACTTAATTACGCCAAACTCATGACCATGTGTGTGTGTGTGTATTTCACTATACGAGTTCTCGCACTGGTTGAGTATTTCTTAGCTTTTGCATCATCACACAGCCTTGTAGCACAGGCTTCCTTTGAGAGAAAAAGCTGTTTGGATGCATAGTTGACTCTGCAGGGGTGCCTGCTACAAGTTCTAGTCACCAGGCCTATACATTCAGCTTCAGGCGTTGCGCATTCGCTTCGTCCCGCATTTACGTCTAATACAATGTTACAGCCATTCCAGAAACGCTGGAAGAACAATGGGACTCCAAAGAACGCCAGTGCAATTATTACAGTTTGTTGCTTTCAGGTTGCATAATTCATACATTTCCAAAAATAAAATAACAAAACAGATTATTTCCTAAAAATGTCCTCTATTACATGATTTTGCTTTATTGTCTGTAGACAGTTTTATTATTATAGAGAAGCTATCAGATCTAAATAAGCTTCTTTTCATCTAAATCAGCTTCACTCTTGCATGATTAACAGTAAATGTGATATCTAACAGTTTCTGATAAGTACCTAATGCCTTTATAACAAAAACACCTATTTGTAATTGGGTTGAAAACTAGGCATTTTTAAAATATATAAATTATTTTTGTATCTTTCACTATTTGTAAAATTAAAGTGTTTTAGTCTATGGAAATCACCATCAACTTTATGTATCTCATGCAAAATTCAAACTGGTGATAATGAAAAGGTAAAAAAGCATTGTGCTACTGTAAGCCACCAAAGCAGCATCAAAGTGCCTTGCCATAGGTCAGCACCTATTCAGCACCCAGGGCTTCACTATCATTTTCATTACAACAAAGAGGGGACTATCATTATGAGCTGTTTAAAAACTAAGATCAGTGAATTTAGTTTGCAGAACAAGCTGCCCTTCCGCACATAAATATATTGGAGGGATGGAGTAGCATTGTTCCAAAAATATACTCCCTCAGTTGGTGTTGTGATAATGGTGATGGAGAGGGAAGGCCAAGGAATATGATCTTTACCATTTTCATGCTTACCGAACTATTTATTGACCTCTCATGCTCTGTGGGTAGGGACACTGTAATCCATCAGGAGAGAAATGTTTTATGAGAGCATAGAGGTAATCAGAATAACTCTGTATTGATTTGCAGTGACCCTTCCCTCAGGTGAGCTCAAACCACTGTAGATGTCAGACGCTCTGTGACATTCATGATTTCTTAGATATAATGTCATTTGGTTTGCACTCTAAACAGAAAGCTTTGATTTTCCCAGATCTTTTTGCAGACTCAGTGTGGCATGTTTGAGTATGAGCTCAATAAAACCATTCATGAGAAGATTCCCAGCATGCAACCCAGTAAAAGTGTATCTTTTTTCCTGGACCTCTTATTGTGGTGTCTACATCTGCTTCTGTCTCTCTGTAATATACCTTTTTTCCTTAAGATATTCATTATCCGGATGGATTCTGCTTTGTTCTGGTCTAGAGATTTTGTGATTTTTTTTGTGCGTAAGCTTTCCTAATGGCATGGATGTTTCTGCTTGGTATTAATGTATGAACATGTGATGGGGTGTGATGTGATAATATCTTAATTCTTGTTTAAGAAAACTTAATTACACAAGCACTTTTCCGGAACGTATCACAAAATGTTGGTTCTTTTTATCAGAAATCTGGTTCAGCAACAACAGCTAGTCCACTTTGAGCACCTAATAGACACGAAGCAGGCTTCAGTAACACAGACAACAATTTGACACACTTTCACAACTTGGCAGTGTTTCTGTGTCTACATTGTTTCTGAGGCCACCAGTGTTCATAGATATGTCATAGAAATCTAGATCTGATCTCACTTGCTAAGGAAAGGACATTCAGTCCTAAAGAGCAGATTTGATCTCAGAACTGTCTGCAGTGTGAAGACAGCTCAGGATTCACTGTAATGTCTTGGAACATATTTATTTTCTTTCACTTCCATCATAAACTACTCTGTCCTTCCAGCAATCCAGAATGAATCCTTGTGTGTGTGTGTGTGTGTGTGTGTGTGTGTGTGTGTGTGTGTGTGTGTGTGTGTGTGTGTGTGTGTGTGTGTGCATTCGTGAATGCGTGCTCTCGTGCTCTCTAAGGTGTGTGTGTGTGTGTGTCTGTGTGTGTGTGTTCGTGAATGTGCGCTCTCTAAGGTGTGTGTGTGTGTGTGTGTGTGTGTGTGTGTGTGTGTGTGTGTGTGTGTGTGTGTGTGCTTGTTTGTGTTTGGATTATCTATGCTGACTGTGAGAGTGATGGGGTTGTTGGAAGCTCGGTGGTCACGTCCTTGATCTCTCCTCACCTCCAGCCAGCCTTCTTAAGCTGCAATGTGAGCATGGGGCCAGAATGATGGGTATTGACAGTATTTGGTTTCTGTGTTGAGAGATAGAGGAGAGATAGTGAGAGAGTGCTGAGCCACTGTCTGAACATGAGGCAGACACAGATCAATGCAGTGTCTGGACACAGCTCCCTGCCAGTGGTCACTCCTGCTGACATCCATCAGAAGACTATAGACAGTGAGAGTCCTATAGAAACAGTGTGACTGATGGCAAGCATCGAGCTGGCTTCCTAACCTTAGCTCACAGACACATGTCTTCGCTATTTACTAAACATACCAACACCTCTCATTTATAGGCACAGCAATGCCAAAAAGGACCTTGGTGCCACTGGAGAGACATGCACTGTATGAACGGTTGACAATTTGTTTTAGATGTGTGGTTATGCCTCAGGTCTGTAGAGTTCATGGACACACCATATGACTCCCTTAGTGAAAGAGGTGCGGACTGCGTTGTTTGAAGCCCATCTGTGGCCTGGCATTGACATGGACTGAGAAGGACCCCAGCATACCTTTCATTCCATCAGTCTGTGAAACACTGGGAGGTCTGAGTGGGAAAGTAGAGCAGTTGGGATCTTCAGTGTTCTCTTGTCAGCATGTTGTTTAAAAGACTACATTTATCTTCAGTAGACTTCCATGTTGTGCGTCTGTGATGGTCATGCCCTGCTGTCATGAGGATTTTTGTTGGCACACCATTAATGGAGGGGAAAAAGCTGCTAGTCCTGCCTCATCTTGTCACTGCAATTACTGCATATGTTGGAATGGTGCCAAAAGGGGGGGTTCAACTTCCACTGCAGCAACACTAAGTGTCCAGATGAAATAGGACAGGGAGTGCTATGGCACTATGATGGAAATTATCTATAATTTGGAAAAAATAAAAGGTCATTTTCAAAAGAATAAAAATGTCTCTACCTTCGTCTTTCATCTACTGCAATAAAGTGCTGTTCTCGGGTGTTTTTGTCATTTGCAGTGAGATCCGATTAACAGCAAGTAAAATTCAGTTTTGCTTCACTCTGTCTCTTTTCTCTTTCCTGAAGCTTTTCATGAAAGATGAATTTATACCCAGATTTGAAGAGAAAAGAGCTCGCCTTTCTAGGGCTGATGAGGGGGATCCACAAATCACAGACATTCATAGCACCTATATTCACAGCAAATTACTATTTCAAAGCATGCAGGCAAAGTAGAATGGGAAAGAGGAGCTCAATAGCCCAACCAGCTCCATGGTGCCCTCCCATAGAGCAAGCAGCACCTCTGAAGCACTCTACATTAGTTATGTACACAGTCATGTTGGCTTCATGCATTTTTAGGGGCAGAGTGGTGCTGAGATTACATTATTCCTCTCCTCCAGTCCCCCACCGCTCTATTATAGTATTATTGAAGTTGGAATGTGGACATTGGCACTCCCTCCCTTGGAACGACTGGAAGTCTGCTCTCTCATGTAGATATAAGGGCTCATCTCTGAGCTTTCTGTGGCACTGCTTCCAGCCCTGAAAGGTCTTACAGGCAAATGGTTAGTTTTTCTTTGCAGCTGTGAGTGCCTTACATGTAATAAATATATAGATCCAAGTTTCATCAAATTAGATCTGTAAGTTCAATTCAATTCAATTCAATTCAATTTTATTTATATAGTGCTTTTAACAATGGTCATTGTCACAAAGCAGCTTTACAAAATGAAATAAATGTGTGTGAATGAAATGCCTCTGATGAGCAAGCCAAAGCTGACGGTGACAGTGGCAAGGAAAAACTCTCTAAGTTGGTGTGCTCAGGGCAAATGCATGTCTGGGGGATGGCTGAGGTGCCACTGATCCCCACAAAAATTTGATTGGCATCCTCAGGTTCTTGTTGCTGCGTTGACCAAACATCAATCAGATGTGCTAGTTTGCTGTCATTTCCTGTATCTACTTGTTATCTACTATTAACAAGCAAGTTTAGTGTTGCTAATAAAACTAAAAGGCTGCTTCATAAGTAAGTTATTTAACTAATGAAATAATTAACCCATTGACTACAATCACTAAAGACCCACCTTTCTTTTGATGTGACTGGTCAACTAGGCCATTTTGAATTGGAAACATGTTATGACCCCACCCCATTTCATCTCTGTCATATGTTGTGCCAAATTGTGGACACCCTTCAATTTATTTGTCTGACCACACTATTAGTCCAGATATGACTTTTCCTTCCTCGTCAGAAGAAGATATATAAACCCCTACTCAAGGTTTTACGGGAGGATGCTCTTTGAGCCTTAACTAAACCTCTTGATTGACCTACTTCCTTTAAGGTTTTTGTGGGTAGTGCTATTTCAGATTGAATTTAGTTCTTGTTGAGTGAATTTTCACTTAGTGTTTTTTGCCTCCTTTTCAAAGCTGCCATGTTTATTTTGGTCCACTTTTGCCACCTGCCTGTCCAAATACTATATTGTTAGCACAGCTGTGACATCAGTACCCTTTTTCTCTTCAGCTTTCCTCCCCACCCCTGTGTCAAGACCCTCAGAACCAGTAGCAGAGCACTATGCTTTAATACAACTCAACAAGACAAGTGTGCCCCCATATTGACAACCTGGACTGGAGACCGTAGGGGGTGTAAGCTTACCTCAGAAACTTTCTCAACCATATCAACTGGCCAGTCCTGCATGGGCTTGTCGAGACAGAGGAGCATGAAAGACAATGGCTACAAAAGAGCAGCTATGAGTGGGAGAAGATGAGGGGAGAGGAGTCAGGCAAAGAATGAGAACAAGACAGATCTTATGAATCCATCAAAAATGGAGTCAGATAATGGAGGTCCGGATAGTGTGCCCGGCTTTATAATCTTTCTTTGGGCTGTCTAAGAGCTCCATTTAGATGTGTAAAGGTTGGTTAAACTGATCCGTGCTATCTTCTTGTAATTGGATTTAATGACCACAAGGCTCTCAAGGTGATGGCTTAAGAACTCCATGCTTTTTTCTCAATTTTCTCCATTTTCTCCATTTTCCGTGGCTGGCTGGATAACGGCAGGATGGCACTGCTGACTCCCCAACTTTATAAAGACATAGTGCCGGCCTGATAATGCAAATGCAGATAAACCACCAGTATCAGAAGAGCAATCTTCCGATGCATATCACCACTACCACCTGCTGCAGATTACAATTACCACCACAGTGGAGCTGAACAATTGGACTCATAAAATAGTCATTCAGATTGATCTTTCATCTTTGATAGCAAGAACACCTCCCCACACTCGCACACTCCATGAATGAACATATTATTGGGTTGGTTGTCAGGCCCATCCTGCTGGGAGACATCTCTCCATTACGCTGTCCCTTATAAATGAGACTTTAATGGGCTAACACATTACAGGAGACTGGTGTCCCAGTTATAGCCCTTTTACCCAGAGAGTCCTGGCCACAGAAACTAGTACTCAATCTTTGGCCATTTCACACTGTAAATGCCTTGGATCTTTTCTGTTCATAAGATGGTGATGGATCATTCATAATCTCCCCTGCACTCTGGTCAGTCACAGACATTTGTTGAAAGAGTTAGGGATGAGAAAATGATATATGAGTCATTTAGTAAAGAAGGGTGAGTTGGACAGGATGATGGGGCTGAACGATTGTTTTCTTATTGAAATAAAAACTAATTGTATTTGCCCTTTAAAGGAATTAGCAAGATCAAGCAAAAACAAAGACAACACACAAAGTGAATTTATATTAAATCATGAGCAGAGTTGATAAGCCTTTGGACGACAGTGTTTATAAAATAAAATGTATTAATGTTCATGAGTAAAGGCATAGGGCCTCAAAAATCATTAATAAGGCCACAAATTATGTGTAATATGTAGTGAATAAGAATCTGATCAAGTTGACCCCAAATTAAGCGGGTGATTTTCATGTTATGACTGATCAATGTATAAAATAAGGCAAGTAACTAGCTAGATTGGAGGTTTAACAGTATATGTTTATCATTTTAGGACTAATTGCTCTGTACTGTGATACAAGCTTTTATACAATTTTTTTTTAATACAAGCTCTGTACTTTGATACAATCTGTCAAAATACACCATTAATGGAAACTCTGTCTTAATGCCTAGATCATGTTCAGCTGCAATTTAAGCTTTTGCTTGAGCGGTCACTTTCTTTATTTTCTAATTGGTGTTGTATTAGCCATTCATAGCTTTTTCGGCCAAAATTACATTGAGGGTAACCCTTAAATACTCTGTAACCGATTTGTGGCCAACGCATTAAAATCTCAGGAAAATCAAAGCAAACTAGAAAATAAAAAATAAGACGGTGGAAGGAAACTTAATTTATGAAAGTAAAATACGAAAAATGAAAAACTAAACAACATTGTAGGAGTAAGAATTAACACCAAAGTAACCAAATGCACATTAGTGTCCCACAATGAATTCCTGCTTGCTTGCACACTGTAGCTAAAAGCAGTCTTTTCTCAGTTCTGTAAAAATTCTGTGTGTACCTGACATCCATTGGAACGTGTCTGATAGTTCTCATTTTTACTATAGAAATCAAAGATGTGATGTGTGCTACCGTGTGGCCTTAGAGTGCTTTATAAATAAGAAGTGTGTGTTCCTGCCGTACTGCTAAGGAGGTCTAACCAACTTTTCCATACAGTCTGCAGTGAGATGGTTTGTAGGAATTGCAAGGAATGGAACTTATATAAAGGCATAAAAGGGAAAAGGGGCCTTGTAATGTCCTCTGTATACACAAGCAGACTCAAGGTAAAGCTGTGCCTTTTTCATTTTATGTCTTACTTTTTAGATCTTCTTTTTAAATACACCTCTTTGTTTCTTGTTTTCACAGGAATTGAAAGATTCGTGTCAGAATGGGTTCCATGCCCCTTTGGCCTCCAGTGCAATGATTGGTCGGTCATGGAGAGCAGATGGTGAAGGACTCAAGCTGCTTTCAATGCTCATTGCTCTATTGGCTATTGTAACGTTTTTTGTTTTTGAGAAACTTCACTGACACATAATTTACAGTATTGGCAGCAACCTCTTTTTTTCAGCTATGGAGGATATAAGTTAAGGTCAAACTGAGGAACACACTCCCGATCGTTGGAATTTATCAAAAAGACTGAGGACGTCAGTTGGAACGTGCTGTTTATATTAACGTCAGGCTTTAACAGTGAAAGGGGTCTAATGAATTGTGCTACAAGGATTTATTAAATCAACATCATGTTCTGTTAAAGACACATTTTAGGATGTTTTAGATACAGGTCTTTAAAATGTATAATTTTAGTCAAGGACAGATTAAAAGTAGGTACCTTTGGATTCTGTTTGGTTTTTAATTTCATTTTTCAGCCGGTGTGTCTCATTGTTCGCAGCTAGGCACAGAGCATCATTTTTTTTCTCCCTGATCTTTGTCCTTAACAGAGATTAACTCTATTAAACAAGACTCCACACACTCCTAACTGTCTCCTTGGTGATGTTTCTGGAATGTCCTTCTTATAGGGCTTTTACCAGTAGGAGGCTGACTTGTTGATTTTGTCTTCCCCCAAAGCCTCAGCATGTGTTTTTGCCATAAAATGTCCACTCAGTGTATAATACAGGTGTAAAGTAGCACACTTCTCCCTGCACTTCAATGGATGTAGCAGTGTAAAAAAGTAATATTAATTAATATTAAAACCGCCTGCCTAATATTGTATAGGTCCAAATCGTGCTACGTATATACAGTACTGCCCAAAAGTGGGTCATATGGAAAAAATATTTTTAAAAGCTGATTAGCCAGGCAGTACGTGTTTTTTTTTAAGTGGAATAAATACAAATTACATCACACTGAAGATAACTGAACTGTTTAACTGAACCTTAATTACCAATTAAACCATGATCAATGTTTTGGGTTGTTTGCTCTTACACTTACACTACAGTCACACTACGGGAAATGTTGCACACTGTCTTCTATTCACACTGATTTAAAAGAAAGCTTCCTAGACTGTTAGTTTTTAAGAATAAATGTTTTATTAAATTTGTTAGTTTAGAAGTTAAGTATCTGTTGAGATTGTAAACAAATATAACAGGTATGGAGTGGGTCAGAGTGTTAGAACTTCAGATGTCTTAATAAGTAGCAGCTGGTCATATCCACATCTTGTCATTTTAGTACCCGCAGCACTTATAACTCCTTACCTAGATATTAAAAAATTGTATAACCATCAAACTTGTTCTTTCCATTGATGGACCTCTGTTTGGCCTGTCATGCCTCATAGCCCAAAGACACTGTGTCCAGAAATGGCTTGCTCTCTCTAAGACAGATGTGTTTGAGGCGTCTATGGTCTTCATAGGAATGACTGGTCCTGTGACAGCATTACTGAGTGGGGGACACCCCTTTAGCTGCACCCTGAACTGCCTTGACCACCAACTGCAGCAGGCCTGGCATAAGGGGGGATTCTGCCACAGAATATAATATCATTCAAATCATTTTTACATCTTTGAATGCTTCAAAACTTGGTTTATTAGTCTGGCCTACACCATTAAAGACTGGTTTCCCTGACAGAGATTAACTTATGAATGGGCTGCATGGAATTCTGTACAGAGCTTCTCAGTTGAAAGGGAGATGATGTGCAGTAAAAGGCTTAATACCTTCCCAGGCACCAGCTCTACGCATCTTATTTTTATATTAAAATGACTGATCATTATAATTATGACAACATAAAATATCACAGGTGAATGTGATATTTTTTTAACAGAAGATATCAGCTGGCTTTAGTTGTCATCAAACTGTCATTTGAATCCATCAGTTAATAAAACTAATGTCATTTAACAATGCAGCAATAGTTGCAGCAATAGTTACAGCAACTGCAATGATGCAAAATGAACAAGAGAATATTTATATTGCAAATGATTTGTGCACAGCAAAACAAATTATCTTCTTTGCAAGCACTGCAGCTGCAAACTAGTGTATTAGTGCTCCGAATAGAACAGAACATGATGCTAACTTTTGGGTGAAACTACAGTAAACTCTGGCTTTATTAGTAAAATTACACTAAGTATTTTAGAACAGCATTCTGAAGAGGACTGCCTTTTGGGAATATCTAATCTTTTTTCTTCTCAAAACCAAAGCAACTACTCCCTCCATGTTCATGTACACATAAAGGATTTTTAATTTTTGCATTAAAAATATTGAATGCCAGCATGACCAGGTCACATGCAGTCGGCAGCCTTCAATGACTCTCACCTTCATTTCAATCGTTCGACTTAAAACCATGTGCTTGTTGCCTTGACTGACAACATGTTGTGTTGAAGACCTCCAGGCACATTACCTTACATTTTAAATAAACATTTTTCCCTGTTGTCGACATGTTATAGTTTCTCTGGCTTTCCAGGGTTCCACTCTCACCTTCTTCACAAGAGATTGTCTCTAATTGGCAGCTTCACCAGCACTTCTCCACCAAATGCCAGAGAGAGAGAGCAGAGAGCTGTGACTGACAGGTAAATGTCAACATGTGAATGAATATAATATCGCATTTGTTCTCAGTCAACACGGCCAAATAAAAATCCGCATGCAGCAAGGATGTCAGAGGTAGGACTGGAAGGTTGACTCCGATGTTTACTGTTGTTGCAAAGATGCATGTACATATGGGCAAGGCTGACTTCTGTACAGAAGGCAGTGCTCTCTCCGTGACCCACGTAGCGACATGCAAGTGCTGCTGGCTTGCCCAGCTTATTGGAGGTGCTGAAAGTTCACTCCGGCAAATAGCATTGTGTGGAGAGCTTCTGTCAGCTCTGTCTGAGGGATATGAGGCTCATAAACAGAGCCTTCTTCTCAGCACTGTTATATATGTGCATGTTATTTTCCCTTTACGCTCACTGGTGCTTTATTACGTTTACTTAATTGGCTGAGGTCCTCTGAGGGAAAAAAGTAGGGTTGCGTCATCCCCGCAAAATCCCTCAGGGTCAGACAGCTCTACTGATACTGGTAAAGGGCGATCATGAGTTATGCAGTGCAGACGCACGCTTTCCTTTCATCCCAAATTGACTTTAGGCCTCGAGTTTGCTCCCTGTCTGAATATGCTCTTTCTGAGCCACAATGCTCTCGCTGTGCGCATCAATAACATGGTGTGAACCAAACTGATTTCCATGAGGCATAAATGTCATTTGCTACAATGAAAGGAGCTCTCTTCAAAAGCAAATGCGCTGAGTCTATGAAGAGGAATGGGCCCTCAATAGACATTTCATACATTACATGTGAAATCGCATTATGAGTCTTATAGCATAATTAATTGCAGAATTCCTCTCCTTTTCCTCTTTTGGAAGCTGCTGTTCCTGGCCTTTTTTGTTTATTCAACACCACAGTGACAGAACCTGTAGGGGACTGACTTGGCGCGGGTATTCATAAACTGCTGTCTACATGGCTTTTTTGCAGACAGACTCTCAGCTGGGTGGCCCTTGTGTCTGGGATTGGAGGCTCTTGCCTCTTTATCTAATCCATGCACACCCCTCTGTAGTTGCAAGACACTCTGGGATTTCCAGGATCCATTGTGAGTGAGATTGCTGCTGTTGAGTGAGCTGGTCACTTGCCAACCTTGCTTGTGTTCAAGCTTTTGTCTTTGACTTTGAACAAGTAAGGGTGTTTGGAAACCCTTGAGGGAGGAGGACCAAAGCAAACATTTATTTCATCCACAAGGTTGTTGATGAAGGCCTGCTAATGTTCTTGTGTCATTTGTGCTTGAACACCTAAGATGCAGAGAGACAAAGATTTTGCATTTTGCAGTTTTAAAACTTTTCTGAAAGTACAAACTATTGTGCTGGTTAGTTCATTCGGATTGAAAGGCAAAATCATACAAGAATGGCTGCAGTAAAACTATTCACTTGATACCAACGTTCAACAGAGAGACCAAGAACAGCGGAACATCTTTCCGGAGTATCTTGAAGTACAGGGTGCAACCCTGAAAAAGACAGGAGTAAGTTGCTCTTGGCTGCTGAATGCTATTTCCGCAGCAACTACCTACTTCAGAGCTAGTTGTCAATTACATCTGCCATAATGTTTTGATGCACCTTTGTCATAAAATCTTTGAAAATCAATGAAGACACATTCGACTTCTACACAACCTCCAGTCAGTGGAATGTAATACCTGCAGTTAATCATTACACAGACTGCCCAGCTGTTGAAATACTTCTCAGGCCTGCCTTGTCTGTTTGACCCCTTCCCATCCATGTGTCCTGTCCCAACCATCCATCTTCTGTTCTGTCCTGGCATAGTAGATAATATATAATAATGTAGGGAATCATAAAACAATGACACTTATTTGTTCAATATTTTGATATAATACACTTGTAAGCTTCAGTATGAACACTTTGATTCATGTAAATAATATTTAGTTATTTCTTCTGGTTCATGTTGTTGGATAACTTAGAATAGCCAGCTCTTTACACTGAATTGGGATGAATTGAATTTGTACATACTTTTGTGACACTTGTGACTTAAAGCTTTAAATGCCAGGACTGCATGTCCCTGCTCTTATGATTACCACAACACCTGTAGACGTACTAGAAACTCCTGTAATGATGCATGGTGTACATAGGTGTGCAAATAAAAGTTTACACCCGATGATACAGCAGCGCTTTGTGTGCATCTGATCTACAACATGGTTCGTTTATTTCTGAGCCCTTGAGAAAAATTAAATGTAGAGAGAGATTGCACAGTATTGAACTCTGTATTATAGCCCAATCAGCCAAGCATGTGATTGAAGGCCTGCTTAGCTACTGTAAAGCCATCTAATTACTGCCGACAAACAGCCCCCGTGGCACTTAGCTCGCCATCCAGATCTGGCCTAATGACTGACAACTCTGACTAATTGAAGATAAGTTACACTATTTGGAATGCCATAATGATGTTACCAGGACATAATGGGGGATGAAATTAAATGCAGGCAGAAGGTTGACTGATGGTCATTCGCATTTCAGAGTGATTGCAACTGGGCTAACTGCCTCTGTGTTCCACAGCATTCACTTTGTTCAATTTCCTGTGTTTAACCAGGAAAACGGAGGAGCGTTTCAGCCCTAATTGCCTGTAAACTTCCCAGCAGAAGAGAACTGGTGTGCAAAAACCATGTAGTTATTTGGAGTAACTTAACAGATGCAGCTAGTCTAGACAGTTCTTTAATTAGTTACTCTTTACAGCATAAATATTGTCCCATGTGCCATCATAATGGGCTGACATTCATTACAAACTGTAGCATCTATGTGCTGCTGCTGGTACAGGTACAATCCAGTCTACCTGCCATTTAGACTGGAGTGTTGTGCAGGGGCCCTTACTGCTCCCAGCCCAGTGGTCTCCCATGGCAGCTAATTGGAGGATGAGTTTATGCCCATGTTGGGAGGTCTTTCTCTGGAACTTGCTCAGGCAGAAGCAGGACAGGCCCTGTGTGTAAGCAAATCATGTCAGCAAGCGACTCAAGATACTTTGTGATCCTGCTGCTCTGTCTTGCTTTTCTCTTTAATGCATTGAAACAGAAAGAGAAAGAGAAAGAGAGAGACCACAGCGCTATGTAAACATTGTCTTCTTCCTTGACAGCCCCCTCAAGGCCTTCATGACAGGCAGCCCTAGAGTTATAGCTGCTTGTCATTATTGTTTCTAATTAGCTACCGCTCACCTTTTTTTGCCTTATGCTACGTTGTAGTTTTCCTTTTTATCCTCCTGGAATTTATTTATTTATTTAGTTAGTTATTTTACCGTTGGCTGAGTGACAGAGAGTTCAGTGACAGTTTGCCAAGCAGGGGGCTTAAAATTAAAGTCGTTTGTAGTAGCTGCCTTGCAGCTAGAGGGGAGAGAGTGTGAGCAAAAATAAAAAAAAATAACAAGTAGAAAAAGAAAAGAGGAAGTTGGAACATAGCCTGAAGAGATATTCATCCTGTTTTGTCATGTGCCATTGCCCTCCTCTCAAAGACTCTCCTGACATCATCAGTTAATTTAGTGTCAACCCCTCTATCTAGTGCGCTCTCTCTCTTTCTCTTTGTCATTCTCTCTCTCTCTCTCTCTCTCTCTCTCTTTCACACAATCTCTCTCTCTCCCTCTCTCTAGCACACACAGGAACTATTCATGGAGAAAACAGTGGGGGGGATCATATAGAGCAGCGCTGACAGAATCCTACAATGTCTCTTACCCACAATCCTCCAGCGCTTGTGAGCGAAGCAATTACAGTTTCACAAGTTGGAATTAAAATCCCTTGTGGTATGTGATAGAGTAACATGGCCTGTCAAAGTGATTTCAAGCTGTTTATCTCCCCTCACGTTAAAACTGAAAAGTGAGCAGAGAACCTTCATGCCTACCTGACTCCTTTTTCCAAAGGGGAGAGGCGGAATGAAAGCAAATTATAGACATTTTTGTTACAAACTTGTTTTTTGTAGATGTATAAGTCAATAAAGATAAAGATTCTAGGCTGCAGTGCTACTAATGGAAAAAGGAAAATACTGAAAGAGTTAGAATCTGTGGTGGCCAAGGCTTCCTTTTAGAGAGAGAGAAAAAAAAGAAATTTTAATGCCCATGTTTATTTATTTAGACAAAAGAGCTGCTCTAGAGTAAGGACCCCTTTCAGAAAATGTGCACAATAGGACACTTGGAGCAAAAATGCTGTGAAGGAATATTGGTGCAGTTATTTTATCATATCGAAGAGATCAAGGACACAAATTCCTAACAGTAGGAACTGCGTCTGCCAAACAACGCTTTAGACCAATGTTAAATATCATCGCCTGCATAGCTGTCTATACAACAGAGTAAAGGTTGTTCTGTAATCACTATTTGGTGTCCTTTAACTGAAAGGTCTAAAAGATGGTATTTGAAACCTACAATAGCTTCTGTGTGAATCTACTCTAACCAAATAAATATGACACAAAGTGGTAGTATTACATACAGAGTCTCAAGGCTGATTATATATAGAAAAAACACACAGCACCTCGCACACAAGTATCAGTTCTCTTTTTTGGGAATGAACTGATGAAAAGAGGAAGCTGTTCCCCTCCTTAATGTGTAGAATTGCAGTGTGTATTATTGCAATGCAGTTGTTGTCCTGAGGATCAGTGCAGTTCAGCTTCCTCAAAATAAAGTTAAGAACACAGTGTGAAATTTTCTCTGCATTTAACCTGTTCATTAAGTAAAGCAGTGGGCTGCCACCAACAGGGTGTGCCCAGGAAGCAGTGTAAGGGGAATGTACCTTGTTCACGGGCACCTCAGTGGTGCCTCTGGCAGTCCTGGGATATGAACCAATGACCTTCTGATCACAGGGGCAATTCCCTAACCACCAGGCCACAAGCCACCCCATATTGGATCCTTCGAGCTGGAAGGTTCTTGCAGGCTAGTTTATTAAATTTCATATTACGTAGTGATTTCATAATGAATTTCATATTGCAGAAAATTGCATGATGTGTGCACTCACACATGTCCATGTCATCATGTGATTTTAGCATTGTAACAGCTCTTCCAACTTTCTAGTACCAGCATTTCTCTACCATTTGTTCTCCTGAACTCTTTACCAACATACATATATATTTCATCTTTGCTCTTTGCAGTATTAATAAGTGTGTGGCATAGCATAAAAACAATAAGCATTTCTAAATTGCTCCATTGCTGGACTGGGATTGGGCCGAGATGCAGTGAAGGTTGGGTGGTATCAGCAGGACGGGTAACAGTGGAGCCTGGCGTCTCTTCAAACCCCCTGACCCGACTCTTCGCGCCTCCCTCCTGCTGTACCAGGTGGCATTAGCCATGGGACAAAAGCAAGATTGTTCTTTCACACCTCTCCCCCTCCTCCTGTTCTCACCCACCCCTCCCTCCTCTTTTTATAGGAGCAGATAATCTCCTTCACTCTGTCGACACTTACTTGATCCAGCACGGGCCTGACTCCTGCCCCTCTGACACTGTTAATCAGGTTAGTCATGGGCTTGCCGTTTGATTTGGGGCCAGGACATTCTGCAGATTTCAGTCCTGAGCGGGAGTGTGGCTCAGGGTGCCGGAGGGGGTGAGCACACTATCCCTCCTCTGTCGGCTCACCTCAGATAAGACCCACTTCAGAGAGTAGCATGACTCCCTCGTTATGCGCACAGTATCTACAGACTGCAGGTTTATGTGGGGGGTGGGGGGTCCGGTATTGGAAAAGGCATCAGCACTTTTCCAAAAACTATTTATTGATGATGGATCCCAAGGCGAGGATGTGGAGTTTGAAGATTTGCATGTGCCAAGAGGACTCAACATGCCAGACCATTTCTCTATATTGCAATGGAAGAGTGTGTATACAATCATGCATTCTCTTCAGATACTTCTGATTTTTTTGTTGGCTGGGTTGATCCCAATGAACTGAGGTTACTGTTTTTGCATGCCTGGATTACAAAAAAAAAAGAGTGTACTTATTTCCTCATTGATGTTCATACAATCTTCATGCATAGAAAAAATCCATAAACTACTTTGAACATATGCGGTTCTAGACAGGGCCAGAGTGGGTCAGGCCCCCTGTAGAATTGCTCCTGGCCACTGTTATGGTCTTTGCACTGAACAGCCAATGATTTAAATATTAATTTCTTATCGCAACATGCGCTGGCTCAAGGAACGGAACTAACGCTACATGTGTTCCAGACAGACTGCTTAAAGCACTACACGGGAGATCTGCAACCTGAAGACCAGCAGCGCGAATTGTAAACTTTCAGTTCACATGCAAATACTTTATGGGATTTTGAGACCACTCACAGTATGTAAATTTTTTTTTCCTCCTTACTACAGTGAGATCATGACAGTATGATTTAAAAAGAAAAATAACTGTAATGAAAATAAATGAAAAGATGAATATAAAATAAAAAATATAAAAACAAATATTTACCTGTTTTGCCATTATATGTGCCCCTAAAAACACACTGGCCCCACCTTGCCCACCCTGGTCATTTTGGTTTAGAACTGCCACTGCCTTTGAATCATTAGAAACTAGGGGAACCGCGGTTGCTGAAGATCTTCCATGTGTGTTTTTGTTTATAGTCAAGTCACTGGTGTGTGTAAGGCCATAATGGCCTGTTCTAGCTGGCTTTAGTCATGTAAGGAGATGACGGGAAGTTCAGTTAACTTATCAATTATCTGTGACAGGCAGATTAACCAGCTCTGCCTAGCTTTACAGACTAACAGGACAACTTTGATTCCAGGTCAATATGTAAAATAACTAGTTAAATGCAGAGGAGATCAGCCATAGAAGAAAAAATGAGATCTCTTAATATCTCTATGTAGGCTTAACTAGTAACCAAATTCCATATGTGTGAGCGCCTTCAGAAACTCTTCACATTGTGAAGAGAGTTTGTTTGGGAGTGGTGATATTATGCATTGTAAAAAATGAACCATCGTACTTTTTAAGAAAAGGTTTTTTAAGAAAAGTCAGGGAGTGTTTAAAATTCCGCTGGATATGTTCTTATATTTATCAGTGAGCAGCAAGGTCTCCTCTTTAACACAAGTGTGATTATTCATATATCAGGCAGGGTCTGAGGCAATGATGAAGTGATGTCCAAAGATACACAGACACCCACAAACTGGCTCTTCCAGACACACTTTTATTAAATTGCCCTTGTGCATCTGAATAATTACCTGGCAGTATTCATTCCTCTTTTGTGGCTTTGTTGTTTATGAAGGATAAAAGTACAAACATACATACTAAATTAATTATTGCTTATTTCAACAAATAGTAAGTGCCATAGACACTGCTCTAAATATTTATTTTTCCTATCCAACAAATCCAACAAGTTTCAACTCACCGCCACAAATATTTGACCAGTTTCCAACTAGCCTTAGAGCATGTAAGTCCTTCATCTAATTGCATTGTTGCCTTGCTGACCATCAGCCATATCCATGATTACAGGATTCAATTTAGAGCCCACTGTGCTCTCCAAGATGCTTCATGAAAGATATTGGCAGACTAATAAGCAGATGACTTCATAGGTCAGCATGCTTTTAAAGTGAAGGAAATGTGAGATATTGCTTTGGAACTGTCTAACTGTTTTCAGACTCAATGACTTGTCAAGGCAAGCTCTCAATGCTAGCTGTTCCTGCTCTCTCACACCCTTAATGAGGACATCTTTAGACCAGCTAGCAAAGGAAGAGGCCCTCGGCTTCCTCCTTTCTCACTCCCTACGACACTCAAACCCAACCTCCTGTCTTTTGTGTAGCACCTTTCCTGTGTGACACTCCTCCTCCCTGCTGTTTCCACAGCCCATCTCTCATCAGGCCTTGGCCTGGGTTAGCATGCCAGATGAGCAAGTCTCTGCAAACATGCCGCTCAGCAGAGACTCCTGTGAACCCTCAGGGATGCTCCTTGGGGTGTGCTGTCTGCTTTGGCCCCAGATTGATTTTATGTGCTTGGCTGTTGTTTGCCCTGCTTCTGCTTCTCCACGCCTGCCCGTGATCCGGTGTCCAAACTGATGGATGTAATCGCTCGTCCTGTACAGTATGGCTGTCTGAATTACTCTCACAGGAGGGGTGGCAAGAGACTCAGTGAGGTAGAGGTAGAGAGAAACAGAGGGAAAGTAGATGACTGTCAAGGGACTGTTGGGGCCTGTGTGGTTTCTCTTTGATTAAAATTGGGGGCCCTCTTGGAGAGGCTGGGAATCAGCAGGGGCTCAATATGTGGTCCCCACATCGCTTATTATCAGTGCAAGCACTGCAGAGGGAATGTGTGTGGGAGCGACAGCATTGCGTCCTCATTGCATCAGTTCACAATAACAAGATTGGGAGATGTCAGTTTGAGAGGGGCTAATGGCTTTTGCATGCTGTCAGAGTGCCCTGACGATGCCTTTTTCCCTCTGACATTCTAAAGACATGTTGCTGCACCGGGGTGGCTGCGCATTAACATGCTAACAGCTCTCCCGTCTTGCCGTTGCCTCGGAGCTGTCGCATTTGCCTACCCGTGCTCTTTTGGTTAGTAAATAATGCCAATTTAATGGAACAAGGGCCAAAGAGCGATACTCAGAGTAAAAAAGAGATCAAAGAAGAAAGATTCTCTCAGGCAATAGAGGTTGAAAAGGAAATGTCACTGCTGAAAATCATATTGAGATATAAACAGAAACCTCTTAATCAGATTTCATCTTTTATTTTTCATAATTCTTTCTCGGAGATTTTGTTAAAGTAAAGCAATTCTGCTGTAACCTGCGATCTTCAAGCAGATCTAGATTACACTTGGGCTTGTGGACTGTGTTTTTCTTCTACCCTACAGGTTGATGTAATATATTGTAATTGATGTGGGTGCACATTGCATGCATGTTTTTTGTCCTCCTGAACACACTGCAAGATTATCTAATTGCTCAGGGTGTCTGGGCCCTGTGCCCAGGCTATTATGCTCATAAGCAAGTGGTACTGGTGTTGCTGCCATGTTACAACATCCATTATGGATTTCAGCAGCTGAGTTCAGTCGTTGGACCACTAGTGTTTGTATGCAGTGTTTCTGGAGGTTGTAGAGGTTCTACTGACCTACTGACGTTTATAATTATTAAGTCAGATGGAGACACCAGAGTTGCTTTCTAGAAGTACTCATTCCACCTTTCTTCAGCTCAAAACAAATTTCACTGGAATGCAAGGAGGCTGCCATATTTTAGCTCCTAAGAATCTTGGAAAGTACTTCCATTACTTGAGAGGCTGGAGGAAATGGTTTAAACTCTAAATACATTTTCAATAGAGCACAAAAGTACAAACATTGATTTCTGAGATGAAAGCTGCTCATTGGTCTCTGATCTATGCTGAGCTCCTGGGATATAACTCACACTCAATAGAAACACACACCACAGCCCAAAGAGAATGCTTGATTGCTCCAGGTTTGTGCATCAGACGAATGGGAGCAACTGCAATACTTCATCTGGCAGATGCGGCGAGCAATAAGGGCCTAGAGAACAAAATTCTGTGGAGCCAATTTTGGTCAGTTACATAAAAAAGTCAGTTACAAAAAAAGAAGAAGTTTTTTTCCAGATTTTAATAGCAAAAATGATTACATTCAAATGTCCCCTTAAAGAGCTGTGATAGTTTCTAAAGAAAGATGTACTGCAGTCTCCCCGATCTCAGTAAGTTCTATCCCTGTGATCCTCTGAACTTTTTTCAACATCATGAAAGTGAGAGCACATTTTCCACCCATGTTTCAAACATGCATCTCCCGCCTCATACACTTTTTGATCTCCTTCATGGAAGCCTGCACTCAGCTGTCATTGGCAACCCGGGTGAGTTGGCATGAACTTCTCTCACTCCAGGAATCAGAGGTCTTGGAGGTCTCCTGGAATCGATAATGAGCTGGCTAAGGTGCCCTCGGAACAAAGCAACCTCGTCTCTCTGAAGTGGAAGCCCCAGACTGGGCTTCTGTCTCTTTCTGTGTATGTGTGTGTGTGAGAGAAAGGGCTTGTGGCCTCAGCAGTGTGGATGGCTCCTTTTGAAACACTTTGTTCTGTCAATATTTTCCATGTGCTAGCCATTGTACGAACATCTCACCATTCGCAAGATGGCTGCCCCCGGGCCTTCAAGAGTCTGATTTTCAATATTGACCACGTTGGCCTGCATCGCTGAACTTTGGCCCCATGATGCTGATTTGATTGGCAGATTCAATTTGATTTTGATGTATTGATTAGATTTAATTTACACCCCTTTTTGCTCCATCTGCTGATGAGACCCTGTGACTGATCTCAGGGGCATGGGGCACATGATAAACATTGGCATTTTGTCACAGAGCAACCAAAGGTTCCATTTCAGCAATAGTGCTTTGATTGTTTTGGCTCCTCATTTGCAATGTAGCAGTATTAGGTTCATCCAGTCTATTTGTGGATTTTGCCAGAGCAAACAGCAATACTCTTCTCGCAGCAGGAGCCTTTAGATCACTAATTAGAAATCTAATTGGATTTGACAAAAACAATGCCCCTTTAATCCTCCTTCTTTAAGATGTTCACCTTACACTAAGCTAATTAACTCACACCGAAATGGATACCAAGGAGATATGCAGGATTCTGAGATTTAGGATTGAACAAAATGCTCTCCAATGGACAGGAGTGTGATATGCTGTAGTCTCATTTTATCAGCAGTGGTTCCAGTGGGTCCATTTTATATCCAGCTTCCCTATTTGAATGTTATTGGCACAGCAAGAGGGAAATTGGTCATGATTATTGAAACCAGACATTTACCTATTTTTAATAGTATTCCATGCAGATAAATGTGATGCTGGTACATCTTGACTCCATATCGTCATAATGCTGTAAAGGTGTATGGACAGACCTAATCTTCTGCCCATTATTCCCCCGAGCCCCAACAACCCCCCTGCACCCCCCAAACACACACACACACAGAGTAGTGCACACATGTACATAAAAAAAACATGTAAATATAAAAAATCTAAATATAAAATACATAATTGTGCCTATATTGATTAAACACATAAGGCAGTTCAAATGCAAGTGAGGACAATGAAGACAGAAAGCAGAAGTGGTGCCACACCTCTAAAACAGGTGGGCAAATATTGTTGTTGGAATAAAAAACTACTGATAAAAGACTAGGACAATGACTGGTGAAAAGGACAAAGGCTAAAATCAAACTTTCAGCACTACATACATACATAAAACATTGCATATGCCACACTAACAAACCTGTAACCCAGTTTTTATTTTGACCTTCTGAGTTGAGTTCAACTCAGATCTCTTAAAGACATTAAGTCTTGTTTAAGGAAGAAATATTGAAACAGACATTTAGTAAATTACACATAATGTGGTAAAATTGTGATGGAGTGCTTTAGTTTGTGTATCTCAGTAAAAGCTTTCTTATCAGGTTAGTGAGATGCAGCTGCCCTCTCACTGAACTGGATCTGACGAAGCTTTCATTGTTTGGAAAATGTTCTACCCCAAGCTGAAACAGAGACTTTGATTGGTTTCATGCCTGTGTTCACAGCTTCATTGCAGTTAAGGGGGAGTGCTGATCTGTTTTGCTGTAAGCACCCTGAACTGATACTGACTCCTCATTGCCTGTCATGGCCTTATCTATGTATCCTTTGAGCCTGACAGCATACACGTTTCACCTTTATTCCGTCATACACATTTTCATATGATAACTGCCGTGTCAATTAAACAGCAAATTAGTCACCAAGTGTGGCGACTGGAGAAATGGTAACATACTGTATGTCTCAAGAGAATGATTATGTCGATCCTGGCAAAATAAATTTGTCATTAAATCCATAAGGATGTACTTTAGATGACATGCATGCACACAGACACGCTCACCTGCTAATCTGTCTTATCGTCTGCTGCTTCTCAAAAGTGTGTCAGCCCTGCACCTGCTGTTCATTCTGCAGGTCAAATGGAGCATTAATCAGACTGATGTGTGGGCTACAGTAATTGGTTTACTACACACAATATGGGGCCCCTTCCCCCTCCAAATACAAATCTAGTCAATTGTGTAATGAAGAATTAAAATGTCATGCAGACAAGCAACCCTGCAGCTGGCCCAGGCCTAGTTCCCTGGAAGGAAATCTAGTAGAAAGTGTCATAGTAAACTGTTGGACCTTCCCAAGCCAGCAGAACTTCTGAACTTAAGTTGACCTCAGGAACGTCACTCTTCCAAAAACATTCCTTCAGCTGATGTTTTGATAATGGTGGTGGAAGTCACGCAAAAAAATCTTTCATAGATGTTCATGATCATCACTCCCTATAGACATGGACATTTCATCAAGGAAAAACATATCTCCCCGGCAGAGAAATGTTCTGTTAAAAGATGCAAAATTACAGTGACGCAAAGAGCACACGTGAACTCTCAGCATACTTACTGAACAGAGCCACTGGACCACTCAGGCCTAATCTGATCTGTTGGTGAATGCCACACACTTATGGAGAATATGGTGACGTGCGACTCATCTGACCTTGCTATTTTTTTCCCCTGTCTCTGTGTTTGCGGTTTTGGCACTGCTCTCAAATGTGCGTTTTACTTTGTAATAAGGGGATAATGCACTACAAGCATACTACAGCATCTCTCTGGATATCCCTGTGGAGTTGTGGGCAGACTGCTAACACAGAGCAATGACATTCTCAGTCACTTGAGAAACAGTTTGAAGGCTTAGAAGCAAAGGAGTATTTAGAGAACATTTTTAAACCCCCCAAAAATATCTCTTGATAATCTGTCTATTTCAAATATGAATTCAATTTTAATGTAAGGGATAAATGGTAACAAACTGACAGACCAACTGTAATTGATTTTTGCTGTACTGTAAAATGTCATTTGTGCTCAATTGGTTCCAGGCTCTCAAGTTGCTGCTCTATTTTTCCTTACATACTGACCACAATTTCCAGCCCTGTTTAATATCTTTCCCAGGGACTTTTGTTCCTACTGAAACACTGGTAAGCACTGAATCTCCAGGTGCTGCTATGCCCCATTAATAAACCCTCTTTCTTCATTTGGATATTTTCCATATGCCACCTTGATCCAAAACTGTGGTCAGATAGCCCTGCTCAACATTTTATACATGCCATGGTTGGATGACCATTGTCTAACTGTATCAAGTACACCTGTTCCAAAACATCTACACTTGGGTTTCAGTTTTTAAAGGTGTGTCTTTGTTAACCACTTGTACGTAAGACGTGAATGTTACCCTTCTGTGAAATTTTCAGAAGTTCTAAAGCAAAGCCTTTTAAAGTCACACATTATTTCACCATATCACACAGTATGACATTTTTCTCTGCATTTAACCAATTCATCGTGGGCTATCACCACCGAGACGATCAGGGAGCACTGTGTGGGGATGGTACCTTCCTCAAGGGTAACACATTGGTGCCTCTGGCAGTCCTGAGATTTGAACCCATGCCCGTCTGGTCACAGGGCCAACTCCCAAACCACCAGTCCACAAGCTGAATGATGTTTCACTCCAAAAACATGCCATGTGACTAAGTTGTTAAGGCTCATCAGGCCCCCGGCTTAAATAAAGGTTGTATAATCTAATCTCATCTAATCTTAAAGACAATGTTGATGCCTCTCTCTTTTTTTCTGCTGCTATAATGAAAGCATCAGTGTCACCACCTGCCCCTGGCAAACCCTGGCACAAAGCGAGTATTGTTCTCAGATTTAATCCCCTGCCCTCGCTCTCAGCAGGGGCTACCACTCTCGATTGGCCAACTATGCGAAACCTAACATTGCTGGTGGAGGGGCTTAATACCATTTAAAATCTAACATGGAATTAATCAGTGCACAAGTAGAGGGTTTAGATGGCCCATTCTGGAAATCATAAAATCTCACAGTCTGTGCCTCATGTATCTAATCTTACCTCACGAACATAACTGACATATTTTTTATCATAATGCATCTTATAGTAACTCTCTGAACTGTGTGGTGGAAACTGGTTTTCAGTAGTGTACACTGATGGCGTCTGGGATATTTTTGGACATCAGAAAAGGCTGATGCTTTGTGCATCTGTGGACTTTGGACTGGACGTTGTGATTTGACTGTAGTACTGCAAGCTTTGGGGCCCACTGACTTACAGAGGTGACCCCTCTATGCAGGGTAAAGGTATTCTGGTTAAAATTGCTGCACTTTTGAAAGGAGTGATAGAATGGAAGTGCAAGGCTATGCTATAGAAATGTAAGCTTATGACATGTAACAAAATTTTGCTCTCCTTTTGTTTAATGAATTCATCATTTAGAAACAATAAGATGTGAGGCCTGTAGTTTCTTTGCATAAAAGATGTGTCAGGACATGAGCAATGGCCCATACCACAGTAAATAATTAAACTGCTCATGCTTGAGGTCTTTTTGTATAATCTTCTATGGTCAGCTGTTTTATTTATTTATTTATTTTTTTTTTTTATGAGAAGATTTTGGCACATTAAACTGACACATTAATCTTGGTAAGGGTGTGTTGTGCTCTGTGTGACAAAGATTCTTATATATAATACGCCTACATATTAGACTTAATTATAGACTCTGATCAGGCGCTTAGGAAACTGAAGTTCTCCCTTACTTCCCATAGTTAATAGGTAAATCTGTTTACTTTCCCGTGATTTGCAATTATACTCCAGAAATAGCTTCTCATCAAGCTGCTAGGATATTAAAGGCTGATGTGTTTGGTAAAGAAAGACAGATAAGACTCAGTGCAGTCACTTCAGTGCAGTCTTTACTGGACTTCTTTAGTGGGTTAAAGACGCATTATGAGCTTCCAGATTAGCTTTTGCTTTGTAACTCTATTATAACATAGACCTGGCAGCATTTCAAAGCTGTCTTTGAAAATCATTGTTTTGGGTGGCAAAGGCTGAATAAGGCTTTGTTGTAGGACAGTTTTTGTCTGCGGACGTATAAACTGTGCTCGCTGTAAACACAGGCTTTGTCCCAGTTCTAGCAGATGTAGCTGTTGTTTTCCACCCGAAGCAAACAAAAGATTTGTAGTGTTATTCTTTCCCCTACTTGCAACAGCAATAAATCTGCCTGGTGTGCTTGGAAATTATAGACAACCTCAAGGGAGTAACGGCAGCAGAGGAATAACTGCTTTGAACTGCTGTTTTGAACAGAACAGCACAGCAAACCTTAAAGGACCTGACGTTTCTTTTGCACAGATGCATTTCTGGCACATATGGAATCTGTAGAGCATACCAAAGCACTTCTTACTGTCCAAGCTCTGAAAAGCCCACTGTTGTTTTCAGAGCTTTAATTCATTTAGGACACATGGATGCAGATGGCACTCATACAAACACACTGGCCTTTCATACGTCACTGTATTCCACTGCCATCTGATTGCTCTCTCTAGAGGAGAGTCACTGTTGTCGATCTCTGTGGTGGATTAGATTAGCTAAAGAGTGGCTTCCTTTCATGTCTTAAGAAGGCTTATTCATTTGTAGTCTTCAACATCTTGTACAGTTAACAAACTGCAAAAAAATCTGTGTATTTTAAATGCGAAGAGCTTATATTTAGCCAAAAATTACCACTTTACTTTAGTCTTGAAATAGGCAATAATATGTTCTTCATATCTCTCTAAAAGTCCTAAAACTATTATGACAACGCTTAAAATTCTCAAATTGCATCTCAGATTACAGAAATATAGTCTTGCCAAGAAACTTGGCAAGGGACAAACCCTCATTGTCACGGGGGCCGGGTCTAACCGGCTCCCATGATTTACCTTAGAGCAAGGACCAGTCTGGAAAACAGGCATCCATGCTAAGAGTCTTTATTAAACAAAACCAAAACTGAAATGAAACCTGGCTCTAGGGCCGCTACAAACATGGACGTGAAACGTGAACA
>JBBPDE010000006.1:16164058-16174167 GCA_037974605.1 Nannopetersius ansorgii
CACACACACACACACACACACACACACACACACACACACACACACACACACACACACACATACACACACACACACATTTGTCTGATGCTCAGTCTACCTTTTTATGTGCCTGTGTTTCTCTTAAACGTTGGGAAGTGTTCTGCAACACAAGAAGGCAGTGATCTCAGCTTATTGTCTTAATACGAAATGGGTTTTTACATGGACATTTACATACAAACAGCAAGCAATGACAAAATTCCAAGTAGCTTAATGTGTCATGGTAAAAAATAGAAAGAAAAAACATGTATTCAGGTGTATCAAATGTTTGACCACCAGCTATACACTATATGGACAAAAAATATTGGGACTCCTGGCCATTACACCAGGGTGTATTCAATGTGTTCAAATACATACGCTTTAACAGGGAGTTGGATCCACTTTGTAGCTATAACAGCTACCACTCTTCTTGGAGTTTCTGTGGGAATGAGAAGGCCAGGCTCACAATCTCTATTCCAGTTCATCCCAAAAGTGGTGGATGAAGTTGAGGTCAGGTCTCTGTGCAGGCCAGTCAAGTTCTTCCACATAAAACTCATCCAACAATGTCTTTATGGAGCTCGCTTTGTGCACTGGGGCACAGTCATGCTATTACAGAAAAGGTTCTTCCACAAACTGTGTCCACAAAGTTGGAAACATGGTGTTGTCTAAAATGTCTTGGTATGCTGAAGCATTAAGATTGTCCTTCATTGGAAATAAGGGACCTAGCCCAAGCACTGAAAACAGGTGTGTCCCAATACTTTTGTGCATATAGTGTATTCAGATCTGTGTGGTTTATAGAAGGCCCACATTACAAAAACTTTTCAAGTATAACAAACACAGTCACTAAAAACGCTATGCTCTCGTTTGGTGAACTCTGCACTGATCCTGGACTTTGCATAGGCCAGGGGGTAGGCGCATTTTTAATGCTTGGCCGTGGAGAAAGAGGCATTTTTAACATATTCAACCTCCACTGGCCGTGTTGCAGAGTGCAACTTAAATTCCACAAGACTTAGCATGTTTTCCACATGCACTGCAGTTCAGATGTCACAGGGTGAGGAATTACAATGTTGAGATCACTTGCAAAGACCACAACTTATGGGTTGATTGCACTCTATAAGGGCATATGGGAATCAACCTACGTACTATATACGCGTCCCAACATGGAAAACTGGTGTATTGATGGGTTGGTTCTGAACCACTTCTGTTGGTTCATTCATTATGAAATCTTTCCAAAATATAAACGGCAATGAAACTTCTCAAATGCCATAAAGAAACAAAAATGAAATAGCTATAGAAGGATTTGTTTCCATAGACAATATATGGTTAGCAGTTCTGCATGAAAATAAAAGCATGCCTCATGACTGGTACTTAATTAATCTTGTTTTTAAGACTTTTTTTTTATTTCGCTCAGTCAAACAGTGGTGATCCAATTAAACCAGGTGTAATTTGGTGCAGTTTCAAGAGCCTGAACTAGGGGGTTTTTCAAGGATCATTTCACTAGAAGAGTTGTTTTGATACAAATGGCTACTCAAGGGAAACAGATGTGTCCTAATAACACTTTTTTGCCACGATGGGACCTTGAGAATTGTCGTATTTCTGGCTTAATATCATGCAACTAAATGCTGATTGAGAATCTGCAGGCGTGGAAATCGCAAACTTTGTGAACTGCTTTGAGGTTCATGTTATATGTTGGGTGGCATGAATATATATTTGAATATAGTTAATATATATTTTCCGCTTACTTGTATTATTTTTGTAATCTTATATTGTGGGAGTTCAAATGGCTGCTATTCAGCACTTGAGGGACATTTAACTTCATTCTTCCTTAGGTTACGCCTCTGGAAGTAGGTTATGACAGGGCCTCTTCCTGAGGAAGACATAGCCCCAGCTGAACAGGCTGCCACGTTAGTCAAACAGGATGTTTGCGGAGAGATGCTGAGGTGCCACAGACACCTGCAGTGAAAGCACGCAGACAGCCTACACCAGATTAACATGTTTACACCACTGCAGAGGATACCACTTCTGTTACTGAAACCACGTGTTGTGCCGTGACTGTTCAAGAGGATGTACACATAGAGCAGCGTGACAAGCGGAAGCGCTGTTTGTGTTGAAACGGTCTTTAGTTTATACGCCTGGGGTTAGTGTTCAGTTCAGCATGGGATTGCTGTTTCGCTCTACATGCTGTATCGTATAAGTGATCAGCAGCAGAGACTGTCAGACTGTTTCAGAAAGTTTGAGATTCAGACCCATTGGCTGATTTGAGTGTTAAATAATGTTCTTACAAAAGTATACAGCTGACGGTCTTAAGGGTTGAAGTTCAGCATAATTTATCTAAATAGCTGGTAACTAAATAGCTGAATCAAGTGTGTAAAATTAAGTGTGGTGGACGAAAATCCTCCAGGATCAGAACTAGACACCTCTGGTATAGTGCAATTTGCTGTGATTACTTAATATTTTAGAAGAAATTCTCACACAGTCTAAGAGAATAGACCAAGGCTGATTAAGAGGATCAGACCAAACAGACTCCAACAGTCTGAGCTCAAACTGTCCAGATTACCTGGGATGAGGGCCACACCTCTGCTCTAACCCTGTCAGCTCAATCCCAGCTGAAATCAACCTGCTAATGTACTTGCATGAGGAACTTGGTTTCCTGAACACTGTAGTTGTTTTACTGCTGTGTGTCCTTTGTGCCACACCACATCCTTTTTAGAAAAATTCTCTTAGTAAATTTATGCCCAAAGGTACAAACAATGAAGATGTTTCCTCAAAGGTATAACATGGTCAGTAAGAGTTTTGTACACTGCATTCACTGATTGTATACACACATTTACTCATTGTCATGTACAAATAATTAGTGATGGCATTAGTGAGGTGAAAGAGTCCTGTCCTGACCCTTATGACGTTATTCTAGTTCCTTAAGGGTGCATCCTGCATCCTTCAGTCCTTCTTTCTTACCATCTAATACTGTTCTGCAAAATACATTCTGAAAATTAGTTAAAGGCAAACAACACACTACGGACATCCAGTTCATAAGGGGGTGATCAAGTTTCTTTTTATTGGTCCATATTACAAAGGGAGTTATTCTGTTTGCTAAATTCAAGACTAAGAGAAGCTCAGTGTTGGCAAGCTGAGTAGCACTGTATAGAATGGTAGGTATTTCACCCATGACACATTATTTGATTGCTTAAACCACCTTTTTGGAGGTCAGTGAAGCATCACCATGGACCATTTGTAATGTGAACACTAAAACGATCTTGATTCATTCCTGATAGTAAAGAAGCATTGTCTTAATCAACTGAGTCATCACAGTAGATACAAAAACAGCTGCTTAGCTTCTTTCATAGCAGGCTCTACCATTTGTTTCAGCAGTCTATGTGGTCCAAATGTTTGCAACAGCCGGGAGAAGGACTCTTGTCTGACAACAAGCTCAGAGAGAGACTGATGTAGTAAATATGTGTGGCCATTCTTCTTCTAGCCATGAAATCAGATTGCAAGTGGTCACTGGAGATGCATTTGAAACACATTAAAACACCAGGTGTGTAAACAGCTATACATCTTTCTGTCCACTTTAATCAGATCACTCGAGATGGATGTTATTACAATATGAGGTAAATACAGGGCCAAAAAACTCGCACATCTAGGATTCAGGAGTACCTGCTTGGTCCCGGAATTCAACCAGTGACCATCCCTTACCACTAAGCCTCCTTCATGCTGTTTGACAGCATTAAGGATCGGACAGAAGCATTGTCTCGTATGTCTTCTCATATGTATGGCAGCGTCACCCTAAATAACCCATTCTGAGCCAAGTGTTCTCAGTGAAACATAGCTCCAGGCAGACAGCATTTAATCTCTTGTCTTACAGCTCTGACTAAGAGTGATGAAAGATTTACATTTGCTGGTATCACCTCCCCCTCCATTCTGATTCTCCCCGCTCTCAGACGCATGACTGTTTGTTTGCGGCAGAGGCTTTGCCAGAGAAAACAATGACAAACACATACGTGCGCACACACTTGCGTTCCTCCTCCCGGCTGTCTTGGGAGCATGTCAGCTCCTGGGCCAAGGTGTCACACTGCATGGCACACTGTCATCTCCCCCCCAGCAAAGCCAGGTCTCACGTGTGGTTTTTGATGTGCTTCCCTTTCATTAAGAGCTGCCACAAAGGAAAGCAAAACCCCTGCACAGCTCTTCAAAGCCCGACACCATTAAGGCCAGTGGGCCAACAACAGGTGAGCATTTTAAAGGAGGTCCTGCGGGGACAACAGGAGCACATTTGGGGAATAAAGGACAGCCATAGCTTTGTAGATATTACACATGGGTCAGAAGCTTTCCCTAGTTTTCTGCAGATATGTTTAAGGATTTATGTTGATATATCTTGGCCTGAGGAACTCAAATGGCCTCGAGTTGGTGCCTAGTTCCATAGGCTATGTTGTGGTTAGTCAACGGTGTTGTAGCAGAGAGGACGACTTCAGACTGTTACTCACGGACCATGTCAGACATGAAGACCAAAGTCAGAAACTATGTTTAACGCGAGCATTGAAGCGATGCAGGTATTACTTTGTCCTTTTTTTTAAAAATACATTTTTAATAGACCAGTTTGATTATGTGGTTTTTATTTCCTTTTGTTGAATTTCCTCCCATGTTGAACCTTTGATCTGCATAGTTGGTTTTCAGATTTTTCTGGATTTTGGACCATTGTTTACTATAATAACCACACATTTTGCAAGAACCCAAACCTAACACCTGTTTCTTAGAAACACAGTAGAATAACTAAATTTAATAGATAATAAATATTACACAGTTCTATAGTTTTGCAGCTTTATGTACAAAATATACAAATCTAAAAGATAAAAAGCCAAATCATTAGAACATAAAACATGTTAAATAAATAACAAAATGAAAGCCATGTAATGAAACTATACAGCAATCCAGTCTTCCAATATAATTTTGCAAAATGTCTATTTAAAGGTAAGGTAATGAAATAAAATCTTAAAACGATAATAAGCGCAATTTCTATTGAGTATTTAAACCGTATTATGTTGATTTACCTATAAAAACCTGGAACTGAAGAGGCTTTGTTGCTCTAATGCCTGTTTTCTCTAAAAGCTCTTTCTCCTTGGTGAAGCAATTTGGGATTGAAAAAAAATGAAAAACATGTTCAAAATAAACAGTAAAAATAGACCACCCTGGCTGATGCAATGTGCGGAAAGCTCGGCAGCATCCATCCGTGCATGAAGGAAGTGTTCATCCAGGCAGCATGGACACTCAAGCCTTCCCTCGAGGAGGCGGCTAGACGGCGGTCTCAGTGTCCGAGTCCTGCTAGGTTGGGAGTGTCCAATTCTTGTCCTCCAGGACCAGACTGAAGCACAGTTCTGTGTTTTTTCTGCTCTAACACATCCACTACAACTTATAACAAACTAGTGAATTAAATCAGGTGAATTTGAGCAAGGAAATCACCAAACCTCAAGACTGGACCTCCAGGACAGGGACAGGACACCTCTCCGTGCGTCTGAACCATGCCGGCCTGAATTTAGGAGGCAACAGAAGGGCCTAATACAGATGTAGGAGGCTACAGATGAAGCTGAATATAAAAAAAGGCTTTTGAATAACCAGCCTGCTCGTGGAGGTCTAAAGGCTGCTTTTATTTTTCAGAAGCTCCAGAAAACATAATTACCAGATATGGAACCAGCCAAAATTTGGGCACACTTTTTTTAAAATTTTTTTTTATTTTTACTATTTCCCACATTTTAGAATAATAATAAGGATACTGAAACCATGGAAACTATGGATTATGCAGTGAGTAAACAGTGCTAAACTATATTTTAGATTCTCCAAAGTAAATCCCCTTTGCCTTGATGCAGCTTTGTATTCTCTCGTGAGGAGAGCCTCATGAGGAGCCACCTGGGATGAAAAAGTTTCACGTATGCTGAAAAGTCTAGGGGGGGTTTAAGGGGGGTATTCCAAAAGCATATTTTGCATTTAAAATGTTTGTTTTGGAAATAAGCTCTCACATTAACTGCACTCTTTAAAAAAGAAAAGAAATGCTGGGAACAGTTTTTTGAAGATTACCACGAAAACCTTTATTTAAAGAATCTGAAACATAATCATGATAAAATTTACAGAAGTACTGTGTTTTCTGGCTAAACAGCTGTGAGCATTTTTTTTAATAATTGCTAGCTTTTTCTGTCCTGAGTTCTCTTTTTTTTAACTCTATGTACAGTTAGCAAATCACACTCTATTTTAACTAAATCATAAAGCATTCAAATATTTCCTGGAATATTTTATTTAGGAAAGTGCTTTCTCTTTTTGCTGCCTCGATCTGTTAGAGCTCTCTTCACTCTCTCCTGCTCCTCTTCTGTTCTTTCTCTTTCTTTTTCTCCAGCCTCCCCCCACCCCCAGATGGTCCTGCTGCTAACATTATGCTCCACCTCTGGTGTCCAGTGAGCTGAAATGGTGAGGTCAGGGTTCAGCATTGATCGCCTGCCCAGCAGGAGGCCACTTTGACATTTGCAGGCTTGTGAGGTGTGCTCTTCTTTTACCATCTAGTGGTATTTTCCACCCAAGCGAAGGCTAATGCTGCCCTAATGTAGACCTTGGCACAACCTCCCTAAATGGTGAATTCATGAAGCATTTCTAGACTCAGTGAGATAAAAATGGTTCACTTCAAAATATACTAAACAGTTAGAGCTAACATTTAATTTACTAAAGTTGAATGTGTCTCAAGTTGCATTTCCCTTGTTATTCACAATACCAGTTTGGATTTTATATGGTTTATTCCAATATTAGAGATTTAGACACAGCAGGGTTTTAGGTTTATATGTTCAGACTGTAGCACATTATTTGCTGCACAATTTATAGTAGAAATCTGCTGCGTTTTATAGTTCTCTGCTGCGTTCAGGTTGTCCTGAGGCTCTTTTTGAGTGATTGCTGGCTTCACTCTTTACCCTTCACATCTTTAGTCTGAAAGAAGTCCTGTATTGCTCACCTGTCTGGGAGGATGAGATTGGTGACTGATTCCATTAAATTTCTAATTGCACATCATTGAACCAGTTGTACTCACAGTGATAAAGTCTGCGCAGTAACCATTTTCATTAGTGTTTTTTAATGTTTTCCTTAAGAACACAATATATATATTGTGGCGAGCTGGCGGTCAGGACTGACTGTTTGAACCTTAAGGGGTCTGTTTGGAGTTAACGAAGGGGCACTGCCAGTTTGGCGGGCAAAACTGTGTGGGGGGTGATGAACTGCACCTGCTCATCACCATTTTGGCGGGAACTGTGTGGTGAGGGAGGAGTTAAGGGGACAAGCTCTTCAGTTGGAGTCTAGTTAGCACAGAGAGAGGACATGCTGAGTTTGCTGTGTGTCTGTGAGTCTGAGTTTGAACAACATAGGAGCAGGGTGGGCTGTGTGCGTTCTGCTGCTGTGTCTGTGTGCTTGTATGAGTTTGGTGGAGAGAAATAAAGGCTGAAGAAATGCAAGATCCAAGTCGTCTGGCGTCTTCTACTGCTGCTCGTCACATTGGTGTCAGAAGTGGGATAACTGCGCTTCAGAAGACGGTCGACGCCATGAGGGATCAAACCTGCGACGAAGAACTCGACGCCATACTGGATAAGGCACTGCGGGGACCAGGGGGTCCAGATGGCACCAGCGTTAGCCAGGAAGCGACAGACCGCCACAGCACGCTGGCAAGAGGCAGAGCCTGGCACTACGGCAGCGAAGCAGTAACGGTGAGAAGCAGAGCTGAGGGTGACGGCGAGAGAGCGGCGGCGGTGGGCTCGCCGAAAGCCGTCAAGTTGCCGAGGTTCAACGGCAAGGCGCCGCTGGAGCCCTACCTGGCGCAAGTCGAGTTGGCAGCCACACGAGGCGGCCGTTCATCTCGCCCTGGAAGGAGAAGCACTGAAGGTGCTCATCGATCGACCGCTGGAAGAACGCCGGGACTTCTAGCGGCTGGTGGCGGCCCTGCAGCACCGTTTTGGCCAGCCAGCACGGGAAGAGACGGCGCGAGCCCAGCTCAGAGAGCGGCGGCGTCAAGCTGGAGACCTCCAGAACTACGCCCGCTGGGCCTATCCGCATTTCCCATCAGCGGCCCAGGAAGAGTTGGCACGACACGCAATCCTGCATGCGCTCTCCCCTGACAATCTGCAGTGGTATGTGCACCTCCATGCGCCAACCTCCCTGAGGGCGGCCCTAGAACAGACGGAGCATACAGAAACCATCTTGGGCGGCCGGCCCAAAGTGTCCCCCCACTGGAGAGTCGCGACCGGCGAGGCAGAGCCAGGGGAAGCCCTGAAGACTGAAGAAATGCAAACAAGTTGCCGAGGTCAGCTTGAAAGGGGAGAATTCCCAACGAGCGAGAGTGTGTTTCCGCTGTGGCCGAGCAGGACACATCGCTCGATATTGCAGTGAGCCACTACCAAGCGAGGAAAAAACAAAGCCGCGAGTGGGACGACTGGGAGGCCCTGAAGGCCTCCGAATAGGTTGCGTCGTCGACGGGGTCCGCTGCCGAGCCTTAGTGGACATCGGCTCCAACATCACCATCGTCAGCCCGGGGGTCCTGCCGCGAACCCAGCAACCGAACCCGCTTGGCTGGGAAGAAACCACCGTGCAGCTCTCAACGGTGACGGGCGATCGAGCCGTGATGAAAGGGAGACGACTGCTGACACTCACCGTCCATGGAGTAACGATAGAGCACGAGGTGTGGTTGGTCGAGGTCGTGGAAGAATGCATCCTTGGACTGGATGCGCAGGTCAAGCTTGGGGCCACGGTGGACATTGGGCCGGGTCAGCTGTACGTGGCAGCACCGGAGCAGTCCACACCGCGGTAGAGAGGCGGAGACACCGACGCCGTGGTGAACACCATTTGCCATGCGGCAGGACCGTCCGCGGAGACCCGCCAAGCCGTCCGGGAGCTGCCGCAGAGAGATAGAGCGGGGCTCGACGAGAGGCAGCGAGTAAGAGTCTGTTACCGCTGCAGACAGCCAGGCCACATAGCGCACCACTGTGGAAGCCAGCAGCGGCGGGCAGAGCGACAGTGTGGCCTGCGAGAGGAGTGGAGGAGCGTATGCGCCACAGCAGCTACGACCCAGGCTGTGAGCTGGTCAGCACAGCTGCAGCACGAGTCGGAGAGGGCCGATGAGGTGCAGGAGTTCGCGCCCCGGGCGCTCATCTGGGTTTACTGCCCCTCCCGGAAAAAGGGGCAAGGTCTGAAAGCGGACCAACGCTGGCGAGGACCCGGAGAGGTGCTGGAGCGTTTGGGCAGAGCGAAGTATAGGGTGCGACTGAGGGGCCGCCGCAAGATGGTGGTTGTCCACAGGGACAGGTTGGCACCGTACCGCCCGAGGGACTCTGAGGAACCGGACAGTGGGGCGGTCGGGTCGCCCAGACAGGTGGGTGGACAGGACCAGGGGGCGGGTGCTAGGGGCAACCATGGGTCCACCAGGGGTTCTCCAAGAGCACGGAGAAGACGTGACCTGCCAGCTCGCCTGCAGGATTATTTTGTGGGCTCGGTGTGTGGCCGTGAAGAGCTCACGCCCTTGGAGGGGGCTATGTGGCAAGCTGGCGGTCAGGACTGACAGTTTGAACCTTAAAGGGGTCTGTTTGGGGTGAACGAAGGGGCACTGCCAGTTAGGTGGGCAAACTGTGTGGTGAGGGAGGAGTTAAGGGGACAAGCTCCTCAGTTGGAGTCTAGTTAGCACAGAGAGAGGACGTGCTGAGTTTGCTGTGTGTCTGTGAGTTGGAGTTTGGACAGCATAGGAGCAGGGTGGGCTGTGTGCTTTCTGCTGCTGTGTCTGTGTGCTTGTGTGAGTTTGGTGGAGAGAAGTAAAGACTGAAGAAATGCAAGATCCAAGTCGTCTGGCGTCTTCTACTGCTGCTCGTCACAATATAGCGATTAATTAAAATTAACTAGTTAATCGCAAATCTGGAAAATATTAATTGCAATTAATCACAATTTTATGTAAACCCAATACATAATATATAATGAACACACTAAGTCATCAATTTTACAAAGAAGACTTTGTTTTTTGTTTTTTCACACTTTTAAAAGCTGTGAGATAAAAACAAAACTTACTTTTGAATAGAAAATGCATAACATTTCAA
>JBBPDE010000006.1:16184282-16196402 GCA_037974605.1 Nannopetersius ansorgii
CACACACACACACACACACACACACACACACACACACACACACACACACACACACACACACACACACACACATCTCACGGGCGACCTCTTATTAGATTCAATATCATCACTAGAGCAATAAAGAAAAAGGGTGTTTTTTTCATTCCTCCATGAACTTATTAACAAGCTTAGTTTATCCTTTAAGGCTCACACTTAATTGCATTTAGAGGGGAATTGGAGCTTAGCTGGAATGCCTAATGAGGGGTTCTGATTAAGACAAAGGGCGTGCTTCGTATTGCATATTTTATTTATAGTTCATTTTTGCAATATTAGTCACAAATGGCAAATCTCATTTTTCTACACTTTGTACTAGAAGTTTCAGCTAGAAACATGAACGACAGATGAACGAATACACGCGGTGTGATGGGGTCTGCTGGCATAAGATCCCATCAGCTGTCGTAGCTTGTTAAGATGAGTGATGTCACAAACTGACCAACACGTACTTTCCAGTCTATTGCCTGTTAGGGAACCAACAATTTATGACCATTTGTGTGTTTTGTGTTTGGTGGCGATGAGAGAGGACAGAACAGGGATTATTATCCTGTTGCAGCTTATAGTTATTGCTGTCATTTTGCTTGAATTATACTTACACTCCATTTGCTTTCTGTGTGATCCAGTTGGAGAGTTTTTTCTGACCCTTTTTTTTGTTTTTTACATTTATTCAAAGCATGATGTAGTTAAAAAAACAATGTTGTGCAATTGACAGTTTAACTGTATCTTGCTGCAAGACTTATGGATGAGTTAATGTGGCACTGTGTCATCAGCAACCCCAATTAGGTCCTACAATGGCCCCTGCTGGCCTGACCACTGTCTCCATTGAGTCTGTGGTGGTCCAGACAGGGCCCATAAGCTGTGAGTCACAACTCTGCGTTTACCCTGAACCAAAGGGGGTCGTACATGTCTGCTTACTCAGACCAGCCCTGCTCCCTGCGTAGAGCTATAATGTAAAGTGTGTGTATCAGTGGTTCTGATTAAATATTGGCTCTGAGCACTCAGAGAACCAGGCAGTGTGCTAGTGTTTGGGCCCCTTGTTGTGGCCAATCCTGCATTCAACTAATTGCACTGACGTAACCGTTGGTGTGCTAAACTCATTCTGCTGCGTAGAAGTCACAAAGGTGGTTTTTCCGACCTCAAAGTAATTGCCCGTCAATTAAAGCATAAGTTATGGCATGTCGTCGATGCCAGATGAGCGCCTGCCAGCTGCAAAGTGAAGTCTAATGACGTCACAGGCAAACTATATGTCTAGCATATGTACTCTCAATGCATGGAGTCATCCTGGGTCCAGCCCTCATTTCTCCCTGGTGTACAGTATAGCTAGGTCAGTACACCCAAAGTCCAATGGTGCACTTCCATTTCTTCCCTTTACAATCAAACACTTAGATACAGTGAAAGCTGCTTCTCCTGGGCTTATGTTCATATTCATTTTCCAGTATGTTGTACAGTGTCCAAAACCACATAAACATGTCTAATGGGGAATTCCAGACCAGTTAGATGCGTACTGTTTTCACACTGTTAATTTGTGACATTCATTAATTTGTTGTGAAGTCTTGTAGCATCATTGCAAGCGTTTATTCCAATCAGACACTGAACATGTCATAATTAGCTACATTTAGAATTAGAGGTGCATTTTAGCTGAGCTATTCTTTAATGCATGGAACCACCTTGGGCCTATCCCTTATTTGCCAAGAGTTCTCCATGATGTATAGCAAGGCTGGTCCACCCTGAGTCTAACTGATGATCCACTTCTGCTTTCTCTCCTTAGAAACTGTTTTTTATGGTGAGAAGTGCCGGACCTGCATTCATCACCTCTGGGCAGGTCTCGTTGCAAGCAAAAGTTCATTGTTGGAAGGACCGCTGATATCCTCAGAAGGAGGAGGAGAAGTCCAGCATCAGCAAATAGCTGCAGGAGGAGCCTCTCCCCACAGGCAGAGGACCCAGGGCTCGGCCTCAGCCCAATCCGTTCGACTCTATTACCGCTTCTGTTGCTACAGGGTGCTGAGCTGTGGAGAACTTTGACCCCTGACTTATTTTCAAAGGCGGCCCCTAACCCCTCACCCAACTCCTGCACCGTGGCTCTTCCTTATACTATGAGAGAGAGGAGTGAGGAGCAGGTGAATGCTTTTCTTTTTTTCTTCCTGCTCTCGATTTTTTTCCCTCAAGAAATAAAAAAAAGAGAAGAAAAGAGCCCAGGCAAAAAAAGTAGAGTTAAAAAAGATCCTTCTTGAGATCAAAAAGAAAATAATACATAGAATTCATTCAAATTTATTGGTAATATATTACCACACAAATGACTGTTATAATACAAAACATGCTGGTTGTTTTAAACAGCACAGTCAGTGTTCATTTGTAAACCATCTACCAGCAGTAAATTCACTGTGGAACACAAGTTTCTGAATCTTCTTGAAATGATCAGACAATTAACAAGTGCTCGAACTACTGTAAGCTTTTTTTTTAATCCTCAAAGCCTTAAACACCCTCCAAAAATCATTTACAAAAAATTCCATCCTTTAAAAGGCTATCTATTGAGCTGTGTACATCTCCATTCTTTTTCTGCCCCAAATCAATTGTTTTCTCTCTTTTTCCCCTTTTTTTTCTTTTGTAAATCAATTTCGGCTCCAGGCTAGTCTTCCTTCTAGGCAGCGTCTGCTTTGATTCAGACTCCCACCACAGCTTGGCGGAGGAGCGCAGGCAGTCTTGGGCTCTTTGAGGGATTTATCCCCACTCTCTCCAGTCTGAGCTTACCCGACTCCAGCGCCGACTTTATCTGCCACCCTCCGCGGGACCACTGACGATGTGAAGTTCTAAACTTTGGCTTGATTCAGTGGGAATACTGTCAAAGTACCAGCATGCCTTCCAAAGCAGACACACCTGCAGGGCTCATGTCCTTCAAAGGCCCCGATCAAAAAGAGTTCACTGTGAAATTATGTCTTGCCTATTTGACTTTTCCTGCAGAAAGACAACCTTGGAAATTCAAAGTGGGTTAATAAATGTTTAAACAAATGTCGTTTGAGGTTTGGCTGGTTTGTTTTATTCACTGAAAACAGTTTTAAGTCTTTGTCTGTATCACGTTAGATTTGAACCTCATGTGTCATTTTGTTCACTGATCTTAAAAGTGTCTAGTAAGAATTTTAAAATAAAGAAAAACTAATAAATGAAGCCCTTTTCTAATGTGCTTAGATCGTTTGTACACTTATAATAACCAATAGCACTTACAATAAAAAAACTGAACCGATTCAGGATGTGCACTGAATTTCACAGGATAATCTCTGAAGCAGCACTCAATTTTTGAGTATGCAAGGAAATCCTCCCTTTTCCTATAGACTAGAAACTGAATAGAGCATGATCGATTGTATACATTGTAGGCAGACCAGAGACTTTCAAAGAATCTCTTCTTGTTATCCCATGTAAAACAGCACCACCTCTTGTCATATCAGTGTACTGCACAGTTCAACCATTCGCTGTCCACTTTATGAGCAGCCCTTACTTGTATTTACACTCATCTGCAGCTTCATAGGTCAATTAAATGATCACTGATGAAAGGCTAGAGGATGGTTAATGCAAATTGTGCATCAGAAGATGCAGTCTGTAACTGTACGCCAGGAAAGTGGACTCACAAAGCAGTTTCTAATCAAATGGTGTGCAGCTTGTGGATATTGATTGGAGGGAGCAATAATTAAATCCTGTTAGATAATTATTGCTGTGGTCATTTGCCTGAGAACCTAAACAAAAGGTCCTTCCTAACTCTCATTGTGATTCTGGTGTTCATGTGTGTGGGGCAAAGCAAGCACGCCTGGTCGAGCATCAAAGAGTGTGAATGCAGTGGTTAGAGACGGACCATTATGCAGCTTTATACACTTGTTAACAGTGAAACTCCTGAGAAGATCATTTTAATCACCCTCACTTTGAACTTCTGGGTGTTTCAGCACTTTTTCTACACCTGTTTAACTGCCCCATAAAGAAGCCCATGTGTTGGCGACCTTAAATTTCCCTCCCACTAAATTAGAGGCTCAGGTTAAATCTTTATTAACCCATTAAAATGAGCTACTTGGCCGTAATTATAAATTAACTGAAAAGAAGTGTATTAGTATGTGTTT
This sequence comes from Nannopetersius ansorgii, assembly GCA_037974605.1. Lineage (NCBI taxonomy): Eukaryota > Metazoa > Chordata > Actinopteri > Characiformes > Alestidae > Nannopetersius > Nannopetersius ansorgii. The sequence continues at coordinate 16,188,416 of JBBPDE010000006.1, forward strand.
GTATGGAAATCCATGGAAACATTCCTTGAGTAGGTTTAGTTTTTGGTTCAGTTGGAAACATTTTTTAATCAGGATTTAATAAAAGTCCCTTTTTTTCAACGTATATTGTTTTCCACCAGTGTGTAAAATACAATCATATATAGATTTGCACAAACTCAAATCTTTGTGCATTGTGTGGCCACACCTGGGTTTTCTAAATGTTGTTATTCTTTCCAGTTTATCAGCATGGAAACAAGCTTTTAGGAAGAGACCTCCCTGTCTACACCCACCCCAATCACTCTACACTGTGGGCAGCAAAGGAAAAAAAAAAACCCACAGATTAGCATACTGGTAGATACTGGTGAGACTGTGTGAGTTCCATTGTGTATTTAGCTCTTTGTGAGGACCAAATTTTTTAGGATAGTGCTGTTTTCCACAAAATCGCAGCTGCTTATTGTTAACAATAAATGAGGATAAAGCTGATCTTTTGATTATTGAGGTTAAGGTTAGACCAGCTTTTACATACTCTCACACAGAAGAACACAAAAACACCCCACACATACAGGAACACCTATTCCTACAGTACCTACAATACCTGATTTGACTGTACGGGTATGCCTACATTCAAATCAAGTCAAGTTTTATTATCATTTCAGCCATATTTACTACCAGTGCCCCCTGCGAGTGGCAGCCTGTTATGGCATTCTTTCTTTATTTTCTTATTTTTATTCTCTTTAGTTTTTATTTATTTCTCATAACTAAAATACAACATCATGCAGAATAGTTTGTTGTTTGTTTTGACCATTTCTGTCCTGTATTTTTAAATTTTTCCCCCCTGTGTTTGGCGCATGGCTCTATTGTTTTGCACATTTCCCACTTGTGGGACTAATAAAGGTTTACCTTATCTTATATACACAGTACACAATGATGCTCCTTCAGAACCATGGTGCTACATGAGAACAAAAAGAGACAACCACATGATCACATAAGTGCAGATAGGAATAGGATGAGGGCAAAAATAGTAAGGGAGAGAGAGAGAGTGCAAGAAACTATACAAACAAACAAGAGTAACAAAAACAACAGGATGGGCAAAATGTAGTCACTTTTTAGTGGGCAAAAAACCCAGAATAGAGGTAGACAACAATAAATGAGATTATAATAATAATTGTGCACATAATAGCAGCAGCAGGACAGAGAATGTGGAGGATATAATAAATGGGGTATTTACAGTGGCAGTTGTGGTGTTATTATTTAAGGTAGGGACTTTGTATAGGGGGAGTATTCTAGATTTCAGTGATATGTGTATTATGGATGTGTGTTACTTCCTGTCGCGAGTTATGAGTCTGAGACTAAAGGTTACAAAAATGAATGAAAAATGCATTCATGGAGTTCAAAAGGTTAAAACATTGAGTAGTGCCCTACCTGGCACACTTACACATACAAACATCCCACTATCCTGTCTGTGCTGAGAGAGATTCACCACCCAGATAATATCTACTCAGTGGTGATCCTACAGGGACCCTGACAATTGATGAATGGGTAAAGGGAATTTACTGAGAAACAGACTACAGCCTGTAACTGTAATCTACGTGTGTAGGAGGAGCTGAGAATAGGAAGCTGTACATGATGTCATTGTAAATGTCCTAAAGTTTGTAGACGCCTGCTCATAAAACATAAAATCTAGGATATTAATAAGGAGACTGTCCCTCTTTGCTGCCTTAACAGACTCTACTCTTTCGAGTAGGATTTGCACTAAATTTTGGAACTCTACTGTAACGATTTGATTGCATTCAGTCACAAGAACTGTAGTGAGTTCATGTACTGTTAGATTATTCTTTTCCAACAATCACCCAAAGGTATAAACTAGCTGCCCCCTTGTTCTTGGCATTGGGCATGGTGACCTTAGACTCGTGTGGCCGCTCCAGAGTGTTACATTCTACTGGAAATACTCTGTGGTTATCCTACAAGCTGTGTGTGCGCAACTGAACATTCTGTGCATCCACATACTTTTTATATGAAACACAAAATGAGAATGACACAGTTAATGAAACTGGTAGTTTTACTTGAACCCTTTGGACTGCAAGTATAAACACAGTAGACATTGGAAATGTTTATATGCAACTTTGAAAAACTGTGAAATTTGTTGGTAAAATGTGGTAAATTGACCGACAATGGTACCCACAAAGCACAATGGCAACATAAATTCAAAATATATAAGCTCCTCCTGTGTAGAATTAGGTGCCATAAGCATTGTCTTTTCTACTTATAGGTCAAAATGCTTTTGATACTGTGATCTGGACCCAAATGCAGAGTACACTGAGTAGATTTAATCCAACATACAGCTAACAAATACAAGAAGCAAAGTTGCAAAAAAGACCAAAACCAGTAAATTCAATAATAAGCAGCCAAAGTCAAGTCCACAAGGCAAAAGAGCAATCCAGAAAAAGGCCAGGGAGCTGCTTGGTAACAGGGCTTAGCATACTGCACACTGAGAAAATGTCTCTTAGGTCTATATATACCCTCTTAGGCCTAGTCCTTAGGTGATCCTGATCTCCTAGTTATGGGGTCGTGCGAAAGTCTTGGGTGGCTGTCCGGGGAGGATTCTTTGGTACTTTGGACTCTGGTCCAGAGCTAGACCTTACAGATGTATAACAGTACTGAGATTACTGAAAGGCAATGGCAGACACACTACTTCAAAAAAGACTTTATGTCATGTAAAATAATACATCAAATACATGAAAACACTGACATGTGAAGTGAATATCTTTGATCTTGTAATAGATATTTTCGGGGGGAAAGTCAGTTCTAGAAGCTGATGTGTTAGAAGCAGGAAAAATGGGCAAGTGTAAGGATCTGAGTGACGTTGAATAGAGCCAGATGGTAATAGCTAGACAACTGAGTCAGAGCATCTCCATACATTGCTTACCTGGTGGAAAAAGTAATTAGTATATGGATTTTTAAACCCATCAATATCCAAATCACACTTTAACTAAGTGGTTTCATTGTAATGAATGTCCAAAGGTTCATTGCTTGACATAAGATATCTGACTGACAGGGTGAATGTAAAGAAATAAAAAAGTAAAAAATAGATTTTCGTGAATTAGCCTATGCTATTTGAAACATTGAACTGAAGCTTTGCTTATATATTTTTTCTTGATAATTCAGGAGGTAATCTGCCAGGCCCCAGTTGAATTGTTGTACAGTGATCAATTGTTCACCTGTTCAAAGCACATCCTGTTTGCAACTGTAATATTTCTCTAGTCACTGTTTTTCCATTTGCTTGAAGAGTTGTATTGTGCATGGTACAGTATTTACAATGACACCAACACCAAAAAAAGTGTGTCATGTGCTGGGCAAATTCTATATGTTTCTATGTTAGCGCCAGGTGTGGAGAAAGGAAGCCTGGCTTACCAAAGAAAACACAGAGAGGCCTATGAAGTTGGATTTTGCTTCATTCGACGGAGCACTCAGATTAACGGTCCTCTCCTCTGGTGTTTATGAGTAGATGCCTTGCTGCTCACTCATTAAAATGCCGATGGCATGTTTATTTTACATGGTGAGAGGAGGGATAGAATTCGGAGCTTTAAACCTACGGGGTTCAGACCTTTTCATGACTTGTACTCACGTTTGTTTTCTATTTAAACAGGGGTGTAGCCATTCATCCTGAAATGTATGAGACAGAAAACAAAGTTTTGTGAAATGTTTCATAGATGTGGTATTGAAGTAGAATATATTTGCCTTTCAGTTATTTAAGACTTCTGCTCCGTATCTGCAAACTCTAGTTTACAGTCGCTGACTCCACTCCAATAATATGTTGTCAGCCATGGTCCTGTCATCGGAATACTGGTTGCTAGCAAATTCATGACAACAGATGGGCTTTAGTCTACAACTGTAAAGTGGCTGGGATTCAAACCCATGACCTTCCGATTGCAGGAGCAATTCCATAACCACCAGACCACCACCTTCCCAAAGAATCAAGTGAAGTCGGCACCCAGATCTATGTGGAGCTCATCAAGAAAATAGTGAGTGGAAGTAGAAGGCAGGTAGGGAGTGTGTAAAGGCAGAGTCAACATAGTGTTTAGCTTAAGTGTTAAAATGGTGGAAACATTTGCAGCAGAAACAGTCACATTACCAAGCTGATCTTGCTAAATGTTAATCCTGTCAAAGGTCTTGAGGGGTCACGAAGTGGAAACAGAACACAGAGGCTGACTGTAACAGTTCTGGGACGTCTGCTTTTCCATTTCATCGCACCACAACTGGCAAAACATAGAAGCATGTCCTTGTGTGTTTATTTTAATGGGCAGAGAATTTTAACAGGAATTCGCTTCACTAAGCCTCGGCGGGAGTATCAGGGGAAGTGTTGTCAGCCAGTGTGATGTGTTACAGTGTGCATAATCTTTACGGCTTCTATATGGGGAGACACTTGATGTTTTTGTCATATGGCCAAATATGACATCAAAGAGACATTGCACTCTTTATAATGCAAACAGGAAGGATGTAGTTTGAGTGTTTTATTTTTCAACCAAGCCCTGGATGAAACCCTCTGTCTAGTTGTCCTATATCCCAGTTTCCATCCATATACTGTACATAAATCAAGTTATGGGTAGTTAAAAGCTATATGAAGATATTTTAATCTTCCACAACATGATGTGTCCTCATTCTCTGGCTTTTTTTCTGATTATTTTACTGCGACCAAGTGTATTCTACCAAAAGAAAACTAAACAAGATTAGTACCTCATACTATTTAAGGAGCTTTTAGACCTGATCCTAGCCTAAATGGTCACTAGATGAGGGATCTTGGAACAATCTTTTGTTCAGGGTCTTCATTTGGGAGACCTTTTCCATACATACCAAATATTTGCAATTGGGTTTAAATCTGTAGACTAAGAAGGACATAGGAAATCATTGACTTTGTTTTCCCCACAAACATTTCTTTGTGGGTTAAGGATCCATGCACGGCCAAGTTTCAGCCTTCTGGCAAAAGAATACAGATTCTGGGCTTAAATCTCTTGGTATTTAGTGGAATTTTGTATGTTATTGATTTGACAAGAACCCCTAAACCACTAGCAGCAAAACAGCCTCAATGCACCAACAATCCACCACCATATTTGACAGGAGCTTTTCTTTGTGTAAAGTCTCTTTTTTCACCAAACATTACAAATTGTGTTTTTGTCTTGTCTTGACTCCTTACTGAAACTGTAACTGAGGATTTTGGCGATACATTTTTATTTATTCCTTATTTCTATTTTTTCTGTGCCAGCAGGGGTGTCAACAAAGGGCCGGTGAAGTTGTATGTTTTCACTCAACCAATCAGGACTGTGTCTGATTCCACCTGGCATTAGTCTTCAAACATAAGACTTCAGTCTTAATAATCTTTATTGTACTGTATATCTGTTAGCTAAGAATAGGGATAATAGGGTGAGTAACATGTTTACTTAAGTTTCGCATGATTCCTCAGCTGAGGTTTAGAATAAAATACTTTGCCATAATGTGTGTTGAATCTTAAGTTCTATGTAGAAAAACAAACATTCACGCTCACTGTTTTTGAGGGACTTATGTTTAAGTGACTTTTAGGAAAGATTTCTTTCAAGGAACTAAAATTTGAAAATGCCAGTCCTCTTTGCCTCATGTACAGTCCTCCTCACCGTATGCAAATCCAACTGTTTTAGGCTTCTCAAACCTTTTCATTATTGTTATGGTAATTTTATCCGAGTCTACAATAACCAGTTCTGAATCATTTCATACCTTCTGTCTCATTTGAATTGACAGCTGTTTGGTTTCCCCCTTGTTGATGGATGACAAATGGAATTTTACATTTTTAATCATTTTAATACCCACTGGTAAAAGAGTTTCTAGAAACTAGTTTTTGTCCCACAGAAGTCCAGATTTATTTATTTTTTAATTAATGTAATCTTTTGCGATGCCAATAATTTTGCCCCATATGTCTTTGAAAAAATTATTCTTATTTTAAGAAAAACTTAAAAGCACTAAACGTAGTTTAGAAAAGCAGTAGATAAAATCACCTTACATTTTGTTGTTTTTTTGAAGGGTCCTACAGTACTGGAGTTGGCTGTACACCTAGCTTAACAAACCCAGGAAACACTTGTGGCATTTTAAATTAACTCTCAACATAGTTAAACAGTGTTCTATTGTAACAGCACTGAACCAACATAATAGGCTTAACATAAGAGCATGTATGGTGTGATAGTTTCATAGTGTGGTTGGACTTTCAAAGACGCAGCATGTGGATGTGTGATCCAATGTGTTCTTGCATTAGCGTTTATATCCCAGCTTCTGAATATATGTGTTAGTGTGTGAAGGTGAACCTGGATATGGGAATGGGCAGACGTGTGTGTGAGTGTGTATGTGTGTGTGTGTGTGTGTGTGTGTGTAGTGGGTGGCCCATGGAGTAGGCTGGCAGCAGCTGGCAGTAACTCTCTGAACTCCCTCATTAATAAATGATCACAGACTACCATCTGGAGAGGGCTCAGGCCTGTAATGTGTATGCGTGTGTGTGTGTGTGTGGAGTCAGGGTGGCGAGCGTGGGAGTCATGGCCAAACCTGGACATACAGGACTTTTGTTCTTATGCCTGCCTACTGAGGTCATTCAGAGAGAGAGAGAGAGAGAGAGAGAGAGAGAGAGAGAGAGAGCCTTTGACTTGAGATACAGGAAGAGAGATACAGAGAGATGAGGCATTATCATAACATCCATCTAATCTTTTTAACTCTCACCCCGAATCCCCCTACTTCCAAAAGGCCATCCCCAAATAGCCTTTTTTAAACTTCCGCTGCCTTTTTTTAAAAAACTCTGTTCCACATGTGTGCTCCTATCATAAACCAAAGCATATGCTGACTTCCATACAAAACTATCCGATTCACAAAGAGGCCTTTTCTTTCTGAATGCTCTGAATCAGAACTTACACAGTGCTCAGAGACTTCAGTTGGGTTCTGTTAAGGTAAGGGCCTTAAAACACACCAATAAACCATTTCACTATTGCCTTGCCTGATTTGCTCACAGCCTTGCTTGATGAGTTTCCATCGTCAATGTTTCTTTCACAGAGGTATTTAGTATGTGAGGGATTCTCCTCTGACCTGGTGTATGTGAGAGACCATGGAGAAGAGAGAAAGAGTAAAATATGGTTTAGTGTGTGGCCTGCAACGTGACTATACTTTTACTGTATTGTAAGTTACACTAATGAGCTATAACATTAAAACCAATGACAAGTGAAGTGAATAACACCGTCACTTCATTGATGCTACAGAATCACTTTTTCTGTCTACATGACCATGGTGATTTTAATGGAGAACAATAAGGCATAGAGAGAACAGCTAATAGACTGGTACAGAACTAACTCCCTGTCTCAGGACTGTGATCACTCTCTGCTGAACATTAATTGCTCCTTAGTGAAAATCATCCAGAACACAAAGCTCCTTGGTGTTTACATTACAGAGAACCTCATGTGGACCCTCAACAGAAAGTATCCTGTGTAGTTGCATTACATTGTGGTACAGGAATTGTTCCACACTATACACACACCTCTAAACTAAACTTCTTCCCTCTCCTAACACAATGTATATGCACACTCAACGCATGCCCCAACTGTTGCTGTAAATGCTAACTATTTATTACATAAAGCACACTCTTTTGTTGCTTTTGTTTCCACAATTATATATTTATTGATGTCTACCTGTATATTTGAAGAGTTCAGAAGCAAAACCCTCTAAATCTGCCTGACCACTTTTTTTTTAAATAGCATTTTCTATCAGGTTCCTATGTTAGTTGGTGAAAAAATGCATTCTTCAGTCAAGTATTTTGTTTCTTTGCATCAAAACCAGCTAAATACACAGATCATGAAGGACCCCAGCCACCCTGCACTGCCACTGTTCACTTTCCTGCCATCCGGCAGGAAACTCAGGACAATACACACACACACAACACGTTTCAGGAACAGTTTTTACCCCAGTGCCATCAGACTGTTCAACACTCAGTAACTGTGGTCCTCTCTGC
>JBBPDE010000006.1:16220786-16241255 GCA_037974605.1 Nannopetersius ansorgii
AGAGAGAGAGAGAGAGAGAGAGAGAGAGAGAGAGAGAGAGAGAGAGAGATATAGAGAGAGAGAGATTGTCTGGCATCAGGAGACACATTGTTATGTTCTCAGTTGGCAGAGTATCTCAGACAGAGCAAAATGTAATGAGTCACGCTTGTCTCTGTACATAAAACATTCGCCATGGAACACAAGAGCGAGGCTGAATTCTGAGGAGTCTTCTCCACCCTGCATAGAAAAACACTTTCAGTGTATATATATATATATAAAACAGACTATATGTATGAATTACTCATACAATCATCTAATTAACTAAATTAATAATTAATACATACATAAATAAGAACATAGATTATACATAAAACTTTGAGTGTTAAAAAGAAGCACAGAGTGAGAAAGAGAACAGAGTTAATATGATGGTGTGCAGGAGAAGAAAGAGAAAATAAAGGAGGAGAGAAAGACGGATAGGAGAGACAGAGAAAAAGGGAAATGAGCGAATTATGTCTCTGAGGAAAGGCACTGTTTCGCTCTCTCTTCTTTCCAGACAAAGCCTCCAGGCTGAGCAGCTCAGAGTTGTAATGCTGCCATCAAGCTAACGTGAGCGGAACAGCACCCTAAAACCCGCCTCAGCCTACCAGCATCCAGACAGAGAGCCCAGGTACACTCTTAAAAAACTCCAGCACCCTCCCTCCACTTCCCAGCCACCTTCGCTCAGCCTTATATTACAGACACCCATTTTTACCCAATAGAGCATTTTATCTTTACGCTTCTCATAATCTGCGTCTTCTTGTGATTTGTGGCACTGAGGCAGATAGCTAGTAATAGAGGAGAGAGAGAGAAATCGAGAGACAGAGCTAAATATTGAAGTGCCACTGGTCCATCCTCATTGCCCCGCAGACGACACGGCTGATCCTAAAACTCCACCGCCCCCCCACACAGGAAAAAAATCGGCAGAAAGAAAAAGCCGAGTGAGTGGGGAAAGGCTGTGAGAGCGGTGGGAACAGTCGGAGAGTGGATCGCTGAGTTCTCCCAGTCAGAGCGAGCATTAACCTCACTTCTCTGCAATCTGTGCTGAGATATTTCAGACCAGGACCCTCTGCAGACTCTCCGCATTACACGGACTGGCACCTTTTTGTTGGAGCATCTCATGCAGCCTCCTGGACTCCACTGTGGGGTTATAGCACGGATTCGTAGGACCATTCTGGTTTCCAGCATCAGTTTTATTTTGACAAACGGGAATTTATCATAGTGATGCTTCAAATGAAAAGTTAGTACAATGGAATTAAAGTATAAAATGGATTTTTTTGGGACGACCAAAACCGGCACGGTAAGAATGGGCACACACTGGAGGACAGCAAGTCCTTCTGTCAGGGGAAGCATCCATGAAGGAAAGATACAGAGGACGACAAAGGGGATGTTCTACTGCACTGCGAAATTTGTGTGAAGTGTATGCTGCTCATGTATCTGTCCTGTCAAAGCCTGGCAAAGGGAACCGAGAGAAGGGGCGGGGGGAGAATGAGACAGAGGAACAGGTGGGGGGGGGTTTAAAGAAGTCTTATACTTGCCTTATTGACTTCTCCTTTGACACCAACTTTACCAACACAGCATGTTTCAGCCGCCAGAGCTGCAGTTAGGAGCAGAGAGAACATTACAGGAGGAAAACTGCTCCCATTATGAGATCAAATCCATATTGGCTTCACTTCACACCTTCTAATACCATTACAGGATAGGAGGGTGAGCACTGGTCGAGAGACAAAGAAACAAAACAGAAAGAGAAAGCAAAAGAAAATACAGGAGACGTGGATAAAAGATGACAAAACAAGAAGAGATAGACAGAGAGATGGAGATCAAGAGGAAGTAGAAGGGCAAGAAAGAAGGACAAAATGCGGAGAGGTGGATGGCAAAGGAGAGAAAGAATGAGAGTGAGAGGTAGATTGGGGACTATAGAAAGATTAAGAAGGAGAGAGAAAACGACGAGGAAGACTGAAAGAAGGAGTGAGAAGGTAAAAAAAGAAACTGAAAAAGTGAATAAAACAATAAAAAGGGTAAAAGTGCATAGGCTGAAAGAATGAAAGGGCCTCCCACATGTTTCCTCTATCCCCACATGTTGTGAGCTGGATAGGAGCAAAATGCTGAGGACCCCGGGGACCAGTTTGAGCACCCCTGCTGTAAAGTGTAGCAGCACTCTCTCTTAGTGCCACCATGCTGTAAAGACTTTAAGTACGCTGTGATATTTAATCTTTGAAAATCCACCCTGATTGAGTAATGAACTGCTTTTGTAGCACCTTAGACAATACACTGCCCAGTCTCTAGCCACATTATGTGTGTGTGTTTGTGTGTCTGTGTGTGTGTGTGTTTGTGTGCAGTCTCTTGTCATAACTCATCACACTCAGCTGCTGTCTGGAGATAATCATGCCTGTAAAATCGGTCAGCTGGACTGCATGGACTTTTTACATGGTTGCGTCATCTCACTGCCGCACTGCCGTTAATGTAATTGCATTTGTCTGTAACTGCAGGGGACAGAGAGTCCGAACCAACGGATAAACAACAGCAACCAAAAAAACCCTCTCAGGACTTTTTAAAGGAATAATCCAATGTTTTTACAGTTGATTACCAGAAGCAATTCTCTGGACGTGTGTAGAACAGAATACTTCCACTTGAAACTTGGTTATAGAAGTTAACACATTTATAATGAATCCGCATGGCTTGGGTTATACCTTTGTTTTTTCTGCTTTTTCAGACAATTGATTGACTCTACACTACAGATGTCCCTAAATGGGTTTTTTTCTTCTTATTATTTATCTATGTACAGGGAAATAATCCCTATGCGTCAGAGAACTTTTCTGTATGAAGTTCACCTTTTTCCTCAGGTCTTTATTCACTTTCTGCACTGAAGAGGACAAGTGTGATGTATGTAGGAAACAGAAAACAGGATGAATGTGTAATTTTAGTTCCCTGATGTAGCGAGCACAATGGTACCATTTTAGAATTTGCCAAATTGTCTTTCCAGGAAGAAATCCGTTTTCCATTTGACTGAAATAAATTTGGGAACGACTGTCCATTGTGTACTGACAGCAAATTCTGCTGATAGAGGCTGAGAACTGCAGGTGCACAGAAGCATTCAGAGAGTCTGTCTTTGCATTTCCCTCATCTGCCTTAAAAATAACTGTCCGCTTGGTTACTCTCTCTAGTACCATCATTCTTAGTTTAACTCTCATTATGATGTTCTTGTGGAAAAGTTCTAAATCGTCTCTCTACTTCTGGGGTAGCTGGTGTCCTGGTGGTTTGGGAGTTGCCCCTGCAAGCAGGCGGTTGTGGGTTTAAATCCCAGCACTGTTTGTTTCATTACTGTGGTTCCCTTGAGCAAGGTACCCCACACACTGCTCTCAGGGGCCCCTTGTTGGTGGCAGCCCCCTGCTTCACTTGGTTTAACCCGTTACATACAAAGAAAGAAGTTTACACTGTGTGCCATGCTGTGGTGTGTTCATGCATGACTTTAAGCAGCCACTTTACTTTCAGGCCACTGATACCTGTACTGTGGAAGGACATATGAATATCTACAGTGGCAGTTAAAAGTTTGAATGTGCCTCACTAAGTGTTATTTATTGTTTGAAATTTGACCAGTGAAGGTAGTGCTGTCTAAAAATTTGTTTTAAAAATACAAGTCCCTCTAATAGTCCACTCTCTTCTTGAACTTAAGGTAATAATGGTTAGAAAAGAAAGTTAGTCAGTGGAATGTTTGTTCCATTTAATGCATCTAAATCCACTGTGTAGATAGAATAGGTCTAAAAAATGTGGAAGTTCCCTCTCACATATCTATTCGTATGTGCTATTTTATACTTTTACTGCATTCATAGCTATTCTAAATGTGAAAATCCAGCATGTCTGGTGACCCAGAGTGAACTGACTGTTCTCAGGGAAAATTTGCACATGGATGAGGAGCTGGATAAGTAGGAAAGCAGCCCCATCTCAGCATGAGATCATGTAACTTTTTCAAAATCCCCTGTCCGGTTCCCATGCCTCTTGTGTGACATTTGGTTTTACACAAGCATTTAATACCACACATGTTTCCAACATATCAGAAAATCCTTTTTGCTGAACTGGTTCCACTGAGAGCTCTAGTAACTTTCTACATACTGTATTGAGGCCATTTCGGTACTGTTGTATTAAAAACCTCTTCTCTTGGCATACATCTCAACTGTGACTTTGTTACCTCCTTATTTTCTAAAAATTATAATTCTGTCTTTCAAATTAAACTTCTGAAGCACAATGTTCTCATATACAACACTGTTCCATACAATCAGGAGTTCCATTAGATCTTCGACAGGTTTTGAATACTTCTTGTACACCTCACAGATCTCTCTGTGAATATCAATGCCTCTGTTTAGTCTTCCTTGTCTACTAGTTCTACTGGTATTACGACATCAGAACCCTTAAACGTTCTGTTTCAAAAATAAAACTTAAACTGCATCCATTGTTTGAGAAAGAAAAATAACCTCTGATCTGATCATTCATGCTTAATTTTTTTTCATGCTCTACACTTTCGGAGTGGGATATAATGCAAAATATACAGCATTGTGAAAATATATATTGTGTAATCCAGTGAAACAGCTACAGATTTTTAAAAGTTTAAACTTAATAAGTGAGCAGTATTAATAAATGAACCAAGATGTCTGAATGCCTGTAAATATTTACATTTACAATAAAAGTAAATACAACACATAACACTTTATGAGGTCCACTTACCTTAGACATCCACTGTCAGGGGTAGAAAATGTGTTTCTCTGGATTCCATGATAAAACCATATTTTCATAGTTATATGTACATTCTATATAAACCCCACCCTCTGTTTTCAGTACAGAAAGTCAGTTTGCAGAAATGTAAATAGCAAATTTAAGCATGAAAAATTTAAGTTTTTTAATGAATTAATCATATTTTATTCCAGAATATTTTAAATCATGGCTGTGGAGAATACGATTTTTCTTTTGGATTTCTTTTTGGAAAACAACATATTTTTTACTGCCTGCAGGTGAAAGTACGAGACTATGGATACTCTAAGATAATTACAACCATGTGTTTCTGATTCAAAATCCATCAGCCTTTCTGCCTGGTCACATCTTCTGCCCGGTCATGTGTTCGTGCGTGTGGGGGGAATCTCATTTGAGTGGTATCACCCCCTGTTGGCAGCGTCTATAATGTGTGGTGTAGATGGTGTGTGATTGATGCACGCTCTTTTGCGGATGTGTCAGACTTGTAGATGCCGTCAGGTTGGCTGGAGGGCTGGACGGCTGCAGGCTGATGAGGCTGCAGCTCTAACGGGGTACTGTGTCATTGTGTCAGCAGGCAATTGAGGTTATTATGGAGCAGAGCAGGCAGACGAGCAGGGAGGTCAGTAGACCGTGACATCATTAGAGATTCAACCTGACCTACTTCAGACAGACTGTACAGAACAACACTCATGACTCTCCAATCGCCGTTCTCCACTCCTCTCCAGCTCCCTCCTCCTCTCTCCTCTTCTCTCTTCTTTTTTCTTCTCCTCTACTTTCCTCTCCAGTCCTGTCCTTCACTTGTAAGACATGCCTCAGAAGGAGGAACTAAAAAAACAAATAAAATGAATAGAACTGGAATAATCAAGATAGCCAGGCACTGTTGCTATGGAAATGTTGATGGCATTAGGCAAAAGAAGTGTGTCCTTTGACTTCTGCTGGTAGATGGAAGCAGACCTTATGCCCCAGGATTTAGTTTACGGAGGGACTATGGGTGCCTCTTGAAATCTGAAGAAGAAGAAGAAGGCTGCTGTAGCATGTAGCATGACTGCTCTGTGACCTGGCCTCCTAGTTTATTGTTTTACCCCCGCCCCCCCCCAGCTTTTTTTTTCAACTGTTATCTCACTTTATTTAACATTAGTAAGATGTGCCCTGTCTAAACATGTGGGTAGAGAGAGTTATTTCAACGTTTCTTTTGTGTACAAGTGTTTTTGCTTGCCGCATGCTATTAATGCTAACCGCTAATGCTAATGTTTTTTAAGCAATAAAGTTTTCTGATTCTGATTATTATTTGCCTTTACATTTCCTTTACAAAATTAAAGTGTTCTGGGAGCATATTTGGGGGCATATTTAAGGTTTACACTATCAAAATAGGCATTTTTAGGCTTTGTTTTTTACTAAAACACAACAACACAAAAACAAGTTTTTTCACTATATGTGGATGCTCTTGGAACATAACCCCCCGTGGACTACTGTATATATATATAACGGACTGTAACAGTTTTACGTTCAAACAGACCATTTAATACCATATAGATGCAAGCAGACCACCATGTTCAACTCATGGTGCATTAGTGTATTTTTACACCCCTATGCCATACACAACAGCTCAAACATGAATAGTGGATTGGTCTGTATTAGTCACTGCCACTGATAGAACTGGTCTAAAGAAGAGGCTCCATCCAATCCCAGATACATGATGGTTAAAAAAGGAAACACACATTCCCTGAAACTTGAAACTCCAGCCACAAAATCTAAAAATTGTTGACCTAAAAGCACAAAGCTACAAAGCTTTCATACAGGGAGCATAATCTGTCTAGCACTGCAATACGTACTTTCTTTCAGAGTCTCATAGGAAACCATTGATTTCACTGCTCTTTCGTTGTTTTGGATACAATCACCAAATTTGGTAGAAAGATTCCTCTTTTGCCCAAAGCATATTCTGTATTTCATACTAGTAACACAGTGCACTGGTTCGCTTTCATTCTCTGTCAAGCAGTCTATTTCCCATAGTTTTAGTTCCCATTGGCCTGGAATAGGCTTTAGTATTACTTGAGAGAAGTATCTTACGTTGTAGTTCTTCTTATGATCTGTAATCAAATGGGGCTGGAAAAGGATCAACAGAGCAAGTTTTACTCAGAGCTCCCGTGCTTTTGGTAGACCTTTACATTTCAAGCTACAACCACCAAGTCTGCCACGAATGTTGAAGTACTCACCCAAAAAACAAGGCTATACCTGATACTGAGAGTACTGTGCACTTGGTTGACATCAGAGCATCAGAACAATGCATTTGCTGTATTTAGTATATTTAGTAGAATGATTCTCCTTTTTGACCTGTTTGCATTCTGTACTACACTGCATAGTAGTGCACTGATATATAGGGGGTCCTCGAGTTACAACACAGATTCGTTCCTTAGACAGTGATGTAACTAGAATTTTTTGTGTAAGTTGAAATACACCCTAGCCTAAGTCACTTACCAATCCTAACACAGCTGTAAATTCAGAAAAACACAACTAAGCTATAAAAAAAGGAAAACTCCCTCACTCATATGCTGCATTACATAGTTCATAAGTACGAGGCTAGCGCTGTAATCCGAGTGGGAGTAGGAGAGCATCAGAGCATCAATGAGCATTGTAAACTTGAAACCTCATATGTCAAGACTGTTGTAACCCAAGGCCACCCCCCCTCCCCTTTGCAGGAACCCCTCACACACACATTTTAGATTTAAATTTTCAAACAATTATCGAAACCTTTGTTTCTTCACACTACAAGGACCTCCTGTGATAAATAATAATCTTATTAGTTTAAATTATAACAATGCTGCTTTAGAATAGTGTCTCTGTATTTCTGAATGCATGTGTGATCATCCATCCTTCAGAGAATATAAATAATAAGCAGCTGTAAGTGCTGTGTAAGGGGGTTTAGGACTATATGACTTCTAAATGTACTGCATCTGACGATAATGTACTAGAGAGGCCATGTTCGTGAGCCTTACACGCATCAAACTATGCCATTAAGTGTTGTTAGACTATATCTACTCCCAGGTGTCTTTTTCTCTCACCATTTACATTTATGCTCTCTCTGTCTCGCTCTCTTTCTCTCTCTTTCCCCAACCCTGTGTCACCTACATTACAATGCACTCAGTGCACAGTAGCTGACAAATTGGCGCCTCCAGCAATTTTGAATTAAAAAAGAGGGGACAAACAGATTAAAACAAATTTATATAATAAGGCACAACATTTTGCGCTAGACTAATTCAGTGTGGTGGTGACATTAGGCATTATTCTGGCTGGATTCACCGCCTGCATTTATTTTTTAATTGGAAGTATTTCTTCAATCACTACATTCTTGTGCTGGATCAGAAATACAAAGACACACAAGCACACACACACACACACACACACACACACACACACACACACACACACACACACACACACATACACACGTATGCAGAGGAGTGAGAGAACGTGGTAGATGACAGTTAGTTTAAGATACTAGGAACAAAATTTCCACCAATAAGAACACAAGGCCATTTGCTGATATGAAGGTTCATTAAGTCATAGAAAATAGAACTGTTGTTGATCAGTTTAATATAAATTCTACATGTGTTTACATAATTCATTATAGTTACATAATGAATTGTATTGAATGAAGCAATGGCAACAAGACAGAATGGCTCCACAGCAAGAGTCTTTCAGCAAATGAAGCCTAGAGTCTACAGGAGGGTTAGGACAGCCTGTCAGTCCAGCTCTGTTATTTCCATGTTTTTTTCTAGACTCCGCCCTTTGGTTGCATTAACGCAACACTGTTGTTTCGGCCATACATCACCAAAGGAGCCAGAGCTTCATCATCCACAGGCTGCTGATGACGGATGATGGCATCGCAGTGTGAGCAGGCCCTTTAATTCAATGTGCAATCAGTTTGATGGACAACCTCTCAGCTGACTACAGATGAATATGAGCCCACTATTTCATACTTGTTTTCTTTCTATTTTTAGGAGCAAGTGTACATTTTGCGTTATGCTATGTGTGTGTGTGTTGTGTGTGTGTGCTGTATTCTGCAATGTAGATGCAGTATTGACAAATAGGAACGGTAAAATCTAATTTCTCCAGAATTACAACATCTAGACAATGCTGTGTTATTTTTTTCAACATGCAAAGAAAGAGTGCTAAGTCAACAGAGATGGGAAGATGGTAGTCCTTCACACATGCAATTTTACACTCATGCTAATTACCTTTTAATATTCTTTTATTACCCTTTAATAATGGCATCTTCATTCTCTATAATGTTTGATAGGCTTTATTCCAGATGAGATCTAATTGGAATCAAATCCTGATTTTTTCTGTAGTTAAATAGAAAAAGTTTCCTCTCCAAGTTCTTTGCTTTCTCAATTCTGTTAAAGAACAAAAAAAATCCATCATTAGAGTTTATCAGAAATGTCTACATTTGCTACAGGTTCACGTCTGAAAAATGTACCATCTATTTCTTCTGACATTATGTAAGAAGAAACAAATATAGTTCATTAGTCCGTTGTGACTTGGGCCCATTTATTAATCAAGCATGCGACAATATTATTCTAATCTCATTTATAACAGTCTATAACATAGATTTAACAGTACAAATCTTCAATCAGCGCTCTTATATTAGCCCTCCTAGTGTCTCCTCAGAGCTTTGTGCGTCTTTGACATGTATAGTACAGCGCAACCCCCCAGTGCCATTAAAAACATAAGCTACTGAAGGGGAAAAGTCAGAAACGCGTTCATATTGATTACCTGCTGAATAGTAAGTGCATTTAGACGCTCAAAATATATCAAAGTCTGCGCTCTAAATACTTTTGGGGATTTTGCTCCAGTGATCGAGGAGCACAACAATTAAATTTGGATTTTAATTTTCTGCTTTATTCAAATTGCGTGGCGTCCCAAAGGCCCAGCCAAGACAGGTGACTTATTGACTCAAGAGTTGGCGCATTCAAATACACCACACGCACAAAAAAATGGTGTTAACGTCGACAGATTTTTGTGATCCGCAGCCATTTTGAATATTTGACGGCCAACCTTTTGCATGAGAGCCAGCGCCTGGTGTGACATGCATTAGCCATGCATGAGTGCACTTGTGAGGAAAATGAAAATTAGCCGCAGATCTTTAATGTCCTTAGAGATTAGAAATATTTGCAGGATTACTGCTGACTGGTGGTACTAGTCTCTCGTCGGCTTCAAGTTTGAAAAGAAACAACATAGTAATATCACAGGAGCGGAGCGAGGCGCTTGAATGCACCAGATGCATCATGATTAGAAAAACTTTGTGCTTACACTCACTTTTACGCTTTACTTACTGCAGTGCAGTTGTCCCCAAAGTCACTCCTGGGGTTCCCATGCTCTGTATATTCTTGTGTTTTGCCATTCTTAGCATACCTGACCCAGCGCGTGAGGAAAATGTTATTTTGTACATGGAACGCATACAAATGTGCATTATGTTGGGTCCCCAGGACTAAACTTGGGAACCCCTATTATCAAGGGCTTGACTGTAATCTACCAACGTTAGAAAAGATAAGAAGATAAGAAAGAAATGTATTTATCCCGAGGGAAATTCATCAGCATACTCGACAATAAAAGACAATAGACAATATATACTTGAAACAATAGACTATAAACACTAGTGCAGCACAATTAAAATAACATAAATGTAACAAAATAACTTTAACACTGATATCAGAGAGTGTAAAGATTTAATGTACTGTAAAACCAGACCAGTAGTGCACAATGACTTATGAAAGTGGCTTAGTATTAATGCAATAAAAATAAATGCAATATGAAGGTGAGGGAATGAGAAAAGAGTTAGATTGCACAACATCAGGGGTTGAATCAATCTATAGGTCTGACGAACAGGTAAGGGGTGTGTTGGGGAGTGTTCAGTATTGATTTAAAAAATGGACAGCAATGCTGTTTTGTATTGACCCTTAAACAATCACAGAACATAACAGTTCGTGATAAAATGTTACAGTTATTTTCTATTTCCTTGGAGCAAAGATGTGATATAAGCAAAGTAAATCAATACTGTCTAGCACAGCCAGCTATTATCTAGATAGGTGATGAAATGGAAACATATTTTTTCCCTGAAAAGACTTCAATGTAACTGACACCACCAGTTGCTCAAGCATGTTTATTGGAGGCATCTCGTGCACAAAGTAGTAAACAAACTCTTTTCCACTACAAACATCATTGCTAAAAAATAAATCTGTAGCATAGATTGGAGTAGTGGATCGCATATATAACCTTACATTTATGGCATTTAGCAGACGCTTTTGTCCAAAGCGACTTCCATTCCCTAACTATAGGGGGCAGTCTCTCCCTAGAGCAACTTGGGGTTAAGGGTCTTGCTCAGGGACCCAGTGGTGGTGTGCTGGAGGTAAGATTCGAACCTGTGACCTCTTGGTCTGCAGGCAAGTATCCTACCCACTGAGCTACCTCCACCTTAACACATTACCGGCCAAGGTTGCGCAAAAAACCTTGCAGACTTAAGGCACATGTAGTTAGCTGGTGTTTTAAATGCTTTATCATCAAAATATCTGTTTTAACAAAGATTTGCTGTCCTGTCCATCTTGATTAAGTAGACTAGCTAGTAAATAAACCCATTTCATGCCTAGTAGTCTTTAAAATTGAGTAGAATTTGACTTTTGTGTTTGCTTTTACATTTTAAACCAGCTTTTCTTTGGATTCACTCTTTTTTTTATCTGCTTCTAATGTTTATTTTGGATGTTAAAATTTTAAGTTTGTATGTTAACACTAACTCTGTCTGTTTCTTTCTTTCTCGCTCTGTCTCACACACAGACACAAAGACACAACAGACAAAACATTGCACTGTAGGTCTGCCAGAAATGATCTGTCCTGATGCAGGGGTTGTTTGCAATTACATTGTCTACTTGGCATTGGCACCACAGTGCAAAAGATAAAATCTTGTACGATAATAACAGAGTGCTTTATCATGAGCCTGGATGGCAAACTGGTGATGTATGACTCTCTCCTGACCTGTACTGAGAAATTAACACAAATCCCTGAGACACTGCACCAAGCTCACTCACTCTGGCCTCATGCAGGACCTGAGAGAGTATGGTAGATTGATAATGCAGTATCAGTCCTCTGTGATGCTCTTGTTTTCAGTTATTCCCCTGATAAGGGATCATCCATCCACCAGGAGAGTAGAAAATCATAATGGTGAGGAAGACAGCTTTTTGTAGTTCTACGTTCAAAGTATATTCTGTATGTTTTGGTATATATATATATATAATAATAATAGAGCAATAATAATAATAATAATAATAATAATAATAATAATAATAATAATAATAATAATAATAATAACAGTAGCAGTAGTAGCATTTTTTTGCAAATTTGTGAATGTGTGTATATAACAGTCTTTAGGGAAGGGAAGCTCAAGGTTTAAACCCCTACGGTGTCCTTATGTGAATGAAATTTAATTTCAAATGAATATTGGGAATGCATGTTTAGTTTTCAATCTGTTGCTCTCAGGGTCTCTTCAATGATTTAATCTGTTTGTTTACAATATGCAAATGACACTAGTGGTCCCAAAATACTAATGTGAGCTTTGCAGGGCTCAGTCCTCCCATGTGCTCTCTCATGCAAGATGTTTTGGTTGGAAGTAAGTGGAGTGATTAATAGAATTATTTTTCTCACTCACTTTAACTTTCAGTTTACATCTCCTGGAATGTGTTTATGTGCTCAGTTTATTAGGGCCCCTACCAGTCACTGACCACATAATTAGTATCCACTTTATAGGTGCACTTTATAGGTGTACAGTTACACACTACAGTCCCTGTGTTGATATAGACCATGTGTAAGCTGCCTTTACTGCATTATTGGACAATTTCTGGCCATGGGGCAGCTTTCGACCAGGTATGGCCCATTTGGAACATGGCAGAAAGACTGACCTGATAATGTGTGTTATATGATTGTATATGGTATAGCTGTGTTGATTTTTGCGCACATCAGTGCTTGGTCAAGAGCTGTCCACCACCCTAAAATACCCAGTGACTCTCTGTTCAGAAACTCACCATTAGTGAAGCGTTAGCTGAATGAATAACCCAAACTGTGAAACAGTGGATTACATAATATTAATATGTTATAGAGTAATAATGGTGGATGGTGTGTGTATGATCTGATTGGTTCATTTCACTTTTGGTTAAAAGTGTTAATCATATTAATTATAATCAGTGACTGCTTCAAATGCTCAAAACATTCACACCAATACGTTTCCTTAAGGAGGTCCAAGTTAACGTGAACAGTCAGAGCTTAAGCACTCTGTTGTGTTCCTTTCTCTCTGAAACAATGCCCTGGAGCGAATGGTGGAAATTAACGCAGTGCAATAGAGTGACCTTTCCTGTTTAACAAACAACTCACCTCAGATAACGAGTGCAAATGCGGATGCGGGTAAAAAAATAATTAGAAATCACACGCTGCTGGTTTGAGGTTTTTCCTCTATTCCAGCGGGCAACATCAAGAAGAGCGCTGGCCATTTCATGTCTGAATGGGAACCTGCCGGACTCCTAATGAGGCAGGGAAGGCTGTTTACTGATCGTCACCTCTCGGCAGCTTTGTCCAATTTGTTTGTGACCCCTGCCGTCCTCAGCCAACATGATGAAACAACGAGACATTCCGAGCCCCAGCTTCAGGTGCAGTCCGCCGCTCGCACTGCGTATTCCCCACAGGCTTATTAAAATTAGATTTGCATTTCAGATTCATCTGAAAACTTCTTAAGCGCACACCCCCCCTCTTTTTTTTTTACAAGCACGAGGATTTTTGAATAATGATCATCTGGAGACTCTGACACAGAGTCACTTTGGAGTTTAAATACAAATTGCAAATCAGGTTCGGCTTTGGGTTTAAATGTCAGCTTTTAAAACGCTCTTTACTTTCAAGCCTTACCAGTGAGTCACACCGCAACATCAACTGCCGCTTTGTTTGCTCTCTGCGGTCGATAGCGCAGAGGTGAAAAACATTTCCATTATTAGCAACCGTTGTGTTTTAGGACTTTCAATTGTCAAGCACAGCTTGCACGGGGCTTGAAAACATGAGAAGCATGAAACATATATATATATATATATGTATATACATACATATATGTATACAGAGACTTTCCTATCTGGCTCATGTGTCCCAATTACTCATAAGTTTAAATGGTGAAGAAAGAAGTGTAATTTTAGTATTAATGAAACACTCAGTATTAATGAAACACTCACACTTTCATTTTTCAGTGATTATGTTAGTACTCCAGTATAAGCAGTTTCACCTGGAGGCCTGATACCCCTTCGGCCAAAGGTAAGAGCCTAATGCAGGGCAACACAGCTTGTAATGTAGTTAAACAGATTCAAATTGGATATGCTTTTTATTCATTTAGCTTCGCCTTCTGCATAGCTTTACAGAAACCAGATAGTTTTGTCTTGACCTAAATGTCTGATAAGTGTTTTTCAATTACTGAGTTAAGTTCATGAAGTATCTAGTGAAGTGAAGTTAAGTGAAAGTGACCATTCTGTCATACGTGAACACACCATAGCACACAGTGTGAACACCAACTTGTCTAAAATGTAAGCTGATGCAAACGGAGGTAATTCAGTCCAGCTCTGTATTGTTCAGCATAAGCAACATTTAAAATATCTGCATTAAAATAAACACAGATTCAGTGAGAAAAGTAATTTCTAAAATGTCAGCATGATAAAAATAATTATTCCATTTTCATTTTCAACTTGTTATTGAGTTACTATTGGATTAACATGTTCTTTTTAGTTTTTACTTTGGGATGTTGGTTAACTGTGTAACAATTTCTATATTCTTTTCATAGCCCTCTTCATGGCGATAATATAATACTATTTTGAGACTTACAATTTACAAAGCCAACAAAGCACAGCCTCCCCAAAACTGGCTCAGTTTGTTACACAGTGTGCCGACATCCCAAAGTAAAAATGAAAAAGAACATGTTACCCAGTATTAACTCAATGAAAAGTTGAAAATGAAAATGACAAATACTTTTCTCACTGTATCTGTGTTTATTTTAATGTAGATATTTTGGATGCTGATGATACAGTATAGAGCTGGACTGCATCAGCTTACATTTTAGACAAGTTGGTGTTTAGGGGTGTAACAATGCATCAAAATATCATGATATTGCAATGCCAAATATACATCATGGACATTTGACAATGCATTGTGGAGGATAAGCCTTCAGTTTATTATGACTTTTGACATAACTACATGGTTTATAGAGCAATCAGTCATCAGTGTGTGACAGTTAACCCCATCCCATTCATTTGTAAAATTCAGAATTATTCACAAACAGTAGGTGATGCAAACAAAGTTAAAATTTTTAGGCCAAATCTGTAAGTGTTAAAAAAATACAAATATTGCACAAATGTTTATAAAGTTATGTAGACAAAAGCTTAATTTTAAACAAGTTTGTGTTTAATGTATAGTGGGGGAGAGCTAAGTAGGCAATGCTTAGTTTATAGTAGAAATTTAATACATACACCTTCTAGTACAAACTAAATAAATAATTCACATTTCTCTTGTATTTCATTATCATTCTGTAACTGCATATAAACTCTGTAACTGCAGTTTCTTTTTTTTTTCATTTGCTGTTCCCATTTTTCAACAGCCATTTTTGGAACATATTAAATTTCCCAAAAATCCCAAGAAACTAATTTAAATCATCTTCTTCATCAGATTAGATTCAATGCTCTCATTATTTTGTTGTCACGCTGGGTTGAAAATGATTAGTGGTGCAGCTGCCTTGGTTAAAATGGGTTCAGTCTGAAGGAACACCTAAAATGTAAAGTGTGACGATAGTGTGCTCTGTTCATTTACTTCCTTCCTTTGAGCCCAAATGTCCCTGTTAATCTGTCTCCTTACTATATTTAGAACACAAAGGAGTGAATGACTCCACTGAAGTGGTTAATAGCGCACAAGGAAACTATGTTTCACCAGTTTGAGTCCACTTGGTACCCTACTGCATTTCCGAAATAATGAGAGAACCTCCTTGACCCAATTTGGACAAAAAAATAATCCATTTGACTTCTTAAAGCCCTGTTTGATGCATGGACCAATAGCTTGAGGTCCCATGTGCTTCACATTATCATTAAAACAGTGAGATCCAGTTTTATGCTGAAGATCACGTAGTGCTTTGGCTTATAAATCCGGGACGTCTGAGGTTTGCGAGATACGGGTTGATGATAGACCTCAGAGGTACTGGAGGTTAACTGTTTCTCTGATGAGGGGTCTATCCTTCCTTCCTGCTTTCCACTTCATTTTTTTTCACGGTTCTGGTGGAGCCTGGCCTTCACGATGAGGTCAGCAGCTGCATGCCTATGGCCATTTTAAACCTGAACACCATAACGTCCTGCTGTATGATCCATTAGCGCTGCTCGGCTGACTTCCAACTATCCAAGCAAGTTAAACCAGTCCTTCTTTGTCATAGGTGTTTGGAATTGCTTTAATTAGGCCAGAGATCCGAGGTCTCATGTATTATTTCGTAGCTTAGAAAGTAAGGGTGGTGTAAGGTGTTAGGAAAAATGTAAGGTATCTTCATTTAGAACAGGAATAACTTGTGAGATTAATGGAATATTTTAGCACCTGGTAAGGAATGCAAGCTATGCACTTTTTCTTATGTTGCTCAATTTTAGGATTTAAGACAAGCCACACAAACACACACAAAAAGAATAAGACAACTTATTCAGCCTGTCATTCTCCAGGGCCACTGTAGCTCATTTCACAGTAATGACTTGCCAACAAAAGTTTTTTTTTCCTTTTTTTTATAGGCTTCCTGTCTCAGTAGCCATCAAAACACAAGTCCAATATGCTTAGCTGGCAATGTAAACTTGCATGCCTTTGACAGAACCATCAGGATTTCATACACAGTGTGAGAACGTTGCCTACGCTGCTTGATAATGATGCGAGCCATTCCATCGTAACTCACTGAGACTTCTTCATTTATCCTGTCCCGTACCCCCTACCGAAAAACATTCATACTTCAGGCCTGTTCCCTGGGCATTTCCACCATCTGATATGACACGCTATAAATCAGAAGATGCTGCCTGACACTTTTTTCAGTGGCTCTGAGTCAGAGAGAGAGACAGAGACAGAGAAACAGGGAGGGAGCGACGAAGCGAGGGAGGGAGGGAGGGAAGGAGGGAGGGAAGGAGGGTGCCAGTGGAGATTTCTTTCCAAGATAACAACTTGCCGGGGAAACCTTTTATTCACAGTGGATCAACTCAGAATTTCTGAGCTCTATAAATCACTTGGTCAGTAGGTGGTATGGCAAGCCTGACAGTCTTTCTATCCTCATGATGAACACCCTGGTGGCGAAAAGCACATAACTAGACATGGCCCAGCACACAGTCTGCACAGGGCACTTTTGTTTGATGGAATGCCATGAAAGGTGAAGTCATATTCACATCACTGTTTGGTCTTTTTGGCTACCAATTGTTAATGTAGGAACACGTATTAAACACCCAAGGTAAGGACTACACAGATCATTTACATAGCAAGCATAAGTTGTCACATTACAGCATATCTGAAATGGTTTGTCTCCATATGAAGGGATGATTTCTGATTGAACAGCATTTCTGAACATTTTCACCCAGTTTAAGGATGTTGATACCAACTTTTAGAAGTGTAAGCCAATCATAAAAGATCTTATATGTTCCCTTATGTCTGACCATTTCTCTGGAGAGTCAGTGAAGAACTGAATTCTCAATAAGCTTTTAAAGCCACTTTTTGCATTTAGTCATCGGGTGGAAGAAAAGCATCAGGTTGGGATTGATCCACAGTCACTTAAGTCTTTCTCCCTGGAGAAAGGCTGGAATCAGTAAAATTAAACCAACTGTGTGCTCCATTAAATAATTAGGCCAGACACAGAGCACTGCCCTAGAGACTCTCTTCAGCGATCAACGTTTTGAAACAGGGTCCTTGGGGTAAAGCTGCCTCAAAACATCCTGAAACAGCAAGGTCACCCTCACATGAGGGTGGTGAAACCTCTTTGTCCTGTTTATGCTCCTTAGCTCTTGTTTATTATTGTGGTCTGTTTTCTAGAAAACTTTAAATGGACCATGAATAAATGCGTGCTTAAAGGAATAACGTCAACAGCTGATGTTGGCAATAAAAAATAAAAGAAATGTGGTACTATTTAGGCAGATTTGTACTTTTGTGAGGATGCACATAAATTAATGTGTAGAAGTAGATAAAAAAATCTTAATGGGTACGTCAATGTACACACCTTCAAAATCTCAAACACACATGTGAACCTTTAATGTTGTGTTTCAGGCAAACTGGTTGAGCAGGGAATTGCATTTAGTAGCATTAAGGTTTCTGCATGAAAAAATTATGTTCTTCAGATAAGATGCAACAAGTTAGAACTACAGACAATACAACAATGGAAACAATTAAAAAGATTAACCAATACAGAATGACTTATGAAAGTGGTTTAGTATTAATGCAATAAAAATAAACGCAATGAAATAGAAGCAGATCGTCAGGTAATGAGATTAACATTCAGTAACTTCAAGTCAATTTACAGATTGAATAGTTGAGTTTATTGTATATTGAATATTGCACAAATCAGACTCAGAAGAAACTAATGACTAAAAACTCAGCTTAAAATGTTCCACCACAGATCAAGGAGGAATTAAACAGTCTTATGGCCCCAGGTAGAAAGAATGTCTTGTCCTTAAGTCCTGAATGGTGGTGGCAAAGTGGATAGGATACTTGGCTTTGGACCAAGAGGTTAAGGGTTGGAATTCTACCGTCAGCATACCACCACTTGGTCCCTGAGCAAGACTCTTAATCCTTAGTTGCCCTAGGGAGGCTGTCCCCTATGGTAAGAAAATGGAAAGCATCTGCTAAATGCTGTAAATGTAGAGGAGTCTTGTGCTTTGATGACCTATTAAGGCGGTGTGCTTGTCTTGCTATATCTGTCTCCTGTCCATTATCTCTACTGTAATTCAATATAAGACATTTCCCGTTGAAAATAGATAGCCGTTTGTAGGTTCCTCATTTAGTTTCTGGTTTGTTAACATGCCACTTCCCTCCAGTTACCATGCTTCATGCTAGCTGTATGTTAACTGGTAACTAGCAGCTTATATATCACTTTGTGAAATTTGCCCTTAATATGACATATTTGTTGAATCAGCTTTGAAATCCAAAACCTGGTGCATTAAAGAAATAGTGTGATGTAAATCAGATGTAATCAGAGGTAAAAAAAAAAAAAAAAAAAAAAACATTATAGCCCCACAAGGATTAGGTTGATCTTTTCTTTTGACAACTAGTCCCTCAGACCACACCACTGCCTCATTAAAAAGTTCAGTTTATAATTAAGTCAGGTTAAACTCTCCAAAAGAGACTAATCCTTGAGCCAAATCAAACTGTTGGTAAATCACATAATTGCTAAATTATTTTAATAGAAAAGGCATTTACTAATTACACCATAATTGCCATCTTTTAAGTAACTGGAGACCTTATTAACGCTCAACAGGAGAAACAAGGTGTGCCTGGACAAAAAATACTAATACCTGTACAGATGTTTAATCCTTTTGTTGGCCGCAAAGCTACTTTTAGTTGAACTGAACACATTTGACTACAGTCTACAATTTCACTGAATACCATAACATATTGACTGAATAAACTAAAAAATTCCACAGAATAATCTTGATCCAAAGCCATACAACCTCCATTGCCTGTACAAACATTACCAAGTTCAAAAGACTTACATGGTAATAAATATGCATGAAAATCAATAAATGTTTGGCAGTAGGAGAGACGGTGAGTGCACTGGTCCTGTATTTCTTTCCATTTATTAAAGTAATTTGTTTAGTTTACAGGGACACTATTACAGTGGAATGACCTTCTAAAGGAAAAAAAAAACTCTGCTTGGCAAATTAACGTGTTTCAGGTTGTGTTCTTCTCTGCAAGAACACAATTATTGGTCCAGTCCTCAGGCAGTAAAGAGACAGAAGGCAGATGCAAGGGTAAGACTCTGAGTTCTCTGTGGATTTTCATTCAGATCTTACTATTTTTAAGTATATTGTAAAAATATGATTCCACGGGGTAGATTCACTAAAAGAGGCTCTAATTATTCATGGTCAGGAGAGAGTTTGCACTGATGGGGGGTAGCCAATTTAGTGGATTATCTACTGGGAACTGTCATGCAACTGAACAAAGGCACAACTTAACATATGACCAGCGCAATGTAAATCTCTTATTTTGCACATGTTCATTTTGTATGGAAGCCTTTTTCTGCCAGGAAGGAGAAAAGTAGTTTGTATGTGATTGTTTTTTCCCCCCTCTCTGTTTCTGGCAGCAGTTTGTCCATTTAACTTTGTCTTGATATCTTGACATGTCCAAATAATAGCTATTCAAGATGTATTGTCTTTTATATGTTTTAAATATGTTGAATTATAAGTTAGTTTTTCTCATAATCATTTAAAATGTCCAGAGATGAAACCCAAGGCAACATTTGCCATACAGCTGCCAAAAGCTTGTGTAGTGGGAGAGAACGTTGGGGGTTTGTTTATAGCTTCTTCCGTTCTCTCTCACTAATTTGGGAGCAGCCCGGCTCATAGGTTGGTCTGAGCCCGGGGCTGGCTATAAAAGGGGGCAGGGCTAAGACCTCTGCGTCACCGGGGCTTTTCCGGGTACCTCAGAAAGACATAC
>JBBPDE010000006.1:16279453-16292602 GCA_037974605.1 Nannopetersius ansorgii
GTGTGTGTGTGTGTGTGTGTGTGTGTGTGTGTGTGTGTGTGTGTGTGTGTGTGTGTGTGTGTGTGTGTAAATATACATATATGTTCGGTGCTTTTTGGGATTTACATTTGTTTGGAATGTGTTCTGTGGATAACTCACAATAAATGAATTATTAATAGTATTTTTTTTTTTAACATTGCAACATTTCCTCAATTAAATTTTACATTACAAAAATCCTTGGAGGGAAAACGAAGCCTTTGCTATCTCATGTCAATGGCACATCTCTCTGCTGCATCTTGTACTTGAATAGGTATTGTGAGTTATAAGCATGAAACGGCCTTGACTAACACAATCAGCCCTGGGTCTATTGCGACTGCTGTGGATGGAAGGAGGCCTATGTCAAAGAGAGACAGATGCAACACAACAGCCCTTTTATCCTTTTTTTTTTTTCATCACCTTGTTCATCGTAAGCTATGAATAGAGGGCCAGTCCTTTCTATTTTTTCTATGTTCAAAATCAGACGAGTAAAGCAACATGAAGAGAAAAGGGATGATTGAGAAATAGCATCTCTTTGGCATGTAATTCAGTCGTGTTTGGTTGTGTTTCATTCCTATTTAATTTCCTCCAAATCCAATACCTTCTTTACAATGAGCATTCAGCGCGCCACAGCAGTGAAAGGAATATTTTGCTGAAAAATGAGACTCACATACTTTACTTTTTAACCTAAATGTAGATAATCAGCCAATGTGTTTTTGGTGCCTGAAGTTTGCTTCATTTAGTTTTTCTCTAGAGCTAAATATGGTTCACCACCAGTTAGTACTGTGAAAGTGCCAAGACTTAATAGTCACACTCTTGCTAAAATGAAGTGGGGACAAAATTCAGGCTTTGAGAAGACTTTTTTCCATTCTCATAGTTAACAGTGAATTGTTCAGAGGCATAGAAGTCTCTTTAATTGACTGACTCTGTCTCGAGTAAGCACTTAATTGTTTGGGAATGCAGTTTTCCTGATGCTAATTGGAAGTAATATGTTTCCATTATTTTTAGCTACTTTATTCTCATAGCTACAGAAGCAAACCATGGACCTCAAACGTATTAGCTAATTAGGTGCGTCTTGGAGGAAGGGAAAATCATGTAAATTAGATTTACGACTGAGCCATTGCTTTAACTGTGACCCTACGGAGAGACTGCTGAAGGAAGTCTCAGAAACGCCTGCCCACCCCATGACTGATGTCCTTCGCAGAAGTCCAGTAAATGAATGTCGGCTCTTGCCATAGATTAATAGCCTCCACTCAGGCTGGACCCGAGAGCTCGAAGGCATATGATGAAAATAATGCCCGCTAATGGAAATTGGATGTTAAATTATGTTAATGCGTCTCAAAACCATTAAGAACGTGGCAATGCTTAATAAATTGGGTATCTATTTTACTTTTTAATCCAACCATTTGGCACTTGGATGCGTGAGAGGGGAGGGTGTTTCATTTATAGTTAATTGCTCTTCTAATTTTATGTCTTGGCATTTGGTCTAATGGAGGATATTATAAACTTCTGAAAATGTTGATTTAATTGAGGACCATTATGAGCACCTGACAGAAGCAGTACCTGACAAAGTAATTAGGCAGTGTTGCACAAAATGTCTCATAGATTAGAGTTACCTCCTTTTTATAGTTCAGCATGATCTCTCATGACACCTCTGGTTTGATGCAGCTTTTGAATAAAAAGTAAACCAGTCCCAGACCTGCACACACTGAACTGGGCTGTCAGGATTGTGTGAACTCACACACTAACCTCCACTTGAAACTTCTACTGTAGCTCTGCCTTGCTGGTGCATCCTCTAGCCCTTCATGAGTGATGAGTTTCTGACTGGGGGTGGATAGATATTTTTCATTGTGTTTAAAATCCCCAGCACCCATTATGTGTGGTAAATTGTCATTAATAGTAAACCACCCACATTTTGTCCACTCTGTAGTGGTTTTATGATCAGAAATGAATCAGCAATGAACATAGAGGGCAACAAACTTCACTGTGCCTGACAACAAATGGGCTACAGTTTGTGATTTTACACAGGTACCTATAGAGCGGACCAATAATGTTGGTGGAACTAGTTAAGCAAAAAAAAGTAGGGAGTTCTATTAAAATGAATGATAAATGGCATGTAAAGCACATAAATGATCTATCAAATTATGGATTAGAAGCAGTTTAGGCACTGTGCCAGCATGAGCAATACGATATTGCAAAACCTTCCATTAAGATTAGTTCTCAACATACACACTTGAACTGGTTTGCCTGGTGACAGTTTTTGCCCAGATCAATTGTCCATAATTTGCAGGGCTTCAAAAGCAACACAAGCTGCTAACATGAAACATGCGTTTCGGTGATATCACCCAAGGCAATTCCACAAACAAGCCGATGGATCGGCTTTTAATGCACTCTGTAAGCCGCTTAGAGACTTGCCATGTGGGAGAACGTCCTCCTGCATAGTCTCCTCAACTGTATGAAGCTTCATTGAGGCAGGATTAAGTGCTGAAGAAAGTGTAGATACACACAAAGTCTATTGCGTGTGAGCTCAGCATGCTAATCTGACACCCTAGGAGTGAATGATATGAGACTGGGGTGGGATGTGACCTAATCCAGGAAGCCCAAGAAGTAGCTCCTCACCACTGCTCTCCTGTAGATACACCACAGTGCAGTAACAACTTTGTTTATCAGTAGGGAGTTCCATGCTAATCTTTGTTACTGAGACTGAGTGAGGCTCAAACACCAGCAGTTATCTGAAATACTCATTGTTGATAAATGAGCAATTAAAAAAGTTATCCCTGATTG
Organism: Nannopetersius ansorgii; assembly: GCA_037974605.1. NCBI lineage: Eukaryota > Metazoa > Chordata > Actinopteri > Characiformes > Alestidae > Nannopetersius > Nannopetersius ansorgii. The sequence goes on from JBBPDE010000006.1 coordinate 16,282,253, forward strand.
GAGAGGCATCAGAGGTATTCAGAATGTGGGAGACACACACTGGCGGGGGTCTGGGGGTCCTTCCCCCCCAAAAAATGTCATGAATTAAATGCCATTTCCTGCATTGTAGTGTATTTTAACAGGTTGTTAAACACTTAATTTTACCTACAAAAGTAACTGAGATTAATGACTATTTTAGAGACAGGTTCAACAATTCAACAAGTACTCAGTCCATAGTCCATATAGCCTATTCATCAGCCTGTTTTTAAACCCCCTGCTATGCCTAAATTAATGTGACACAATTTATCACCAACAATGACTTTATATTTTACAAGTTTTAGATGTAATACATCATTTATATTGGAGAAAAAAACTGTCTTGTGGGGAAATTTTGACTTACTTTCTGCTTTTTTGTGAAGAATTTTCTTATGTCCATTGTGTCTGGGGAGGGAGCAAATATTGCAAACAATAGTTCCTTAACTACGAAAACCCTAGGTCTACTGTTAAAGTAGCCTAAATAAGGCAAAGCTTTCTCCTATTTCATTGTGTAGTTGAACAGTCATTTAAGTGGCCCAAACTAATTTTCTCCCTAATGGGTCTGACGTTACCTGCTACAGTTTTGAGCAGCCTGTCTGTGCACTGACGTTTCACTTCTTTTGCATGCGGTGAGTTGGAGGCAAATCCGGAGTGGATTTTCAGTGGTTTGTGTATTCCCTTATGGATTAAGTGGAATGGATGAAATTGAATTGTTTGGATGAAGTGATATCACACATTTATTTATTACAAAAACATGTATGACAGGAACATTTTCAGTTTTTCAACCTCAATCCTATCCAATTAAACAAATGCATTTCAAATAATTTGCTGGATAAAACAAATATATCAATTCTATAGATCAATTCTCAAAACTGTCTGGAGTAGCAGTATTAATAATTCAGTATTAATTTGCTTCCCCCATCTGTTATCTATGTTTGGTGACCTTGCATGCATGACTTCTACCTGAAATGGTGGTGATGCAAGATCTTGATGTTGTTCCTCCTGCCCTCTGGAGTTGCCTGACCTCTTTGAAGCCACTTGCATGTTGGCCCTCCTGCTGTGATGAAAGACCTCATCTGGACACTGCAGTAATTTTAATGACTGTCGTACTCTCTAACTTCTGCCATGATTTGTAATGAGCCTCATGATTGCCTTGAACAAACTTCTCAGCTGCTTCTAAAAGTTGCAATTCTGCCCTACATTTGTACATTATCTCACCCATCACATTCTCCTGCGTAACATCGTGTATGAGTCCTACCTATACAACCCCACATCCACCAGGCAGACTTTGGTTTACTTTACAGATCTTTCCTGATCATGGCCTGGTGGATGGACAGATGCCCCTGCCATCAGAAGGTTGTGGGTTCGAATCCCAGGGCTGCCAGTTGCACCACTAAGGTACCCTTGAGCAAGGTACTGTCCCCCACACTGCTCCCCGGGGACCCCTTCACTTGGTGAATGGGTTAAATGCAGAGAAAGAATTTCACATTGTCCACCCTGTTTCCTGTGCTTAGTTCACGCATGACTATAAGGGGCCGTAATTTTACTTTACTTACTTTCCTTTGTATGACCCCAGTGCTTCTGTTTAATCTTCCTCATGAACTTGTATCATAACTCCAATATTAAGTGCTGTCCAATGTGTTTCCTCTTCCTCTTAGTGTATCTTCCTTGTGCTCTTAAAGAGTTTTTTTTACTGTCTTTTTACAGCTCTGAACTAACACTAATTTAACGCTGCTTTGGGACAATGTCTGTTTGAGCCAAACTTTAATTTAATTGAAAAAAATGCATGTAGTATCAGGCAGAATTGTGCGGACAGACAGAGTTCTGTAGGCGTTCTAGATAAACCGGCTCAAGCACCTCAAATTAAGGACACTGAGAAATATCATGTGTGAGAACGTCCTAAACATTTTCTTTAAAATTAACCACACGCTTTTAAAGTAGTCGGTTCAGTTGAATGCTATGCTTGGAAAAAGTTTATTCCACACTCCACCAGCTCCAGGGGATTAAAAGAGCTGAGAGCTGTAATGGAGTCTTTAGCAATGAGGATAGAAAGGAGAAGTATAAACCTAATGTCTATTTTTTGTATATATTTCTCAGAAACAATGGCTAGAAGGATGGTCCCAATTTATATTAATAACTGTGTAGTTACACATTAACAATGCACACAACATAACTTCTGGTGATGGGCTTCATTCTCATTCTCACTGTTATGGCTGGATTGCATTAGTGTGCTTTATTATATTATATTTTTAATGAAAATATGCATTTATTTAAATTTGTACATGTTTCCTAATACATGGAATTACAAGAGTAACATTAATAGCTCTGTATTCAAGCCTATATAACTGTAATCCATGTGTAACAGTGAATACATCGCTGTGTACATTGTTGATGTATAACAACACACAGTTATTAATGAGTCCAGAAGGATTACCAGTTGAGAGTCATTGAGATTCTATATCATTATCAACTTAATAAGCATTTCTCAATATCATATTGTATGTGCTGAAAACAAATGGCGAAAAAAAATCACTATTAACAAAAGGTGGCTGGTTAGAATCCTGTAATCAAGAGTTTAATTACTGTAATGTAGAACCTGCATGCAAAAATGCAAATAGCAAAAATGCTGAATCTGAATAGCAGTCACTTCACTTTGAATAAAAACAGGCAAATAGCCTTGCACAGTTGTGGAATTTTCTGTAATGTGATCCGTCTGAGAGACCACGAGGGCTGCAGATGGAAGCTGAGATTCTATTGTAACCATGTAGACCATATATATGCATATGGCAGTGCATTCTGCAGCTGCCCCATTCTTCGTGCCTCTTGAATCCAGCCAGTGCATCAGTGCTTCCCTGGATTTTTCATCAGTGGTTTCCTATGTTATATCTGAAAGAGCGCCAAGGCAGATAACATTATATAGCAGCACCGGTCCCATATACCCAACACCATGATAGACTGCATTCCCAATTTGCCATCCTTTATTTATTCAGGTAAAAGGCCATTGAGGTGGAGAACTTTTTTTTATAAGGGAGGCGTGACAAAGAGGATATGGCCTGCATTTCACAATATAGAAATTGTTTTATATGTATATTACACATACAGCTACATTGCAGAGAATATCTAGCACATATTGTACATGCACATATAAAGTGTACATTATATGTTCAGTGTATGTCAAAAGTTTAGATAAAAGACTGAATGTACGGTTCTCATGATTTCTTTTGATCTAAAACACTGCAATTAATGCTTGAAATTTCTTTCGAAAGCATGTGGAAATAGTAAAGGTGATATATGAAACTTAGAACATTCTTTATCACTTCTAATGAAGCTGCTTCGATTGTGCTAAGCTTCATCAAGAAAAAGAGGGGATACCTTTAATAATCTGAAATATAAAATGCATAATTCCATTAGTTGGATTATTGATGGTTTAGACTTGCAGATGTTTCTCCACAACTTTGTTTTGTTCAGTTGACAGACTACACACTAATCACCCACAACATTAAAACACTGACAGGTGAAGTGAATAACAATGATTTTGGCATATATTATGGAATATATTAGGCAGTCAGTGAAGGAAAGTGTGTTGCAGTATTGGCTGGGTTAAAGTTAAGCATGATTCTCACTGACGAGTCATAGAATAGTTTTGTCTTTAGGGGCTTATAGCTTAATTCTTTTGCTCTCTGTGTTGACTTACTTCTGTTATTAGTTGCACATACACTATATGGACAAAAGCCCATTACACCAACAGGGACTTTAATGACATTCATTCAAATACATATACTTTAATATGGAGTTGGTCCCATTTGCAGCCATAAAGAGCTTCCACTCTTCTTGGAAGGCTTTTGACCTTTTATTCTGTAGAGCATTTAGGAGGTCAGACACTGATGTTGGACGAAAAGGCCTGACTCACAATCTCTCTTCCAGTTCATCCCAAATGTGTTGGATGGGGTTAAGGTCAGGGCTCTGTGTGGGCCAGTCAAGTTCTTCTACTCATCAAACCATGAAAACTCATCCAACCATGTCTTAATGCAGCTTGCTTTGTGCACAGGGGTACAGTCATGCTGGAATAGAAAAGGTTCTTCCCCAAACCTTGTCCACGGAGTTGGAAGCATGACGTTGTCGAAAATGTCTCGTTATGCCTAGTCCAAAAGCTGAAAAACAGCTGTGTCCCACTTATAGTGTATGTTAAAAGAGCAGTTTTATTGATCAAAGAGTAGTTATGCTCCCCTTTCACAATTAGATTACATTCACTGTAATGCATTTTGAAAACGTCTTTCTATAAAAAACATGAATGTCAGCTTGACCTGATGTTTCTGTAAGGCTGTGTTTTCATTTTAACCCCCTATTACTCTTCAGTGCCTAATTTATTAGGACACATCAGTTGCAGTGAATGGTCATAATGTGAGCATCCCTGTCTAGTGGGAGCAGGGGATTGTGGAACCTTAGAGCATCGATGCACAGGGGCCTGTGGAGTCCTTAATCCAGCCTGGTGTGTGCATTATCTCAAAGCAGACTGACTTCAAGGGAAGCCCTCCACTGTCCAAAGAGACTTAACCCTGGACTCTCCTGTGCTTCAGTTACAGTCATTGTTTCTGTGTGGACAATGAAATGACCATTTTATCCTTTGACTGTGATTTAGATTTTTTTCTTAATTGTAGCTCATTGTAAGGGATACAAATCTGTGTGGGTAGTTCTGTTTGTAAGGTCATTCAGTGTGGTTAAAACTGTACATTATGCTTAAAAATCCTTGATAGTTTGATAGTGAAAGAAAAGGAAAAATGTTGAATGTGCAAAATGTTCACAGTATAGATTATTACTATTATGATTATTATGCTTATTATATGTGTTATTGTAACAAAGTGGTTCCTTATAGTCACGCATGAACTCAGCACAGCACACAGTGTGAACGATGAAAAACTCCTTCTCTGCATTTAACCCATTCACCAAGTGAAGCAGTGAGCACCTGGGGAGCAGGGTGTGGGAACTATGTATTGCTCAGCGGTGCCATTAGCAGTCCTGGGATTTGAGCCCACAACCTTCTGATTGCAGGGTTAACTCCCTAACCACTAGGCCACCAGCTGCCCTGTGGACATAACTGTAGACTGTTACTTTAGGTATAAAATTTGAAAGTCTTCATGTAATGAAAATCACTGTTGCACGTTATGGTCACCTGTCTGTCTGCTTACATTTAACCTTGATTTGCTAAAACCAATCAGTTTAAAACTGACTTTTTCTTTCCTCATCTTGGAGATAGCTGTTTTTTTTCTGACATTTTCCCAGCACAATTCAGCAGGTTAATACTGGAACCTAGACCCTGAGGCTGGCTCTGAGATGGACGGTTAAGAAATTATGCTTACAAAGTACGAAAAGAAAGGACACAGTGAAGGATAACCAATGCAGCCATGGGGAAAAACAATCCACCACTGGAGCAGAACACCAGTATGTTTTTTCCCCCCATCTTGCTTAAACAAATCTTTCAGCCGGCTGGTTGTGGAGAGCAGAGGTGAGGTTTGTAGAGTGATAGCCCTGCCAAAAGTTGCATTCTAGCACGTAAGCATTTGCCTAACCATTAGGCGTTTTTCATTTTACCAGAGTCCCCGAGGTTACACTAGCTTATTACAGCTCCGTGATGCTGTGCAACAGAAAATGAATGTCTTGATAAGGCGCAGAATGCAAATAGCCAAGGAATATGCAGGACTGTTCCTTTCACTGGTGCATATTTGGAAAAATCAAAGAGAAATAAATAAATAAATAAATACATAAATAAATATCCTCGCTGTCTTTTAACTGTTGCCTTCCTGAGGGAGGGCTCTGCTCAGCTAGCCAATAAACAAAGGTGCATCTGCATCATTAACACAATGTGTCGAATGAAAGTCACAAGGCCAAATATGAAAACCTGGAGAGCCCCATCCGCATATAAAAATCAAGAAAACAAACACGACTCATAAGGAGGCAAAGTAAACTGGAACTGGAAATAAGGAAGTAAAGTCAATATTGCTTTCCACATCTAATATTATTAAGTCCATTCACTTTTATTCTCCACAGTTTTACTAAATAAGACCCTGGGGGTGACCTGTTTTCCAGAATGTTTTTGCCTCAATTTAAAACAATAAAAGTTCACTGCAAACTGCTTAAGCCTCACAGTTGTTTCTGGACACCCAAAGACAAAGACAGCCTAAATCCCCTATGTTATATTTCCTACGTGGTGAGAAATGCAAGACTACATTCAGTTAACTCAGGTCTTTGAGCCATAGTATATTCTGCACAGCCATTCGATTCAAAAGAAGGAAAAGGAAATCTTGCTTCAATAAGGAACCTCAGGATGTCTCGATGGCCAGTGCAGCAGATAAGGACAGTCAACATGATTACATGAGTGGGGTATATTATGTGGAGTTGGTTTATGGCATCTGGGAAATCACTTTTCAGATCCAGTTTTACACTACAAAAAAAAGAAAAAAAGCCTTGCGGTAATATTACATTGGCTACTTTGATCTAACACATTGACAAGCTAAGGGAGGAACAGTCCCCAGTATGGGATAGATTGCTTCTTTTTCTGATGTTTTCTACATATGGGTTGTGCAGGAGGGGCTGCTGTGGTGTCACACTACACGACAATAAAATATAGCCCAGGACTGAACAACAGATCCCGTAACGTAATACAGCTCACACAAACGAAATTTCTGACCAAAACTCAAGCTCCTGAAAGTTCTAAATGCACATTCTTTTTTACTGAGTGGAATCGCATTAAGTTCTTTTTGTTTTTTTATTTTTTTCTTGTTGAGCATCCGTCGCCTTGAGGTATAGGCTCGACCTCTCTGGCAATATCCTCTAGCCACTGAATGATATGATGGGTTTCCATTTTCAGTGTGTCGCTCACAGTGCTGGCAGAGAGGACCTCATAGACGTAGGAGAGGCTCTTATCATTTGCAGTGGGGGCTTTGGGGTGCAATTACAGTTTGATGTATAACGGGCAAAAAAGAGCCATTTGCAGTAGCCTGTGTGAAATATTTGACATCCACTGCTGGCTATAACCTCTCAGAAGTGTACAAAGGATGTCCAAGGTGACCACTCTTAGTATTAGACCTTCAATTGCATGCTGTCCTGAGATAATCTGTGTTACCAATATTAGCAATTAATATAGATTTTTAGTCATTAATCAATTAAACCGGACCTTTTTTGAGTTGAGCTCTTTTTCTTTCTTTTTTTTTGATTGATTTCTAGTCTTTGTTATAATATTTGTAACAGTATATCAGTCATATCCCTATTGTCATTGGCATGAAATGTACCAACAGAAGTCCCGTATTTGTGACCACCATGCTTGAGAGAATCTGAAGCTGAACAGTAAATTATCAGCTCATCCTGAACACATGATTAAGCCATGTGCTAATTCATTTCCGTGGATATTACCCAGCCACAATTTTTCACAAGCAGCATGAGAGTAAAGCCCCAGATTTAATGGCCATTGCTGTAAGGGCAAAAGTGAGTTAGATAGGTAGACCCCAAGAGCCCTGGCTTCTGAGGTAATCAGTCTGGTAATTGGAGACTGATGCGGTCAGAGATAATTGAATTAGGGAAGTGGAAACTAAATAGTCCTAAGGTTCATATTTCATCTCAATTTACATATTTAATGTTGACCCTACATTTCCATTATGGGGCAAGGGGACTCGGCTACATGTTAGCTACTCTAGTCTATAGTGTTATAATGACTTTAACCATATCACATACAATGCACCATATATATATTGTCTGGGGAAATATCTGTTTAGCCAGAATTATGAAACGGAACAAACCATTTATAAATGCGATCACTGAGCTATAGTACAATCCAGTGCAATTGTGTGACTAGTTGTGCTCCTTTGAGTGTTAAAAATTGACTGTGGCCTACAGTCGCGAGGTCACATGTGTGCTTTGGCCAAACAGAGGTCAGCTGACATAAAGGATGAGAGCTATCTAAAGTGTCACTGCAAGATGAAGACACACTAACAAGGACCGCTTCCACCCTGTCCGTCCTTTTGTTGTTAAGACAACAGACATTTTTCACATCAAAGGTCAATGATAAATACATCTCCCTTAACTACTTATTCTCTTCTCCATGTTGCCATTGGCATTCAATTGACCAGTTCTACAGAAGCCCTACCACACATTATGAAATAGATTGTAGGTTATTCAGTGTGTGCAAATGTCCAGAGTTTGTGTACAAATATAAAAATATATCTGTACAAATGAACAACACAGTTTGCATTATTACAAACTACTACTTGTTTTTGTTTTAAATCTGGTCATACGTGACCACAGCACAGCACACAGTGTGAACAGCACAAAATACTTCTGCATTTAACCCATTCACCAAGTGAAGCAGGGGCAGCTACAAACCCAGCACCTAGTGAGCAGTGTGTGGGGACAATACCTTGCTTAGGGTACCTCAGCAGTGCCTAACGGTCTTGGGAATCGAACCCAGACTTTCTGATCACAGGGCGAATGCTCTAACCACTAGACTACCAACTGCCCACACTACTACTACTACTACTACTACTACTGCTAATGCTAATGCTAATGCTAATGCTAATGCTAATGCTAATTGCTTGGAATGACATTTTTTACTACAGCTAATGCTTATGTGCACATGTCTGTATGTAAATTTGAGTGACAGGCACTCAAATGTACATACACTGAGGCAGAAGCAGATAGACAGAGAGAGAGAGAGATTTGTGTGAACTGACGTATTGATCATTCTGCATGCTAATCTTCAACATACATTCAATTTCGTTGAGGTTAAAAAAATGCATGTTCAGACCCACAGTAATCAAACATGGGAGCAGACAGAGAGAAGCCAATGTTAAATGTGAAATATGTAGATCACTGCCATGTTAATTGTGTATCTCTCTTTTCATTTAATTCCTCATTTATTTTAACATGACTGCATTTTTATTTGAGGGAGTCACACAAAGTTCTGTTCTGGCACCGCAATGAAATGTCTAGTAACCAACATTCTGAAATGTGTAAGTGAAAACAACATCCATAAAAACCATTAATTATTATAAGGTTAATTAAAAAGAAGCATGTCAGATTATTCCAAGAATATAAAATTGACCTTTGACAGAATTTCTGATTTTCTTGGATACAGATGCTTGTAATGGTGTGAAATTGTTCTCCTGATGTTCTCCTCCCAATGTTTAGTGTGGAGCCAGGAATAAAACCTGGGCTATTGCTTTCTGTTAACCTTTTCAATAAATGTGCCACAGAAAGCCAGTATCTACAGTTTTTAAGAGGCACCTTAAGAATTCTGAGTAGTTTTTTGACAGACTGCTGGATTTCAGCAGTGAGGTCTTGTCTAAGATTGTGCAGCGGTTAGATGGAGCACAAATATCAAGCTCCTTGATACTTTTTCTTGGCTCCTTGCCATTTCAATCCATTCTGCGTTTGTCATCGAGACAACGTCTTCCCACCATAATAGCCACATGGATGCCACTCCACAGTCATTTAGAGGACTTTATGGAGCTCAGTTTTAGAGGAGATCATGTCAAGGCTGACCTCATGAAGGATTCAGGACACTCTGGAAGAGGCATTAACCAGTGTGTCAAAGCTGCTCCGACCTCGATGAGTCACTTTAAAAGACTTTTGCTAAGGACAACATGGTTAGACAGTGTAGTGCTTCAGACCCTCATTGCTTCCCAGTAATGTTCATCATCCAGACTACAATGTGGAAACGTAAAACTTGACTAGTAGTAAGGTATTTGTGAAGTTAAGGACATAGATATGGTGTCATCTGAATAAGCCGTGCCACAGAGCAAAAAAACTGTACAGGATTACATCACTGATTTAAATCTACGTAAAAAGTTACATTTTAGTAATGAGTGTGTTTTTGTATGTTATTTGAACATATCTAAATGAATTCATGTATGTTATCACATTTAAATTCAATTATTTATTTGTTTATTTATTACTTCATAGATGTTAGAGAAAATTAAATACATTTCCACTCTATTCTGCTAATATTTGTTGTTCTACCTAATGGTCAGAAATACATTTTGCCTTCCTCTTTTTGTTAATCAGATGTATCTTGATGAACATATATTTTTATGTATTTATGTTGGAAAGCTCATCAGGTTCAAACAAACTGTTCCAGGTATTAACCAGCTAAATGGGCGGTCCAAACCACTAAACACTATACTATACTAACACTCGCTGTCGGGCGGAAACCTCATATCTCCAAAACGGCTATTTTTCAGGAAACTGAAAAAACGATTTCTATTCTAAGTAAATGAATACTGTGTCATCAAACATCCCAAGCTATTTTCAACACTTTTCATTGGTTAATCATTTCTAAATTTTACA
>JBBPDE010000006.1:16301107-16314324 GCA_037974605.1 Nannopetersius ansorgii
ACACACACACACACACACACACACACACACACAAACACAAATGACCCTGTTGCTACTATGTGAGTGTCACTCAGTCGTACACTACCCATATAAACTTATGCCAGTAGGGTTTAGACTGAGGGATAAAGTAAAGTGCTCCCTATAGTCATGAGTGAGCACTTTTCACATTGTGAACAGTGTGCAATTCTTTCTCTGTATTTCAGTCATTCAACAAGTGAAGCAGTGGGCTGCCATAAATTGGGGGGGGGTTGTTTGCTACCTTATTCAAACCCACGGCCTTCTGATCGTGGGGGCAACTCTCTAGCCACCAGGCCACCAGCTGCCCCAGCAAAGCAGGGTAATGCCATCGCTCTGGTCGAACTTGCCATACCTATCCTCTTTGGGTTCATTTGATTCGGATGTTTGAAAAAGACTATGTAAAACAACACAACGTCATTCCTGTTAGTCTGCTGTTTATATTCACAGTCAGTTGTGGCCAATAGCATGGTCCTTATATAATGTTATTAAACATTTGAAACATGTACATAGAGAGTGACTGTGGTGAATGGGGTAGGCAGTGCTTGACAAATTGTAGCAACCCGTATGTTTTAGCGTAGGTGGATATTTAAACCTAATTTTACTCTGAAATTCTAGAACTTGAATTGAATCTATTGAAACTATGAGCTGAAACGAACCAGTTTAGAGCCCCCCACCCCCTCGCTCTTTCTGTTTTCCTCTCAGCTTCACAGCCGTGTGGCAATAGCACCATCCACCTGCACACTGTATGAAGTTCCTGTGGGGTGAATGTGCTGCAGTGCTGTGATCACTCCTGCTGCTCAGTGAAGCTCCATAAAACGCCACTAAAGCTTTTAGACTGTAAAGACTCATGTTCCTATTGAATTATCACACTAGTCTAAGAGCAAATTTAATGCAGTTCCTTCTCTGCCCTAAAGCAAAGGAGTGCTAAACAACTGAGAGTACACACTTTTCCAAATATAGTAAATCAGACAAGAAAAGTAGCTGCCATCATGAAGCCACTGTACATTTTGTGTACTGTATGTCATTCCGTTTCAAAAACCAAATAAGCAAGTCTATTTCATATTAATTAACAACCCGAAATGGTTTGTGGCAATTGAGGTGTTTGTAAAAAACTAATCTGTGTAGGATAATGCTGCTTTCAATTGCAATTTGGACAATTCCTTTAAAGACACCATGGGCTATATGACAGCTGGAGCTACAGCAGTCATATAGCTCATCTGCAAAACTAAAAAAAAACAACAAATTTAAGATTTAAAAGGATTTGAATGAGCAACATTTGTGGTAAGAGGAAAAAATGCTAATCTGATTTATTTATATTTTTTTATTATTTTTTTAACCAAATGTTTGCTTTTATCTTTTTGTCTTTAGGTCTTTATGAGGGTCCACACTTCAGTTCCTCACTCTCAAGACTGCATAACATCAACTTCATAGTAGGTACTGTATAATAAGTCTTAAGAGTAATAACCTCATAATAATCTTATAAGAACTGGAGGTTAATGATATTTTCCCAATTATGACCAAACTGTCGCTTTACTGATTTTGCTCGGGTAATTAATTTGCAGAATGTTTTTTTTTCATTCAACCTCCAGTGCTTTAATACTGTTCCACTGAGTCAAAAAATAAAAATACTCTGTGCAGTGTGTACCGCATCCCTGCGCCAGTTTGTCTCTTTAATGAATGTGTGTCATTCAGCTTGGGTGGGAATCTCAGATGTGAAGCTGTGCCAGAGGAGCAGCAGGAATAAAACTTTCTCTGCTCCACCAGCACACAGGGATGCTGAAGAATCAAAGGGGGTTTAACTCACAAGAGTGAAGGGAGCTGGAGGAAGGACCACTGGACACACAAAGCTGAAGAGCTCACACTATGACTTTACTACCGATCTGAGCTCCCTGCCTTTACACAAACACACATTCACACTCAGTAACTCCCACATCTCCGCATCCACATGGATAATCCTGGCCTAAAGCAAAACTGAAACCTCTAACACAGACTTATCACTTCAGCTGGGTGCACTGTGTGTGTGTGTGTGTGTGTGTGTGTGTGTGTGTGTGTGTGTGTGTGTGTGTGTGTGTGTGTCAGCATGTGTTTTTGTCCAGTTTGGTGCCTCATATACATGTATACATATACTCATTTATTGTTTTTAAAGGCGTATACCTTTAAATTCTACTCGCTGACCTTTCACCATCAATTCTAGGCTTAAGCATATCTTCTTTCATGCACAATGCCACTGCTTGGTGGAGAATCGCCCAAGACCATGACTAAATCAATCAGCTACACTCTTGAATCTTACTTTGAATTAGAGTTTGTGCTTTCCAAAAAAAGTGGCTAAAAAGTGTAAACATCAGGCTGTGTTACATATAATATTTGGTTTAGCAGACCTCAGTTAGATAATGCTAATGCTTTCATTCACATGCAGATTTTTGTAAGCTAAGGCGTTGCTCTGTGGCCTCTCAAACAGCACTGTACTATGAGGCTGGGTAGTACAGCTCTGGGTGAAAGAGACAGGAGACAGTGCTCTTATCTGCTGTGAACCTTTTTGAAGCCCTCTAAGTGAAGGCTTTATAGTAAATTACCCATCAAACTCACAGCCCGTTGACCCTCTCTCTCCCACAGAGATTATTGTAATTTGCACCCCTCTCTACCTCTCAGCATAAAAGCTGAGTGGTGGCCAAGTGGAGGAGCTCACTCTCTGAGGCCCTTTGACCTGCACCCAAAAGCCCAGCCCTTCGGTTTACACCGATCAGCCAAAGCATTAAAATCACTGACAGGTGAAACTAATTACATTGAATATCTCGTTACAGTGGCACCTGTCAAGAAGTGGGAAGCATTAAGCAACAGGGGGATGGTCTTGAAGTTAAAGGTGTGTTGTTTGCAGGATTGATGGACAGTTGTAAGTATCTGACTGATTTCGACAAGGTGCCAAATTGTTATGGCTATACAACTGGGTCAGAGCATTTGTAACATGACAGGGTGTGTGCAGTGCTCCCAGGATGTAGTAATCAGTACCAACACAAACTGTTCCAAGAAAGGACAACAGGTGAACTTGTGACAGGATCATGGATGCCTAAGGCCAGCCTGTCTGGTCTGATCCAAAATAACTACTGTAGAATAAATTGCTAAAAGGTTCATGCTGGCTATGATAGAAAGGTGTCAGAACGTACCATGCATCACAGAACATACCGTGCATCATGGGTGCTCTGGCAAACCGGTCAGAGTGCCCATGCTGACCCCTCTCACTGCTGAAAAACCTGAACATGGAGAAGAGATGACACTAAGATGCAGTGTAATGCTCTGGCCAGTGTTTTGCTTGTATTTGACACACACCTCCTACCTAAACATTGCTGCAGACCAAATATACCCCTTCATGGCAACTATATTCTTTTAGTGGCCTCTTTCAGAAGTGCTGCTACACTGTAAGAATCAAGATATAGACTTGGCCTCCAAATTCCCCAGATCTCAGTCTGATCAAGCATCTGTGGGATGAGCTGGATAAACTAGTTTAATACATAGAGGAGCCACCTCACAGCTAACAGGACTTAGGGGATCTGCTGCTAATGTGCTGGTGCCAGATAGCACAGAGAGATAGAGATAGAGAGGGAGAGAGAGAGGTGAGCTTATAATATTTGATTATGCCTGTCACTGTAAGATAGCAGCTGCAATTAGCCCAGGCCAGCTGGAGGGAGGGATGAGGCTGGCTTTGTCTTGCCAAGGGATGGAGAGAGAGAGAGATGAGGGATGGACAGGATAGTAAGTAGAAGGAGGGGACGTTGGAGACCCCATGAGCGAACGAGTGTGGCATCTGCTGTGTGCACCGCAGGGAGAGAACTGGCTGCAGTGGAGAAAGGATGGATAGAGTGAGAAAGGAAAGGTGGTGGATGAGGAAAAGGGTTGATGAAGTATGCAGCGGTGTGAGAACTGTCCCAGCAGGTACATGCACAAATACCTAGTCCTTATTGTGGTGCACTTCAATAGAACGGTGCACTTTAGGACTGAAAAAAGGTGCTGTACACAACAGTATAACAATAGAATAGGAAAAATGAAAAACAACAACAAAAAACACAGATTCATATCATAATCTTCCCAAACCACTCTATCAACAAAATGTGTACAGAAAGCAAACAGCACATACATGTGCCACAGCCAGTGAAACTTTTAAAAGTCATTGTTCTTTGCCTTTATTTTTTACTGGTGTCACAGTGAGGTCACAAAGGTGCCTGCAGTCCCTCTTTGTTCTGCACTCGGGGCCAACAAGACTAAAATTCCACCAACCAAAACACATTTATTATTTTCAGCTAGCAAAGGTAGTTTATCTGTAACACGAACAGTCAATTTCAGGGTGTTGTGGATGGCTGGTCCAATGTGAAATTCCCTTTTGTTCCAGGGGGAGCAACGATTTTCAAGGATCGCACATCAAACCACAAACTGTACACTTTGGACATCACGCTTCGGTGGTGCTCCAGTTTAGCGTCTATAGAGAGCTCTGCTCAGCCTCATGAGCTCTTCGGCCACCTGTGTACTAAAAAACAAACATTTGTCTCAGAGTAAGACTGTAAAACTGAGCTGTGTTGGGTGTAGTTAGAACTTAATGCTGCATATGTTATACTGACATATTAAGTTTGCTTTAAACTGTGTAATCAGTACTGGCTAATAAGGTCAGCCAGTTTAACGAGGGATTCTCAGTATGCCACTCTGATCTACTTTTTGATTTCCCTTTCATATGCTTTCACACTAACAGACATTAACAGAGATGGATCATTGCACTCATAGTTTAACAGCACATGACTCTCTTTCATTTCAACTGAGCATCTAACAATGCCCTGTGGATAATTTTATCTAAAATACATATAGAAGTGATTCTAGTATTATTTTATATCATCTGTGGAACTGCCCGTTATACCTAGCAGAGAACAACATATACCCTCCTCTAATGAACTATTAGAAATGTCACGTCGCTGGGCCTTTTCCCAAAGACTGAAGGCACAATGGCAGGATTCCATACTGAGATTTCATTTTATTATAATTCAAAACAAAACCAGGCTCAAGGGCCGAGACAGTACAAAGTAACTTGGACGTACTATGACTTAAAATATAGAGTACTGCAACAGACGGTTACAGACAGAATATGGCGGTCTCTGATGGAGTATGACGGTGGACCGACAACCAAGATCCACCTAGACTGAACTAAAATACTTAACATAAGCCATGATCAAGCAATAACAAAACATAATCACTTAATCCTGAGTACACCAGCAGCTGGAACCCATCTTACGACTATTACCCAGCTGGTGTACTCAGGATGTCACAATAAGAGTCCTGAACACAAATGATTCCTCAGCGCCCCCCAGTGGCTGCTGTCCAGATGTCACAAGAAAAAGTAAAAACACTCACACAGAGAGAGAGATGGAGAACGAGAGAGCACAAAACAAAAAATGACTGCATGATACATTTTTCTAAAAGAAATCTTCTAAAGACTCCTAGATAAAAATCCTGCTATATGAAAATATTCACAGAAAACAAACCTGAGAACACTGTTGTGCATGAAAATCCTGTCCTGTGTGTGTGTGTGTGTGTGTGTGTGTGTGTGTGTGTGTGTGTGTGTGTGTGTGTGTGTAGGCAATGCATGCAAACAAAAGAAAGTTAAAAAAGAGCTATGATTGCAGAAGTTAATAGACTACATACTTTAGCCAACCTATCATGAGCAGACTTTTCTTTTGATTAAGATGGCTCTGATAGATGCCCCAAACAGAATGTTATCTTTTTACACCATAGACCAGTCAGAGGATCTTTTTCATATTTTCTAGCATTCAGAACATGGCAAGACTTGTGGCCAATATTTAATTGGTTTTATCTGGTACAGTGTAACAACAATAAACCCATAAGACTGCAGTAATCGCACAGTTTGCAGCAGGCTGAACTAAATCTCCGTATTTTTAAAACCTAAGCATGCTAGTTCAAGCATAAAGCAGCAGGCACCACGGGACCCCCTGCTTCATTTTACATTGTCACTTATGGAGGAACAGCGGGTGACGCTTCGTTAAATCACTCTGCCATAATTGCCTGCGTTTACTTTTCCTGGGCGGCCAAAACATGGAAGTCTCTCAGGCCCAATAAATGGAGCCAGGCGCATTTGTGATTAGGAGGACCACTCATTTTTCACTAACAGTATTTTCATTTTTTTCTTTCCCCTTTTCCCTGGGATGCAGACAGTTGGCATTAGATTAAACGCTAACCGGGGGTAAGCCTGCAGCAAATGGCAGAAGCTTGAAGGGCAAATGCCCTCCTGAATTCATCAAAATCTCCCTCGATCTACTTGCAGACGGAAATGACCTTAAGCTAGTTCTAAAGATGGCTCTCCTTTCTATCCTGCTCATCTGGTGCAATGCCCCTTCTGTATAATCTGACCAACCGCCCGGTCTCAGGAGTTTTATTTGTATGCTACATTCTTTTATAACTCTGAGCTGTAAATGTTACTCTGTGATTAAAAGAAGTCTCTTGAGAATCGTGTGCTAGGGTCTTGTAATGGGTTCAGAGGAGTCTTTTCTTCAGAAAGGTTTCGGTTATTTAAAACACAGGACACATGACTTCTCTGAACCATTTTAGGAAGCATACCTTTAGAGAGTGATCAAGCACATGCTTGCCTCTCAATTCTCAACAGAACTGGAATGCAGTAATTGTGATTGGTGTTTGGTGTGATATGGTCCATACATGTAGCCAGTAATATATGAAATAATACATAAAAAAATTTGTACACCTCACAAGATTAGTCAGAAAACCTTTGGTTTCCTTTCAGAATCAAAATTTTTAATGGGACACTAAATATTTGTAATTATTTTTAAAATAGTAAATATTTTTAGTATTATATATAGTACAAAATACTCCCACAAATGAGGGCCATTGATTTCAAACAAGATTTGTTAATTTGCACACAAAAGTGATTAGCAAAAAAGTGATTTTCCGAAATTCAGTCAAGTCCATGTTGCAAAAATGAGTACATCCCAAATAAAGTCTAAGAAGAAAAGCCAAATGTAAGACTACAAAATTCTAATTAACAAGAATTCAACCACAGGTGAGTCTAATTATTCATGTCCAGCAGACCGATGACAATGAAAGGGCATTATTTAACAAAGAAAAGCCCTTCCCGTTTACATGGAAGAGAAATGTCACAAAACCTGAGAAAAGAAATAATTTCTTTACACAAAAAGGTGAGGGCTACAAGAAGATCAGCAAAGTTTTAGCAAACCGTCAGAATAGGAATGGCGTCCATGCGTATCGGTTTCGTTCACAAAGGAAGCCTCTCCTAAAGTCCGCACACAAAAATGCATACTACTGGGACTCTGCACTCTGGAGTGATCAGACAAAGATCACTGTTTTTAGAACTGATGGCTTCAAAACTGTGTGGCAGCACAAAGGTGAGAATTTCAAAGAAAAATGCACGGTGCCTATAGTGAAACATGGTGTTGGTGGCAGTGTCCTTATGTGAAGCTGCAAGAGTGCTGCTGGTGTTAGGGAGATGCATTTCATTGATGATATCATGAACAGATGTACTGCTCTATACTGAAAGAGAAAATGCTACCATCACTCTGTGCCCTTCGTCGTCAGGCACTTTTCCAACACGACAGTGATCCAAAACTCATCTAAAGCTACTGTTGCATTTTTGAAGAAGAACAGGGTGAAGGTGATTGAATGGTCATGTATTTTCTGATCTGAACCCAATCTAACGCCTATGGGGAATTCTAAAGCAGGGCTCCAGACAATATAAAAACCTTAGGAGCCGCAGGCCCCTAAACACCAAATTTTTGGGAGCCAAGTTATTTTTTAGGAGCCAAAATCTCTGTCAAATATGAATTTAAAAAATTGTCATGGCATATTTTGCTTCCAGTCTTACCCCATGTAAAGAGCATTAAAATGAAACAAGAAATCATGACAAAGACTAAATGGTTGCCAAAGCAAAACATGGTAAGGCTGAACAATTGTTTTGATTATATTTGGTCATTTTAACATCCCATTTTATAAACCTTAGCTGAGACAGACTAAGCTCACAAAGCCATGCATTCCTGTGCTCAAGCCAGCTTCCAAACAATGTTTTGGCTAAACATAAACACTATAAAATGGGATTTTATAATGGACAAATATAATCAAACAAATTGTTATTCGACACATTTTGAGAAAGCTGTCCTGTTATGTGTGCCGTGGTAGTTTGCTAACAAATGCTTAACTGGACATCAGATGGTCAAAGCTACCACTTGCTGTCATTAAAACACAGTGGAGGGGACAGTCAAGATGGTTAAAGTAGAGGAGTATGTTATCCGTCAGTCATCCTCAGGACAAACAGTCAGTGTATATTTGATCAATCAGTTTGTCCGGGCCACAGTTTGGAATTAACAGCCATAATTTGAACAGTTTAGTCAAGCTCTTTAGTTGCGTCAGCCTTCCACAAACTAAAGCTGCACCACATTGCCAGACTGAACACTTAGAACTTAGAACACTTAAAACTGACCGTTCTGTTTCAGGGATTTTAGATCCTGTCCTGTATATCTTTAACACCTAGCCACTATAGTAATATTTGGGCTGGCCAGGTAAATTTGGGCCGGTGTGGAATCCCGTCAGCAGCAGCAAACCCCCCGTGTTCGACATCGAGAGCGGCCCCAGTGCGGAATCCCATCAGCACCGGCTCAAAATGCCCGGCCGATTTTTTGTCCCAGTCCAGCCCTGGTGATATTGTGTTTTCATCAGAAAACTATGTCCACCTGTATTTACGTGATGCTTTCACCACTCGCAGTACTGACAGATCGTGTGAACTTAGTGATTCAATCTTAAAAAGAGTTAAAATTCTCATAACTAGTCTCGCGATAGTGTAGTAGGAACGGCACATTATTGGACACAAATCCCCACAGAAACTCCAAAGTCTTGTGGAAAGCCTTCCAATAAGGGTGTATTAACATAGCTGTATTAACTCCATATTAAAGTGTATTTGAACACAATATCATTTAAGTCCCTGTTGGTTTAATGGTCATGTGTCCCAATACTTTTGTGAGTATAGTGTATTTAGTAGAGTGAGCTAGCAGTGGTTAGAAAAAAAAAAACTAGGTTAATATCTCTGTACTCTGCTGTAAACATCATCTACTGCAAGACTCCCATAACTACTAGCCCATCTGCCTGGCCTCCATGCTGGGGCACTCTCTCTCCCTCTGCACCAATGAGCCATTACCAGCCTGTCCCAGCATCTGCTTGGCCTGCCTACAGCAGGGAGAGTCCATGCTTACGGGCTGCGGATGGTTAGTGGCGGCGGAGGTAGCAGGTATAATTTCTCACATGCTATCGTGGCTGAGGTCACCTTCAGTAGAGCCCTCTCCAAAGGATGTGTGATTACTGACTGCAGGAATCATTAAGGCAGGGTAAAAAAAGAAAAATAGACCAGGGTTCCTAGCATTAAATCAAAACATTGCGATATCTGCAAGTTAACGCATGTGCTGCTTTAATTATTCCTCACGGGTGTGAGTGTTTGCATATTTAAAAAAAAAAAACTGGGCTCCAGCGGGAGTCATGAGACATGACTAATGTGTCATCTGCAGTGAGACAATTTTTTTGTGGGGGTTAACAAAACAGCATAGATAACATTTCCGCAAATGTACATACACACTGTGAGTAGGTGTAGAGTAAAGACAACCATGCTTTTGTTTGTGTGCATTAGCTCTTTTTACTGCAATGTTTACATTATAGTATAAGAAAAACAGGTTTTTAGCTTAAAAGTACGCTAATGTAACATATCCCTAGTAATTGGGTAGCATTTCTATTGGTCCATTTGTCTTGAAATATTCACGCAAGTATTTTCAAAGAAGTTTTGATACAAAGACATTTTGATACAAAAGCAACAATACACACTCACAGTCATGTGTTTTTACTTCTAAATGTAACTAGATTTAGAGGTAAAAACTTATACACACTAAGCTAACAGACATGGCACCAATTTTGTTTGACTTATGATTACCATCCGTCAACTCACCATTGCCTCTCATCTTTTGTAAAACTTTGCACTCAGGTACAAAGCTACAGCTGATGGCCAACGTGTGTGCGCCTAATGTGCCAAAAAAGGAAAATCTAACTGGGAGTAGAATGTAAAACTGTAAAACTTCAACATACAAATGCATTGTGTGTAAACCATCTTTATGAAACAAATAATAAATCTGATGTCAGATGGCCCACAGTGAACTTGATGTTTGCAAGACCTTATTCAATGCTGTTGTTGTTATGTGAACAAATTATTACAGTGTCAATGCAGACATGAGCTACTTTCAGTTTGGGCATTATAGTCAACATAGCCAGTGGTGAACTGATTGTGTTGCTGTACTTTTTACAAACACTTTTTTCATTTTGGTACATTTCAAAATGGAAAATTCTATTTTCTTCTCCAGTTTCTACACTAAGATGTCGTAACAAGTAATGGAAGAACAAAATGAGCCTTTCAACAGTCTGATATGAGCCCCTCATAACATGATTATGAATTTTCAAACTAATGACAACCACTCATAGCACAGCCTTCATGAAACCCTGGTCTTTAATAACCGCTGACAAGTTTCCAGAAGTGAGCACTGAGTACTTTTAAACTGGATACTCTTTATCTCAGGCAACTGAGAGAAGAGAGAAAATTGTCTTCTCTCCTCTGAATCAGAATCAGAAAACTTTATTGATCCTGGAGGAAATGACTTTCTTTCAAGCAATTTCCTCTAGAATCAATAGTATTTTTTTGATTCTGATTCTGTGGAGAGATGACTATTTTCAGTCTTCCTTCCTCCTAAATTCTAAAGTAAAAGTGCAAAACACTATGAAATTAGATCAGAATATTGATAGTTTGTCAGACAACTGTAACCGATGCAGCTTAATGAAAGGCCAGTAAGATTTATTTCGGCCTTTGAACCCAAAAGCTAGAAAGCTTACATTTTTGGTGGAAAAAAATCCAACAAGTGTAATACAGTATATTGCCTCTACAGGTCAGGGTGTCATTGTGCTGTGTGTGCCTGCATGAGCGGGGAGCAACTGTACTGTAAGCAGTACTGAGACATTAAGATATATTGAAAATGTTTTCTCTAATTTAACTCAAATGCAAACTTTCTGTACCGCTGTTTAAAGTTTATGGCAAAGGCCACATCTATCATTCCACACTGCTAAAACAAAATGCTCAGTATTGTCTTTATTACAGACCCCTCCCTTGTTCTTGACATTTAGGGTGGTCCACCTACCACGTGGGTCCACATTATAGATGAAAAAATACAAATTGTCACCCAATAGTCCATTTATTGATGGGACTACTGTTGCTCAGGTATTCTTATCAGATCAAACATAGCAGTGACACTGACATGGTAGTTTGAGTCCTGGTATAAGTGTATCAAGTGTGTGGCTGGGGCTTTCACACACACCAGTTTCACTGCTAGGTTAAAAGCTGCCCATCAGCCAAAAATATCCTGCCAAGAGGCGCTCTCCGGTCATAAAAAGATCACAGATGAAAGGTTAGAGGAAGACACACATGCATAGCCTCTAAATATATACACGCTACAGGGCAGACCAGGTAAACCTTTCTAATAAAATAGATGGCAATTATATAAATAAAACATTACAATCATAAGTCATAAGACAATGGCTCAACATACGCTTGGTAATGACTGACCATGTCAGACCTAGACTTCGATTAGCCTAGTAAAACATTTCAGTGTTTTCCTCCAGGTGATTTTCCAAAGCTTGTTACAACACTACAATATGCCAAAATTACATGTCAGCCATGCAAGCCATGCTGAACTGCCTTTCCATTTTGTTCCAAATTAGACAGTTGTGTGTTCACGTGAATATTGCGAGGAATACTCCTGGCAGAAGACAGGCCTGTGGCTTGTGCAATAGACAGGGCTTGATCTATGGGTTGCTGAGTTGACGTTGGCAGGCATTATTGTTTTAGTCCGTGATAGATGGGAGCATTCCCTTGGGCTTTAAGTGCAAATGGAACAATGCACGTCATCCGTGCAGCACGCAGCAGCAGGACAGATTCAATTTCCCACTCTGAAACTTCCACTGTATCAATACACCCAAGCGACACGTTTGCTCACATGCAATAAAATGCATCCAAATAAAATTAGTAGCGTTGCTCATGTCGGCTGATTACATTTGGTTTAATCGACTTGAATTAATCTCAAAATTGGGCTTTATTTTTGTCCCTTAAAAGGTCAAGCCTGAAGGCCTGTAAGAAATATTTCAGCGCTGTAAATATTTCAGTGCTTGTTATTGTACAGAGTGTAGAAACAGCTACTGAAGACTTTAGCTTGGGATTACTCTTCATACCTGTCACATCTGATCAAAAGTTAATTCATTAAGGGTTGCAGAGAAGTGTTATTCAAGTAAAGTTCAATAAAAAACAAGTCATCCTCTGTGTACCAAACATATGTGTGTATATATATATGAGAGAGAGAGAGATTTGACATGAAACCATACTAAACATGTGGGAGTGGTTCTGTTTTACTGTGTCTTAGTACAGAATACTGGATCCAGACAGAATATGTGTTTTACTGTTACAAATGCCCTTATTTTTAATGTCCCATTCACTGTGGTGAAGTAAAAATACTTTGCAGCTTGGAGTGATTTCTGTACAGATACTAACTAAATGATGAAATAATGAAATTCAGTGTTATTGCAAGGATTAAAAAAAACATTAAATTGCAAACAAAATGGGGTCTGCTGAAAACAAAAAATACATTACATTCTAAAGCAATCTATCCATCTATACATCTCTCTCTCTCTCTCTCTCTCTCTCTCTCTCTCTCTCTCTCTCTCTCTCTCTCTCTCTCTCTGCTTCTCCTCTAATTTGACTCTGTAACGATTTCAGATATCAAAAACAATGATTCACACAGGCAGCACTTGTTTAGCATACAGGCTGTTCTGAGCACATGTATTTGCTGGTGTCTGTAAGCGGGAGGGGGTGAAGCTGGAACTAGGTAATTGGGGATCTATAAATAAATAAATAAATAAATAAAATAATAAAAAATCTTGGTATTTGAATTTTCAGTCAATCTGAAAATACACATTAAATATGAAGTACTTAACCTGGCTCTGAAGAAAATATCTCAAAGTCTGTTCTGCTGATTTTTAAATCAAAACATATTTAAAATTAAACATATTTAATTTATTTAAAAAAAAAAAAAAAAAAAAATATATATATA
>JBBPDE010000006.1:16322815-16338717 GCA_037974605.1 Nannopetersius ansorgii
TTCAGTGAATATTCTGCTTCAAATATGATATAAAAACAAGCTCCTCTTTTTCCCTTCTTCACTTCGAAAAAGCTACAGTTGATACACTACAGATCAGAAGTGTGGGTTCATTCCTCAATTAAAATCATCACAAGTTCATTTTAGATTCATGTATAGACAGGTGGAGCCCCTTGGTGGTGCATTGGCACCGTTGCCTCAAACCATCAGGATAGGGGTACAAATCCGAGTCCTGGCCTTGTGTGTGTGGAGTTAGCATGTTCTCCATGTGGTGGTGTGAGTTTCCTCTGGGGTCTCAGATTTTTCCCACAGTCCAAAGACATGTACATCATGTGAATTAGGTATTCTAAATTGACCGTAGGTGTGTGCCCTGCAGTGGGCTGGTGTTGTGCCCAGGGGGACTCTCTGCCTCCATGCTCGTAGATCCTGGGATAGGCTCCATGCACCCACGACCCTTAGTGAGGAATAAATGGTTACAGAAAATAAATGAATGTATGGAATAATTCTAATATAAGAGTAACAGCTTTACCTTTACTTAATTTATAGAGAGCTCAAAAGCTGTATTAAACATTTAATTGTGAATGTGAATAATGAATGGAGTTCCATATGAAGTATCAATGAAGTATCAGTTGACAATAATGTAGAAGTTGAAATAAAATTAATACTAACAAATACCTTATATTTCAAAAAGTGGAGATCAAATCTGAAGTCAGAAACTTGGACAGGGAAGTACAGTATATGCTTCATCAGTTCATTAATTTATATTTTACATTCAAGCATTTAAATCAATATTGTGTATGCTGTAATATAAACATTTGCTAGCATTATCAATTAATAAGTGATTTTTCTATGTACAAAAATTGGAATGCCGTTTTTTCAATAAAAAAATATGACTTTCCATATGATTTATGTATTTATTATATATTTTTTCTTGTTTATTAATTTTTTCTCTGTATTTTAAAGACAATGAGCAAATAGCATTGTTGAAAAAATACACACAAAAATATTTTAATTATCTTTCGAATGCAAGATATTGTTGTGTTTGGGATGTCTGTGATTCATCCACAGATCTGTTGGTTGTTCTTATTGCATTTACTTTTTTCATAAATACATTCTTCATTTTTCACAAAGTGGTTTCCTAACTTTTCTCCTTCAACTTTGAGAGGCATCTTCTTCTTTCTTCTTCTCCTGTCTCTGTGTGTCTGTGTGTCTTTGCAGTCATTAGCAAGTCATAAGCAATTTCCTTCAGGATCCATTAAGTTGTATGATTCAGATTCTGATTCTTTTCCTCTGTTGGTGGAAATATGCTTTTAGTGGATCTGTGTTTTAGCCTCCAGCCTTATTAAAGTCAGCTTGTTCAATTAAACAGTAGGTTTGAGTTAATTGGGCACAAACGAAAGCCATCTGTGCTTGCTGAATTTTAGCATGTGCAGCATGTTTTATGTGCTTCTGAATAAATCTAACCCTTAGTGTAGATTGGAAGCTCAAAAAACAGTCCTGGAGGGCTGGTGTCCAGCACAGTTTGGTTATTTCTCTGTTCAGACACACCTGATTTAACTCATTTGTTAATTGCTGGGTTTAATGAATGTGTTTAAGGAGGGAAAGTATCAAACTGGGCTGGATACTGGTCCTCCAGGCCATCTGATGTAGAGAAGACATAGAATATACTTAACAGTATATGTATACTCAGAACATGAATACCTGTAAGATAAATACTTACGCGTGATATAAATTAATGCAGTTTTAATCAAAATAAAAACATGCACATATTAACCACTTATATTTGTTGTTCCAGGTAAGGGAGAATAACAACACTTGTTCAAGACGCGTGTGACATGACCTGTGTTATGCACCTCATCACTATGGGACTGATGTCGACTTGTTTACAAGTGACAAACTGTCTGTTATCCTATTCTGTTGTTTACCTAATGCAGATTAAGATTAAGAATACAAAGAAGGGAACAGTGCTATAGGATACAATTGGAACAATAACATTATTATCTAATTCAGCCCAATGCTTACCACACGCTTGAGAAATGGAAGTCATACATCTTTAGACAATCAGTCCTTTATTACATGCCTTTATGCTAATCCTTTTAAAGACAAGTGCACACGCATTTACACACACAATATATATGTGCTTTTCTGCTACTAAGCCCCAGGCTTAGCACACATGTACACAGAGAGTCTGATACCTATTGTACATTAACCAGAGCCTTTTAGTGCAAGATAGTAACTGGACTGAAAAAAAGTTTGCTGACTTGTTTGTTTCCAGCAGGTTTGTTTTTGTTGAAAAACCTATCCCCATATGTCACGCTATACCTATAGGTCTTATCTCCAGAATGAGGGCAGGCACAAATGCAGACTTCCATGTTTATCACTTTTATTTAAACAAAACAAACATGAGGGCCAGAAACCAAAACTCATGATTATTACAATAGAGAATGGGACCCTTAGTGGGACTCACGGTGGACTGACAACTTAAAAATGAACACAGACCCTTAAATACATGAAACACAATAAACAGGCAATTAACAAACACAGACACTAAACTCTAACAAAACCCATCTGTGATTCATACAAAACACAAACTCCATCACTCATTTCATAATAGAAGTCCCTAATGACAAACCCTAATGACACCTATAGGTCAGTAAAACTGTCTTTCCTGTTAAAGTTGATGATTTATTGCTACATTAAACAAAATATCCGTCTCTGATAACAGACAAGAGGACTAATTTGCCATGCGACACCTAACCCAACTTTAAAAAACTAGCTACACCATGAACCGCCTGACCTCAACCTGCTGCAGTTCTTCCATTGCTCGCATTACTGCTGGCCTCCTTGGCCAAAACTAAAACTTAAAGAGCTGTTTTTAGTGCTATTAGCTGACCATACTATTCTTGAATTATGTCAGGTAGCTCTTCTGGTGGTTCTCCTTTGAGGTTCGTTTTTAGTCTCTGCTAGCTCTCCAGTCAATCTTGTTACCTTTTCCAGAATCTGGTAGAGCTTTTGAGGACTTTCACAGCTGTATCCATGCAGGGGGACAAAGTTCTAGTCATTGTACATGGCCTCCTCAATGATGGTAATGACAAAACAATGCTGAATGACACATTAACAAGTGGAGTTATAATTAACAGCTGCATTATACTGGCAGCTGTTATACAACAAATAATAGCAAAAGCAATATTGGTGGTGTGACGGTGCAGGATGTTGGGTACAAACATGATTTTTCTGAATGATGGCGTAGGATGTTGGGCATCAGTTACCATTTGGCCATAACATTTATTCCCTCTGTATCTACCACATTCCCTATGTAGGTTTTGGAAGCACTGCAAAAAGATAGCAAACACAAAGAGGTACATCAACTGGATTGAAGGCTACAACAAAAGTAACAAATTAATTTACAATACGAAGTTGTTACATATTATCTGTAAGGTAACAGCCTGAATAGACATGGACTTTGACATACACACAGAAAATACCAAATAACTATGCATGAAATACAGCAAAATACCCTACAGGCTTAGTAGCCAAACAATGATAACTACTAATGAGAACAGAAAAGGCCAGCAGCAAGGGTAGATATTATCTATGGCAGGAAGAGCTAGTTGAGGGGAAGGGCCCTTACACTACACATCACATGTGAATATACACATGGCCATGGTCTCATTTGGACTAAATGCAAACAAGTGGCCCAACTGGCCCAGAATCAGAATGTTGCAGCGGCGTAATGCTCATTGTCCTGGCACCACTGCTAAAAATGCCCCTGGCCAGTAAGAGTGTTATTGTACCAGTACAGTGGTCCAGTTGTAGTTGGTGTAGTTGTTTCACTGTCTCTTTTTGGGACTGCAGTTGGACTTTTTGGGAACCAGCTTGGCAAATCCCTCAACAAAGCCCTGTAGTTGCCAGAAAACACTCAAAATAAATGCAAATCTGACATATGGCAGTGACGGTGCCACACCCTCAATCTTTGCAACCTTTGTGGATAATTGTTTGCTAGAGAAGATGTGCCTTAAATAACATAGGAGATGTCATCAAGATAAAGAAGCAGGGGCTCACACTGCTGATATATAAACACACTTAGTGTAACATTCTAATGCATGTGTTCCTCACTGCACAAAATCGCCATATGTAAACAAAGGAGTTGATGGTACACACTCTGATGTTACAAGCATTACATTTTGTTTGGCCTGCCAAAACACATAAAACTTTTTTTAAATACCTGTGTATGTGTGGACGAAGCTCCCTACCACATTATACCCTAATGGATTGCCAAACGGAGGGATGTCATGCAGAATGACTTGTACAACTCAAGTCACCATCATGGGCAGAGAAAACCACGCTACATGTCTGCAGAAGAGAGCTTATATTCATTTGCTCTTTATCAATGTTGCAGAGTCCACCTCCTCTTTTCTCTCTGGGTAAAGAAGAATTTGTCAACCCTGCATTAACTACCAGAACATAAATCTTAAGACCTGGACAAGGTATGAGGAAACTAGCAGCACAGTTGGTAAGGCAATGTGGCCTGGCCAGAGAGCTTAGGACAAGTGTTAGCAAACAATTCAGTTACATTCTCTGTGGGCCTCAGTGGTATCAAAGGGATCCATTGGGACCCGAATGGTAGACTGGTTGCACTGCTGCAGGGACTCATCAACTGAACCAAGAGTTATCACCTTATCACCAGCAGCACTCCAAGGTCCAAACAACCAATGTACAGGAGTGCAAAAGCATTCACTGCACAAAAGTTGAAAGAACCATGGACCATGGTTACCATGGACACCATGGGCCCAGTACTTGACAAGCATGTAACCCTCCCATCAAGACGTAAGTGTTTGTACAGAGCCTTCGCTCAGGAGCCCAGTGGGTCACATAGTGAAAATAGTGGGAGGGCTAAACCTGATACGAGCAAGAGAATGAATCCATAACCCATTGCCCTCCCTTGAAAAATAAATTGCACTTTCAGCAAATTAAAGAGAGCTCATACAATTAGAAAGCTATACAACTATACACTGGAAAGTTACTGTGTGAGCGAGCTGGTTAAGCTGCTCCTGCTGACTCTTTCAGCTCACATAATTCTGACCCTATGAAGTGACTGGCAGAGCTTGGTGGGAATTACCCACTATCGCCCATTGTAGCCCATAAGCTCATGGGAGAGAGTAAGCTGTGTCCCCTCTCACTCCCTGGGAACCTTTTCTCTCCCTCCTAACACCTTCCCAGCAGACTTCCAAAAATGGCATTTCCCCTTCCTGCTGCTTACATGAAAAAAAAGGCTTGCTACAGTTATAACTGGTCCCAACCATACAACTATTTTAATGTGGCTAGAACCTTAGCTAGGGTCCCTCACTTTGCAGTGGTGTGATATTTAATCTCCTTCCTTGCCTTTTGCTAGATGGTCAAACATAAAAAAGGCCTTAAAAGCAGCAAAGATATGGCAGACCTGACTCTCCTCTGTCCATTCAGCTGTACCTGTTTTGCCATTAAACATGGGACTTTTCTGGTCTCTTGGTACAACCACTAACCATTCTATGAAAGCTGAGCTGGCACGTACAGATGGAGCATTATTAGCTGGAGGAGGAGAAGAAGCCAAAGTAACTATGCTGGAACCTGCTTGAGAAGCAAATGTAGCGGGACAGAATTGGGGCTGGTTAAAACATTCCTCTTTCTCTCCGGTAATTTTGTGGCAGTAATGCTGATAGGTTGGCTTACTCACGGGGCCAGCTATCAAAGGAGGCATGAGCTAGGACACCTATGTCACCAGGGTCCTACCTGAGCAGAGTCGCGTAACCCCCCTAACGTTGAGAACGGCTTCCCCTCGGTCCTACATGCATCACGCGTGGTCCAGCCGTGGGACAGTTTGGCGTCCGTGGGGTGACTATTCCCGGTAGGTTCACTGTTAGTGATCTCTTATTGCGAGCCCGTCAGGGAATACTTAAACCCACAGCTGACTATTCCTTTGTTTTTAGCCGTCGCGAGGCGCTTCGGTGTGTTGGGCGCTGGGGTGTACATAACCACAGGTATGATGCGCTATATATTATCCTTACTATATATATTGGACGTGTCCCTACTAACTGTGTCTTCCCCTCTTTGTTTAGTTACGACTGGTGCTCGCAGTGTATCACTGTGGAGCCACTCGTATCATTTTCAAGTCCGTCGTGGTTCTGGAAGCAAGTTCGTGAGCCCGTGACACGGCTGCTGTTTTGTCTTCACTGCTATATTTCTCTCTGTTTTGCCTCGGTTAAATTGCCTTGGCCATGTTTTGCCTCGGCTAAGCTGCCTCAGTTTTGTTTTGCGTTGTTTCTTTTTTTTCCTTTTTTTGTTCTGGTTTAATGCTGGGGGAGTTAGTATTTCTTTATTTCTTCATTTCTGCTTTTTAAATGTTTTTAATGTGTTAAAATAAAAATATTAATTTTGTATAAATTGAAACACGTCTCTTGCTCCCTCCCCTATTGGGTAGACGAACCTGTGTGCCTCTCTTTACTAGGGGTGATATGTCCTAGGGTGAAAGCCCCTAGGTGGCGTTGTCGGACAGCTTTATGGGTACTTGGTATAGAGAGCATCAACAAATTTAGTGCCCTTAAATTCACCCTGACCGCCACGCCACACAAAGTTAACATTTTGGCGAGCATTAGGCT
This sequence comes from Nannopetersius ansorgii, assembly GCA_037974605.1. Lineage (NCBI taxonomy): Eukaryota > Metazoa > Chordata > Actinopteri > Characiformes > Alestidae > Nannopetersius > Nannopetersius ansorgii. The sequence continues at coordinate 16,329,448 of JBBPDE010000006.1, forward strand.
TTTGATAGGCAACACTCATGAGGGTATTAAAGTTGTCAAATCAGGAATGGCTTTATTGTTAATATTAAAGCTTTACACCATTGTGCCTCCTCCCTTAGTATTGGTGCCCCTCAAGGATGCCCTTAGCAAAAAGTAGTATGAAGAGAAAATCTTCACAGGCAGCTGGTAGCCTAGTGGTTAAGGTGTTCACCCTGTGATTGGAAAGTCTTGGTTCGATTCCCGAGTCCGCTAGGCACCGCTGAGGTACCCTGGGCAAGGTACTGTCACCACCACTGTTCCTGGATACCCCCTGCTTCACTTGGTAAATGGGTTAAATGCAGAGGTTGAATTTCGTGCTGTTCATGTATGACAGAACTTTCACTTGGACACAGACTTTTTGGCCTCTGACAGCACAGAAGCCTGCAAGCCAGGACCACCCAACACAGGAACAGTTTCTTTCCCCTTGCCATCTCCCTCCTAAACTGTCACACTACTTCATGCTACAGTACTGCAACTGCACTTTATGTACACTTTGTGGTATATATTTCTGTAATCCTTGTATTTTCTGTATATGAGATTTAGATTGTTTATTATATTGTATGGTTGAGATTTATAAAAAGGGTGGTAATGTTGGCACAAGGGAAATCTAAACAAAAGACCACAACAAGAGGAGATCAGAAAAAACAGACACACATCACATGTGTGGACAAACAGCACGGTGACCTGCACAACCTGCAAGTTGGTGTTAAAGTACAGTACCAGTACCGGCATTCTGCAAGGCTTCTACTAGCTAACATGGCTAATGCTAGCACCGCAGGGAGTCGTCTTAAGCTTCGGCTTAAGCTGTTCCCACTCTCAGTTGTACACTTAAATTTACCAGAAAAGTCAAGGCATTAGGTTTTGTTTGGTCTTCTTTAAATACCATGTTGACTGTTAATGTTGCAGAGAACTTTAATATAAGTTGCTCAGTGTTGGACACCTGTGTTCCTCTGCTGCTTGTGTGATGACGTCATCATTGCTGATGGATTAGTCGACTTGTAAAAAACTCATGGTTAATGCCCTAATATATATGTTAACATTTATCTTTATATTTATAAATATGAATCCATATTACGTATTCATATTGTGACGAGCAGCAGAGACAGTGGACACCAGAGGCGCAAAATACATTTTCTTTCGTTTTTATTTTTGTTCTCTCCTCCAACACACACTTTCAACCAACTCCCAACACCAACTCACCCGCTAGCACCACCCCTCCCCCTATATACACCACCCGAAAACCCGCCAGTTGCTATGGGGCCGCCTGGGTCCGTCGCCCCCAAGTTCACCCCCATCTGCCCGCCAAAACCCACACATCCATCCCGTGCCACCCACGTGATCCTCCTGCCCACCACAATATTGTAGATTGCACATTATTGTATAACATTCATTGTGTCTTTTACAATTCTAAATTTTGAAGGGTTAACAATTTGGTGAGTGAAGACATCAGCTGGTAAGAGTTTGCACAATTACTTAGCTAGTTGGTTAGCTAGCCAACATAGCTGATTTTTGCTTTTCTTCCTGCTCTGAGTTGTTTATAGCAAGAATAACCACAGTGTATACAGCACCAGGTCATCATGCTAAGCCCTGCCTGACTAAAATGATATGTTTAAGATTGTGATTTTTTTATCACCCTGAACTCAGATTCACTCTGTGATGCTTCTACATGTAATTCTTCATCAAAGTGCTTCCAGGCTCCAGTGCCTACGATTTACACGCCAAGTGAGTCATCACTTTAACCCAGCACTTAAAACTCCCAGAGCTGATGAAAGTTTTTCTTTACATAGATTGGGCTCCTGAAATTGGGCCCTAATAGTCTATTTCAGGCTCAGTTGCCCTGCTTTAATAAAGCTCCATTAGCAGTCTCCCACATATTCTCCCCTTGAGCCCTGCAGCCCAGCCGCAGACGGAAACGTACAATCTCCTCTCCCCTTACTCTGGTTTCTCTCTGACCCTGCTTTCTATTTCCAATCTAGAAGCTGTGCAGCACAGATGGCATCATCAGAAGATTAGACCTGGGCTCTCTTATTCAATTTTGTTCAGTTAAAGGTTAGAGCCCCTATTTTCACTCACTGCTGGGGCCGTATACAACAGGTTCAAGTTGGGAAGGGAACATTTAGGCAAGCCTGGAAAACCGTTTCTCCATTTTGCTGAATTCTGAGTGATCATCATCATCCAGGTTAGGAGGAAAGGGAAAATGAACTGTTCTAGCAGGTAGCTGTAAGAGAGCGAGAGATTTGGATGCAAAAGATCATATAAACCTTCCTTTTGTACTTGTGGTCTTAAATTGCTTTTAAATCGCATTAGCATGTATGCAAGCATTATACACTTTTACATATCTGAGGAAGGAATTGCCATTAGGGCTACATTCATGTCCACTTTATTAGAAACCTCTAGAGGCCTTATGATTCAATTAAAGACTGTAGCCCCTCTGTTAGTGCAGTTTATGTTAGAATCCCTCTATTTATTTGTCAGTGGTCTACTCCTTTGACACTGGCCCAGCATGATGGGGTTTATCTTTGTGACTTCAAGGTTTATTTTCCCCCTTTTTCTTCCTTCTTTTTCTCTGTTGTCTGAGTATTTTTGTCTTCTATCTCCAGCTATGAACTTGGGCTGCACTCGCAGGTTGGTATCTATTGGCTGGCTGGCTTCAAGTATAACAAGGGCTTGGGGACCACCATTTTTAAACTTCCTATCCATTGTTTGGGAAGATCGTTTTTTTTTTTTTACTCAGATTCTGATGTTGTGGACTGCATTTCTCTCTTGGATTTTGGTCCTCATTCATTGCTATTGCTCCAGGAGATCCTGTAAGATGGAAAAAAGGGTTAGTGAATAGAATTTGTATTAGTATAACAAAAACAAACTTATTTAAGAGAGTGGTCTGAACCCTGGCCACCTCACTCTCAGATCTTGGTAAAATCTCCTCAGGCACGACAATGAGTGAGGCACAGCAGCCAGGTTTCCTTCCAGCTTTGGGGTGATTCACCTGGTTTCTTGAGGGGGGCTGGATGAGCAAGTTAGATGGATCTACAAAAGTAAAGTTTGTTGAATGGAAAAGGATTGCATCCAGGTCCAATCACTCTCCAGTCCCAGGTGGATTTCTTGTTAAGTATCCTAAAAGGGAAATCAAGTTGGTAGGTAGAGTTGTTAGGGCCAGGGCAGAGAGATACCACACAAAAGCTCTAGAGAACATTTTTGGAGAGGGTACCAGGTTGGTGGTGGGCCTCCTGGCAAGCCTCATGAAAAATGAGCTTATGTGCTGCTAAAGGAGCTGCACCAAGGTAGAAGAAAAGCCAATCAGACAATGGCCACTGCAGCACCACCCCCTCAACCCAGCTGCTGAAACGGCATCTCCCAGATTTGAAGGGAAGTGATATGAGCGAGTGCAATCCATTTGCTTGTTGTGTAGCAGGCTGTGGCATATGACCTGGAATAGTCCAGAAGGGAAGCCAGGGATCTAGCCAGCGATGGCAAGCAGACGGGTAGTATGGCTGGAAATTGACCTATGGATAGCAACATCTGTGTCCCAAGAGGCCCTAGTGGGTGTCAGATGTGCCAAAGCGAGAGGGGTTGCAGAAGTGCCAGGGCTGACCCTGAAGGCAGTGAATACTCTGTCCCTCACATATGTGGGCTATTTAGTGCTGAACTTTGGGGTTGCTGGGGTAGAGGTCCCCCAGTCAGGTGAGGTAATCATGGAGGTTACATATGGGGTCCTTGGTATGATCATCATTCGGCATTGTTGGGAGATGCTTGAGGTGCAGGAGTTTTCTCTGTTAGCCTTGGACCAGGCCTTCTCCATGTGTAGATGCCTGGAGGCAGTGATGCAAAGGACGTCATGTAACCAGGTGGCAAAGTTGTGAACAGCAGTGCACCAAGTGATACACTCCTCAAGAGAGAAACCACTGAAGATGGACTTTATGGACCAGGTCCATTTGGAAGACTATTGGGAAAAAAAGAAGTGTTTTGTGATTGAAGTGGAGGTGAGCTCAGCAGTCTGCTCCTAGAACAGCTCCCCATGCTGAGAAGGCACAAGAGCAATCATGGAAGCATGGCAAACCAGTATTGGCAGGTGGAGGTGCACCCCAACAACCAGGAAAAGACTGCAGGCCCATGGACCTCTGTAACTTTGACAACATGCCATTTATGGTTTATAATGCCCCTGCCACCTTCAGGCTGCACCCAGAGAAATGTTGGTTGTTCCAACAGGTGGTTCACTACCTGCACCAAATAGTCAGCTGAGACAGAGTTACCCTGAAGGCACTGATAGTGAAGGAGTGGCCCCACCCACAGGGGAATGTGTATGTGCTAATTAGAACAGACCTTTCTGTATCTGTTGAATATGCTACAACTGGAGGCACTTGACGGTGGACTTGCTGGACCTGGTGCAAGAATGCAGCTGCTCCCTCCACAGTAGCACTGACCTATCCCCATTCCAGAATCTTTAAAGGAGTCATTACATCTTCTTACCACCTGTTGAGAACATGTGATCTGGCCACAGATGATGCTGTTTTGGAGTTAATGAAGAGACACCAAATGGTTTGCCTTTGGAAGTCGAGGTGAGGCTGAGGTACCTGATGCAGAAGCAAAGTGCTCCAGCAAACAGCCAACTTGTCAGTAGCAGATGAGGAGTGTAGGGGTCAGGCAGGCCACAATGGACCGTGATAGAGATTGAAGTAATCACTGCCAGCACTGGCAGGAGAGGAGGGGAGTGATCTGTTCGTGTTGAAGGAAAAGAAAGTGGCAAGTGGTCTTGTGGAGCCAGCTGAGTGTGGTGCAGGTCTATACATATACATAACTATATGTATACATATAGTAATGGATCATTTCTAGTGCTGTGTTTGCAAGCTGTTCAGAATATTTATGACTTAAACCCCTTGCTATTATTCCAGTCATCTAAGGCAATACATCTCAATTTTCAACACAGATAAAACATCTTTCAAATAAAGTCTATGTGTTCCTAGTTCCTTAGGGACCTTGAAATTACTTACTCTCATCAAAGGAATCTGTGCCATTCATTGCACTCAAGTTGATTTGCAGGTATGAATGAAAGAGCAAGAGCAATGCACACTGTATGGTTTAAAATGAAATCTGTTTAAACATGTCATTTGTCAATATCACCAGCTCTGTCCCCAGCTCTGACCTTGTCTGTGTTTCAAAGTGGAAGTTTTTATTTGTGATGTTCAGGATAAATCTTTTTAGTGGTTCAGTATGTTTTTCCATGTCTTTGACTCACTGGCTTATTCAGAGTCTGTCTCTGGCATACAAAATCTGTCAGTAGATTAATTTCATTTAAAAAAGTACCTTTCATTCTCCTCCATGTCTTCAAGGTAGAACAGGCATTCTTATGTGTACTAAATGGAAAAACATTTGAAACTGCCTTCTACCAACTTCTACCAACTTCATGTTCTACTCGTTGCAGTCCTCCGACCCACACAGATGGAAAAGCATTTCACCTCATCCTTACTAGGAACTGGGCCGCCAATTGCCTCACTGTCACACTTCTACACATCTCTGCTATACTGTATCTTTCTGTCGTACTTTCAGACACCGGCATTTCAGGCAAAGATCATTCTTGGTTCAAATCTGGCCTTTCTGGGCCTTCATTCATTGTTTCATGGTTGGGACAAACATTACCATCACATCACCTTCCCACTGGAGTCAACCAAGGCTCCATACTGAGACCCCTACTCTTTGCAATTTACACCACATTCTACAGAGGGAGATTTTTGAGATTATTTTTTTTATGTTTTTTATATGATTTTTATGTCACTTTATGAGATTTTTTAACATTAAAACGAGTTCCCCTGTAGTCCTGCAGTGCAGTTTTCATCATTTTTCTCCGTCATTGAGAGAAGGACAGCTCAGATGGCCTTATCTGGAATTTGGGCCTGTATGTCATCCTACCGGGAAAGGTTGCCTCCCTTTTCTCATGCTTTGCCTGTCCAGGGAATCCCCTCCTCTAAAAAATTAGGTCCATGACTTTCAATACTATGTGTGAGAGACCACTTTTGCCTGTAGAGACATGGCTTGCAAATGAGTGAAGCATGGCATACACAAATGTATGTTTTTAGTTCCTTCATGTGAGCCTCTGAAGAACCCGTGGGTTAATTTTATTGGGGCGACACAATACAGAGCTGGTCTTGCTGAATGGCTGAAAATTAAGTCCTCATCAGTTCCAACCTTCCTTGGCTCAGCTACAAACCTCAAACAAGTAACTCAACTTAATGCTATAAAATTTAGTTGCTTTGCTGTATATGGTTACCTAGCTTTTTACTAGAGGTGGGCATAGGTTATTTTTTTTATCTAGATTAATCTCAATTTTACAATGTAGATTAAAATGCCCCAATGCCTGTTTTTATAGTGTAAACCATAAATATCCAAATGTTCTCAAAGATCACTTTAATTTCATTTGGAACTCAGTTTATTACATTACCCTTAAAGAAAATGTAAATACTAACCCAAGGTTTAAATACGGAAAAGTCAGGAATGAGAGAGAGAGAGAGGGAGATGGTCGCACGAACGAGAGAGAGACAGAGAAAGGGAGAGAGAGCGAGAGAGAGATGATCCGCGCACTCCGGAAAAGTCACGAACGAGAGAGAGAGAGGCACAGAGAGAGAGCGCGCGAGAGAGAGAGCGACAGAGAGAGCGAGACAGGTTTAAAACGGGCGTGATCCGGAAAAGTCACGAACCAGAGAGAGAAAGAGAGAGAGAGAGACAGACAGACAGAGAGAGAAAGTAAATCTGCGCTAAAATATCAAGGTGAAAGTCATCATAGCTTACGTAGTATAGACCCAGCTCCCAACCCAACTTTGTGAATAGATTAACAGCGATATTTTTTTTATCATGCGATAAGAGTCTCTAAGGTTGCCAATGAAAAGGTATATAACATCCGATATGTGTTGTACTTAGTTGTTATTTGGACAATCGTGCTGATGTTAGTGTTATGGCGCGCGTGATATCTGCCTTTCCCCTCATTGACATGATTGAGTGAGCAGCTGTGCAAACCAGGGTGATCAGATGAGAATGGGTAAAATTTGAGCAGTCTTACAGCAACAGGGCTATAGATACTGATCTCAACTGCTTAGCTATCAAGGAAATGTCCCAAATCTCACTACAGGCAAATACAATTGTCTTTTACCAGCTATGTGAACACAGTAGCCATTGCTGTAAACATTAGCACATGGTACCGTGGCCACAAGCTGGCCCCTCCCCCACCATCCACCTTGTTCCGCCTCTCTGCTCCTAACTCTGCCTCTCTCCCCCTCATTATCATTTAAAATGACATACACAGAAATGGCGCGTCCTCTGGAAATCTCATTGTGGGACTTGCTCTAAGTGCGTGTAATTCTGCACCAAGCCTGAATTTCAGAAAGATACAGTATTAGGGAACCACTAAGACATATATATAAAAGCATCATGTTATGAATCAGCATGTTATTAAACCTTTAAAAAAACAGGTCTGTACTGTTAACTGGTTTACATGCTTTCATTTGCTCAGGCTTGCTTTCTTTCATTCATTATCAACAGCTTCATTTTTGAGCATTGCTGTATATATCACGGCACATGCAGTAAAGAGTTGTGTGCAGAACTGGCTTTGAACTCTTTTTTATGCAAACTTTGACATGAGGTCTTTTTTTCATAAGTGTTGCATGAAATCTCAATCCTCATGTTCCTGCATCTATTCACCACGAAGCACTCTCCTCACCTCTTCCAAGGAAAAAACTCTGTAAAGCCAGAGGCAGGTGGGGGAGGGATTAAGGACAGAAGAAAGAAACAGGCAGGCCTGCGGGAGGGAGAAGGGAGAGCGGGCAGGTGCTGCAGGCTCAGGACATTTTTGTATAAGCAGCAGAGTAACAGCAGAGGGCTGCCTCTATTCAGCTCAAAAGAGACGGCAGCCAAAGCCATAATTAGAGAAGCTCAGCCAGAGCCACGAGTCACTCGCTGCCTAGGAAACGGTGTGATGTCTGGAGAGTGTTCGCCTTTGTTGTACACCATGGTCCAGGAGCGCCTGCTTTTCTCTCTTTTCTCACCTCTCTCTTTCTCTGTCTCTTGCTGGCTCTCTTCATTCCTCTCTTGCTCTCTGTCAAGTCTCCCCATCTTATCACAATAGGAGTGAAGTCCTTAATCCTCCCAAACCTGAAGCATATTTACACAAATGAGCAATTACAGAGGGGCAGGAAGAAGTACGAGAGAGAGGAAGAGCGAAAGAAAGGAGGGAGCGGGACAGGAATGAAGAGACACAGGGAAAGGGACCAAGGCAGAATAATGAATAGAGGTGGCACAGGAACAGCTCAGGCAATAGAGAGAGAGATCTTATGAAAAGGAATGGATACAGAAAAGAAAACATGTTGCAGGAGCTGGGGGTACAACACACACCTGCCCATGAGCTCCCCTGCTGTATTAACTTCTTTCTCTCAGGATTTTTGCCTGGCCACCATGAACCACTTTGCATGATAAAACAGTGGATTGTGTGTAGGCGACACACTCGCTCCAGCAGGATAATAACACAGAGGGCAGGTGCATAGCCCCAAGAGCCTGCACTGCTCTGGGACAGCAAACAAATTCACCAATGCTCATTACAGAGAGAGGCTGGACCACACTGTGGACAGCTGAATGCCTGGTGTGTTTTCTTTCAGTAGCAACATGACAGAAGCTGAGTTTTGTATAGTAATGTTGAGGAGCATAGACAAAGATTAACAATGATGCAGAGCACTGTATGAATTAACATAAGTAGAGACACTCTCTGCATTACCAGAAACTCCCACAGGACTGTTGTTGACCACCATTATTTAGATAGAAGGCCATCCTCAACACGGCAGTGTCACGAAAATGGTAGTGGCATGGTAGTGTGTGGTGTTAATGTGAGTGTGTCAGACATGGTGGAGTTTTACGCACGTCTTTGCCAGGATGAGAGTGGTCCGCCACACAAAATCATCCAGCTCTGTTATCAGAAATTCTATAGGAAGGTGTACATAAAATGTGCAACAACAGATGAACTATGTCAGACATTAAATGTAACAGGTTTATTGTCTTAATGTTAGTTCAAATTGCAAAAAAACATTGTTGAAACCAGATGGTGATCCTTTTAGTGTGACATGATGATGTACACAGTATCTAAAATAAGTTATCTATCATGAATGTGTAATGTTATAATAGCATAGTGGGGTAATATACTAATTATATATATATATATGTGTGTGTGTGTGTGTGTGTGTGTGTGTGTGTGTGTGTGTGTGTGTGTGTGTGTGTGTG
>JBBPDE010000006.1:16398390-16414672 GCA_037974605.1 Nannopetersius ansorgii
TTAGTTTTTCAATATAATTTACAAATAGATAAAAGAAAACATAAACATGCACAAGATGTTTTACTTATTTAGAAAAAAAATGTCTGCTTTTAAAAGCCAAGTTCACAGCTTTGGTGTCTCCTTCACTGCATGTAAAATATAGAGCAATATTAAATGCTACATGACAGTTTTGTAGAAACTAACACATGTTGAGTCTGTGAAATGTATGAAGAAAAAAAATCTTACCTTCTGCAAAATTATAAAACAAATCGTTCTGAAATTAGAAATAATTGTCCATATTTGGGTGCTGCTTGTCGATCTTGAAGGTAACAGAAGCCATTTCCGGAAACCTATAACCAAAATGTAGACATTGAACACAGAAAAGCTGGAGAGGAGATGCGTAGTGCAGAAGAAGGGATGGAGATGTTTGGTAGTCCACTGACCACAAAACAAGAGTGGTCCAGAGGAGAGTGTGTGGGGCCACTAGAAATATAAGAGACAAGTGCCATCCCATATCTCCTCCCCTCTCTGTATCCCTGTCCCCCTCCTCCCTCTTGCATACTCTCTCTCTCTCTCTCTCTCTCATTTCCCTCCATTGTTTCATCTCTTCAATCTCAGGGTGGTGTATATCCAGTCTGCTGTACAGAGATATCACACAGGCAAATGTAAACGGAGGCTATGCTAACAACCAAGTATAAACATGATCATACATCACACAGACCGTATGAATAGAATGAAGGAGTATAGTAATATAACACAACTTCTTGTGAAGACAGTTGTAGAAAAACACATTTTTCTTTATGAATATTCAGGAATTAGTTGGTGATGGAGTGCCACCCTCATCCAAGAAACAACAGGTTCCTCTAAAATGCTGCCTTTGGGAAGAGCATTTGCATAGTACCTTTAGATAAATAAAATGAAATAAAAACAACACTGCCATTCACAACATGCTCAGTTAAGGAACCATTCTTGAGCTGCGTCTCACTTGGGAGTTAAAAGATTTGCACAAAACAAGACTTACTAGACATGGTTCTATGATGAGACAAACTCTGACAAGTAAAAACAACAAAAAGGCGATGGCAGTGGAGCAGGTTCAGAATTGAAAATTGTGAGGAAGGATTCCCCACTGTCAGACTGCACTGCCATATGCCTGCAGCGCACATTTGTACAAAAGAAGGTGCGGGGACACCCAGCTGGTAAAACTATGCGAATGTGCAAGTCGTAGCTCAAGTGACAGCTGCACGGACGTCTCCAGCAGGAGATCCTTGAAACAGTACCCTGGAGGCCACCAAACCCCTGGCAGATTGGGTGGCCAGCGAGGGATGATTTGTTTTGGAGCATTAGGACAGCCGAACTGGCGCTATAGGAGAGGAAACCTCAATTATTTCCAAAGGAACCAATGAAACAGTTGGTCTACCACATCTGAATAAGTGGCATCAAAGTAGGACGGTGACACTGGCATGGCAGTTGCACCTCCAGACGTTGGGAACATCGATTAGTAGAAATGACATCAGAGAATTTCAAACAAGTGCCACTTTTACCAGGATGAAAAACCCGACAGGTGGAGGAAGTTCAGTGGGTAGGATACTAGCCTGACCAAAAGGTCATGGGTTTGAATCCTACCTTCAGCGGACCACCACTGGGTCCCTGAGAAAGACCCTTAACCCTAAGTTGCTCCAGGAAGACTGTATCCTGTAGTTAGGGAAGGGATAAAAGCATCTGCTGAATGCCATAAATGTAAATGTCCATTTACTGTAAATATCTGAACATTTCCCACTAGACAGTAAGTGTTAGGAAGTACAGATTGTGGCTGATCACACAAAATGGTTACAAGTGCACATCCATTGATTACACTGTATGGATCAAAATATTGCAACACCTGACCGTTACACGAACAGGGACTTTAATGGCATTGCATTCAAATACAAGACTTTTATATGGAGTTGGTCCCCTTTGCAGCTATAACAGCTTCCACTCATCTTGGAAGGCTTTCTACTAGTTGCAAATAAAGCATTACGTTTGTTGTATGCTCAAGAGGCCTTCAACAGCAACAACATAATAAATATCATCATCTCATTTGTGCTAAATGAGTGACCAATCGAGAACCTTCAATTATGGTGATATATACTCCATCTAGCTTGCATTCTTCTGGGTATTCCAAAGAGGTAATTTGGTATTTTGTAGCTCCACGGTGATTCTGCATTAAGCTTTGCCTGAGGCAAGGAATTAATCATTTGAGGCAGACATCTGTTGAGAAGAGACAACAGTCTGGATCAAGCTCACCGAATCAGAGATCAAAAGGCAGGTTATCAGCATACCCTTTAAAGGATATCACAAACCCACACAGACTCATCATGTGCTCACACCACCATAATCCAACTAAAGGGTAAGAACTTAACGGTGAATGCGTATGAAATGCTTGCAAAAGATAAGGCCACTAGAGCTTTATTTCATGCCAAAAATACCAATATTAAAAAATAAAATAAAACTGACACATCATCATGCTACAGATTTAGAATTGTGGGTTATATGTCCATAAAAATAATGTGTTTTTGGACAAACATCAACTGCCAGTTATAGGAAGCTTGCTTTATGGAGTCATGCTGGAATAGAAAAGGTTCTTCCCCAAATTGTGTCCACAACGTTGGATAAATGGCATTGTCTAAATTTTCTTGGTATGCTGAAGGATTAAGATTGCCCTTCAAGTAGGGATGGGCAAAATGATGATATGAGATTGTGATAGCGATCTATGTACTGACAAAGCAATAGTAGTATCGTCTATATCAGGGGTCAGCAACCCACAGCTCTGGAGCTGCATGCGTCTCTTTCATCCTTATGTTGCAGCTCCCTGTGGCTTTTGAAAATAAATAATAATTTAACCCTAGAATAGCGGCTAACTGCCTATACCTATAACGACTGCAAGCATCAATTGACCAAGTGTCTAGTTTCGCACAAGATGCTTCCTGATCTGACGCTCCTGTATTATGTTTGGGTGTTGAGTCATGCAGCCTGCCAGCATATACTCACGCGTCGTACAGAGCCAGTCGACATATCAGAATCAGAATCGTCATACGAGGAATTTGATTCTGGTCGATGATGTCTCTCAAGCACAACAGTAGAAAACAACAATAATTTCTAAAAATGTATGTGTAAATGTGCCTACACCACTCTGATGAATTGACGTTAACTGATGCCATCAGCCATTCTACGTGTTAAGTGTATTTTATTTTTATTCATTGTTCATTGTGATCTTGTAACATTAAATGTTCAAAATGTTTTCTTTGAATGAATAAAATTTCACAAGAAACACACTAGCCTGGTTTTATACATAGCATAAAAGTAAAAAACAATATATGCAGTGTTATCTTCATTTTAGATGTCAAAAAGGATCTGCGGCTCCCAGGGTTTTCTCTTTTTTGGAAACCGGGTCCAAATGGCTCTTTGAGTGTTAACGGTTGCCGACCCCTGGTCTATGTAGACTACATTCTGTCTATCTCTTGTGGCTTTGAAAAATGCTTAAAAACGATGCCGGATAAACATGTTCCCACGTTGATGGGTTTTTTATAATCAAATTTTAGACACAGTATTGAACTTTGTCATGTTAAAATAACTGTGTTGAATAATTCAGTAATAGTTTAAGAATTGCACCAGTTGCCTTTTGTTATTGTTTACCATTTTAAATTGTTTGTTCTTGATGATTTGTTGTTCTGAAGTAACATTAAGTATTTATTTAACTTTAAATAAAAATGTTGGCAAAATTGCACAAACTGATTAAAATCTATTCCGAATTTTAGTTCTGTTTAGTTCTTTAGGGCTAATTTTTTTACAAAGGAAAATTGTTTGGTTGTACTGATTAGTAACTTGCAGAATGCAAAAAAAACTCTATAATTACAAATTTAAAAAAAATACTGTGATAAAGTTGAAATTGTGATTTAACCAAAAAAAGATGTGATAGGTCCTTCAAGTAAGAGGCCTAGCCCAAACCCTAAAAAACACGTTTGTCCCAATACATTTGTGCATATAATGTACATCTCAAGATTCACTTAAAAACAAATAAATTGCCAGTTGATTATTTATAAAGACTGGAACTAAAAACAAATGTGAAAGTAGCACATGAAATGTGACATTTTTTTGAATAAATTATGAGTATTTTTTATTCTCATATAAAAAATATGCTGAAAGAATTCATTTGAATGAATTAATCTAATGCCTCTCATTTAAAGGACAATTTAAAAAACAAATAGTGTAGGCACTTAAACCTGAACAGTCATAAGACAAAAAGGGTACGAGTACTGGCCTAGTTTCAATGCCTGATAAAGAACAAGAAAAAAAAAGGTTTTGGTCCAAAGACTTCAACTGTTTTTGGTATGTTCTCATTCTGTACAAAGACAAAGACCAAATTCCTCACAGATTTAGTCACTGATGGATTCAATGCTCTCAAACTATCCACTGGGGCGTCCTGTGCTCTTCTGTATACATTATTGTCTTCATTGCGTGGTCAACATTAAGTTTAGGTCAAAATCTTCCAAAATTGCCATAAAAATCATATAAAAATCAGTTACCTGTTACATTTTGTAGATTCCTTTAGCCTTTTCATTTTCATATTTTCCTGCATATGCTCTACAATGGACTGATATACTCTACAAGGGATTATTTTAGTTTATTTTACAGTGAAATTTAGATTATTTTACAGTAAAAAAGTGACCCCTTCTAATCATGCATGAATACATTTACATTTACATTTATGGCATTTAGCTGACACTCTTATCCAGAGCGACGTACATCAGTGCTTAAGAGAGTCCACAACTGTTTCTTACCTGACAGCATAGAACAATGTGAAAGTCTTCCTTTGTATTTTCAAGTTCAGATCTTGCAATGAAGAAAGTGATCAATTCTTAGTTCAGCATAAAAACAGATATTCCAGGAGCATTCCAGTGCTTGGAAGTTGTCTTTATCTAAGGTCTTATCAGTCCCCAGGAGCACATTAAAGTCTATAATAAGAAAGGGATCTGTTTGGTACTATTAGGACCATCCCCGGACTCCGGTCTCTATAAACTGGATGGAAGAGCAAGGCAGAAAATGATCACAGAAGCCTACAAAACAGTTACAGCATTTTATGGCAAAGAGTGGTCACTGTGTGCATGTGACAATAACTGCTCCACAAATAATGTTTCTATGAGAGGGTTGTAAAAAATCTAGAAAGAACACATTGAGTCCTGATTGAGCTTTGTCAAAGTGTACTTTGAAGATTCCGAGTCCAAGTGAAAAAAGCTGTTATGGTCAGGTGGAACCAAAATCAAACTATTTGGCTTCAACACTAAATGGTACATCTGGCAGAAAGCCAATACAACTCACCATCCAAAGAACGCCATTCCAGCAGTGAAGCATGGTAGTGGTCGCATCGCGATGGGGGGGGGGGGGTATTTTCTGCAGCAGGGAAAACTGGGAGAATAAAAGGAAAAATGAATTTAAAAAATGGACAAAATATCATCAAATTCCTGCTGCAGAAGAGGGTTCATCTAAAAACATGACAAGGGTCCAAAGCACACAGTAAAATTGACCACACAGTGGCTGAAGGAGAAGCAGGTGAATGTTCTTGTGTGGTAGTCAGAACCCAGACTTAAACCCTATTAAAAATCTAGAGGTGTTAATTAAAGCAAAAGGTAGTTGCACCAAGTACTGACACAGGTTGGAGAAAATTTATCAATCGCAGCGATTGTGTTTATTCTGAACTGTGCTATCATATCTATCGGCTGGATAGTTGTATTGAGTAAAAAAAGCTGAAAATTTTATGTGTCTTAATTTCAGACTACAGTGTAACAAACTGGGTAATGGGGTAATTCATTTCTATTGAAATTGAATTTGTTTATATGCTCACATAAATTATGACCAGTATGTTTTCCCCATTACTATATTATGGGCTAACAACATTTTAATTAATTCTGTCTGGAGACACTCTTGGAGAGATTCAGGAAAACACATGTCACCTACAATGGAAGGATTGTGGTCACCCACTATGGGTACAAACGGCATCAAAGTAAATGTGACATTTTGCACTTTGTTCTTTTGAAATCAAATGCCCTGAAAAACGGTCCAAAAAATACTGCATAACACAAATATTGTGTTCATACTAGGGCATTAATGATTTCAGATTTTTCATATCGATTTATCAGTCAACAAAATCGAAGTCTAGTCGACTAGCCGTTGATGACGTCATGAAACACATGCGGCACAGGTTGAGCAACTTTTGCTCAAAGTTCTCTGTAACATTAACAGTCAACATGACAATTAACCAAAACAAAACATAGTATAATTATTTGAATTTTCTGGTAAATTCAACCGCACACCAGAAAGTGGGAACAGCTTAAGCCGTGGCAGCCACGACTCTCTGTAGTGCTAGCGTTAGCAATGTTAGCTAGCGGATGCCGTGCAGAACGCCGCTACTATTACTGTACTTTACACCGACTTGCAGATTGTACAGGTCATCATGTTAATGGTGCGGTCTAGAGTAAAGTATCTTCACACATATGATGTGTGTCTGTCACCTGTGTGGCCATGTATCTCGTCTTGTTGTGGGTTTGTGTTTAGATTCCCCTCGCGTAAACGTTACCGCACTTTTTATTAAGGCACTATAAAAATTGGTTAAGTCAAGGAACGCGCATCAGTGTCAGCCAATCAGAGGCAGAGAGCGCGCGCACAGAGAGAGGAAAAACACAACTTGTGACTTCTCTCAGGGGAGCGTCAACATTTGTTAGTTGACTAGACGAATTTTCTGTTAATTCATACATATATTTATATCCACTATGTAAAATGATGTGAACATATACCCACTGTGTAAATGAATATGTACATACTCAAATACACATACAAATTCTATATTTTTTATGTAGTGTATATTTGTTTACTGTTGTGTTGTATAGCTTTGTATGTTATTGGTTTTTTTAATTTGCTGCTTCTACTTGAATAATACACATCTTAAGTAGACGAATTACATTTTCCTAATGAAGTATGTCCATGTGAAACAATCTTAATGAGGTGGGGACAGTGGAATAGGGATGCGATTGTCTATGATTGTGTTGATGTTAATTGACTTTAATATGAACAAATTACTTAACGTTATTTTTAATGTTAATATGATTGGCTCTATTATTGGTAAATGTTATTTTTCGCACCCTACTGACACCCTGTGATGTCAACAATAATCAGAAAACATGGGGGTAATATTTTTTTCTTTTAGTGTAATGATGAATCGTTATATGTTTAATATCAAGGTATAAAACTCCGCTTTATGGCTGACCAATGTCAATGTCTTTAATTCTATTTCCTGAAAGGCAGTCGCGGTATAGGATGTAAAAAAAAATAAATATGAACAAATCCAATAACAATGTTTTCCTATAGATGGCGACACACCCCAGAAATAATCTCAGTATATGTAACTGCTGTTTGTAGTAAAGCAGGAACACATTGACCAATCAGATTTAAACTTTTACACACGTATTACACACTTTCAGGACAGAGACGTTGCACGAGATTGTGAGAATGTGATATACCTAGAAACATTTATTCAGATTTTGTAAAATGATGGATATTACATGCTTAATTCTCAAGTGCCCCATAAAAAGCAAACTTAACGTTAGTACATAAAATTAAGTGAATGTATAAAATGTGATATGAAAGAGTATTTTTACAAAATAGTCATTTTGAAACATGTACTTCATCGCAATATCTTACCTATAAATGTATCATTTCTCATTCTCATATTTCATCTGTTTAAAAGTGCAAGAAAGGAAGGAAAACCAACCATCTTAGTTTGTCCCTTTTTTATTCAAGAGTCAGAATGACAAGTCATTTCATAGCAGTCAAACCAGACAGGTCAAAATATTTTGTAAAAATGACTTTGTCCATTACAAAATAAAACCCAGGGCAAAAAAAAAAAAAAAAGAATCATCATGTCAAGATCTGCAGAGAGGGTTCACAGCCGAGCCATCAGAGAGAGCAAGTGGCCATCTCGTCTTTAGCTCAGACCAAAGGAACACCTTTACAGGCAGGACAGAGGAATGGATGTGACTGGACAGTTTAGGGAACATGTTGAAATCATAAAGAGCCACAGGCCTCTTTATGTGAGGTATTCAAAGTAAGCAATGTCTTTAAATAATGAAGAAAATGACTGATCCTCTTTCAGTTAAAACAAAACAGTAAAGGTAAAAAAGGACATTCAGTTCAATCTTCAACTCCAATGGAGGGCTGTTCAGTTTCTAAACACATACTGAATGAGCACAGTGCACTCTAGCTAGCCTTTATTTCTGTAACTTTACAGCCTTGTTTTGGGTTAATGTACTTCGGTCCTTTGACAAAACCACCAAAGCCAAGCTAGTCCCTACACTACCAAAGCAGGTCCCTGAGGGAAGACAGGAAAAGCTTCTCTTTCCAAGCGTCATTTTTTTTTGTTTGGTTTTCTTCTGCCATTGGGTGGCGCTGTACAACTTTCTGAAAACTTAACGAGAAGAAAAGAGGCAGTGAAGTTTCTCAGAGGCTGTGAACAGACCACCAAGCCAAATTCAACTTTGCCTAAAAGGCAAAACAGTAACTACAGTTTGACAAAAGTGGGTTATTACCAAAGTGTCAGACGATTCGTTTTTATCTTCATACATCTGTGCTCCGTTTTCAGTCGGAAAACCGTAGTAACTGCAAACAGAACTTTGAAGTTCTGCAAACTTTGCTGGCATAGTTTTTGCTCTTTGGCTTTGTAAGGCAGAATTACGTTCTTCGCCCAAAGCCTGAAGATGTGAAACTGGCCGTCCCATTCGCTTTGGACCAATAGAGTGACAATGAGCTGCAGTTGCTGGGATTCAAGTTCGAAAAACAAAACAAAAAAAAGCCTACAGCTACAGTCCCTTTCACTGGAGACCTGTTCAGATACATGTTTTGTGCTGTCCAGAAGCATACACAAACAGCAACACCCAGCTGCTACCAACTGATGACACACAAACTAGAATTACAGTCACATTTTGTCAGGGGAATGAAATAATGGTTCCAAAAAAAGAAGTAAAATCTGTGCCAGCACAAAGAAACTCATCTGGACTTCCAAGAAGGGCAGTGATGATGAGTGTGTCTCGCAGGGCCACAATGAGAGCGGCAGTCATCCGTCCTGTCATGTGTGCAGCGGTGGCACATCAAGGACGGGTTCACTGTGAATCAACTGATTGTGACGGATTGTCTATACATTCACTTTTCATCATAGAAATTACACTGAAGTTCAAGGCCAGCGATAATCTGTAAGAAATCTGCTTGTCGCATCAACAAACTCACAAAATAAGAATTTCAATAATAGTAATAGTCACTGAGGAATATAGCACATACAATGTACAAAGACAGGTGAGCTACTTTTCTATCGGTTCAGCCAGCGGTACAATCTGAGAGTAACACTTCAGATCACAGATGTTCATGGCAGTGAAAAAGAACAACAAAAAAAAAAAATCTCTTATGTGTATCAAAATTCACAAAATGCCCAGCATCAGGGAATATTCAAAATACATATAAGAAATCTACTTAACAGGTGTGGAGTGATTCCATCGGTGCTTCATTAACAAAGAGGGTACAAGGATATGGATGTGTACAATAGAGAAAAGAAGCATCTTTCATTTCTGGTAGAAAGGGCTTAAAGTATACAATAATTTTATTCTAAACAATGTCAATAATATTAGAATTAATAATTGTGAAGAAAATATTCTGAAGTAAAAGCAGTATATGGTAAGGCATTAAAGGAGTTTATCCTTGCATGCCTGAGACTGAAATGAGAATCCTGGTTCTCTCATGTTAATATGATAGTCAAAAATATATCAGAAAAATCGGATCTGTCTAATCACTTCCACGTAAACAAATCAACCATAAAAAAGATCATATAAAAGTGTATGGACTGATGGTCTTTTTTTATAGGAATTACACTTTAACTGTTTCAATATCAAAATAAATTTCAACTCATTTGAGTTGATGGAAAGGATTATGATTGTTCAAATGTGTAAAAGCAGTAAACACGTCTATTGCTCCGCGCACCAGTGTAATTCCCTTTAGCCTCATCCGTGGAGACAGTTAGCCTCGTTAGAGATCCAAGAAAGAGCTCGGCAAGAAATCGAATTCACACAATTCCAGCCATGTTTTAACACTGACTGTTCAGTTTAACATGAGAACAGCAAAGCTACAAGAGCCAGCAAGTGATAGCTGTTTGGAGATACCAGCCATGAGTGTTTACAGCCTTACAGGTTCCTGCATGTAGACTGTCCAAACTATAGATACCAACTGTGTCTTCAAGGATCAACAATGTCTTACGAGTTAAGAGTCCAAAACTGTGCAAATCTGATTTTCTACCGAGCAACTCATTTAAAGCTGACCCAACTTATGCGGTCACAGAATAGTGTGACTAGTTTTACACCAGTGTGGACTGGTCACAACCAATTCTGCAACGCAAAAGTCAAGTCAAGAAAAAAAAAAAAAAATAAGCCACAAATAAAATAAAAGATTAATGACGTGTAGAAAAGTTCAAGCAGAAATTCACACGAAGAGAAAGAAGGGGGTCATTTTTAGAGCCATAATGCTCGTTTCTAAATGATCTAGGGCTGCTCCAGGTTAAAAGGGAAAGACATTTGCCATATTTTAAAGCTTTCAGGAGCTATAAGTAGCATTTCAAATAAAATTTTAATACAGTAGTCATCAAATAATCATGTTAGTTAGCTGCAGTGGGTAGACATTTTACATGAAGATACGTGGCAAAGCTGGTATTCTTTATCTATAAATCAGAGCTGAAGGTCAAATTCCTGCTTTATGAACAACTATGTGATCAGCAGCAATCCATCTTTTTTGGAAATCACATTATGGCAGTGTAGGATAAAAAACTGTGGGGCAAATTGTGGGGCACAAAAAAAATTGAGTTTCCCGCTTAGTCGATCAGCCAAGAGATGGAGTCGATCTGGAGCTGCAAGACCATTGTAATGTCAAATCATACCCAGCAATTAAGACTCAATCTACTTTGTTTAATCTGAGGTCTATTACACTGTATGATGTACTTCTTTCCTATTTTGTTTTTACTATAGTTCCAATATGTTTTGGCTAAACAACTATATATTGTGAAGGGAAAACTCAATACATTTGATATTCCACCAAACAATTTCCTAAGTAAGGGCACAATCACATATTACTGTATTTCAGCAAGGAAAGCCTTGATGTGGAGCTTGGGGCAGCTTTTAAAAAAGCAACAAAAAAAAAAACTAAAACAAAACAGATCGGTCAGCGCAAAAAAAAATGCTTGGCCCCTGCTACTCTTCCTAACCTTTACAGAACACATCTCTAATAGAAACACATGCAGATAAAAGACTTTTGGTCCTTGTTGATGTCCAACAAAACAAAAAGCGACTTCTCAGACTTGCAGCTGTTCTTGAATTACCAATGAGACTCAAATGATTATAAGGGGAACTGATGTGTCTACATGAAAGACTTGCATTTGTCAAAGGAGTGGAGATCCATAAACTATTACATGCACTCGTCGCTACCTTTACACATGGTGCTCAACAAGACAAGCTTCAGTCTTCTAACCAAACCCCTGAGCTTACAAAAAAACCCCAAAAATATATATTTATTTAATCAAGAGATAATAATGAAAAATTGGACTGGCTCAGTTAAATTCAGACCAGCCTACTGACTGGGCCAAAAATGCACCTCAAATCTGTTCCGCCATCCTTAGTGTGTACGGCGTTCAGATATGCATCACCAGTGCTTCGCGACCCTACAGTCAAACGCTGGAGTAATACTGTTATCAAGCATTGAGCCCATGCAAATGCTTACTAAAAGAGATTTTAAAAAAGGCATCTACAGTCATAAAACACACAAAAAAAAATTGGGGATGTTTCACTTTTAAACTGACCTTAACTTTTGCTCCCTCAACCTCTTCTGTTTCAGTATTTCTAAACGTTATCGCTCCAACGAATCCATTCCCCAAAATGAAAATATAAGTGCTTGGCTTTCAAGTAATCACATTTTTTAAAACCAGAATTCTGAAACCATCTTTTGGCTCTCAGAAATGTTATCCCTTAAAAAAAAAGAAAAGAAAAAAGAAGTAAAGACGCAGTGAGAATGAGGGAGAGAGAGACAAACAAGAAGTGAAATTAACCAAAGGACCACATGAAATGTCACGGTTGACAGGGAGCAAAGAGTAAACTTTTTGGGCACTGGCAGTCCAGTTGCTTCTACCTTCTCCCCACTCTCTCTCTCGCACGCTCTCTCCCCAGAGCAAGACAATAAGCAAGCAGAGGCCTGTGGGTGGGGGAGGAATGATCAGTCAAGTTTCTTCTGAGTGGTGTGATGATCGCTGGGGGTGAAATCAGCACAGAAGCCGTTGGAGACGGGACTGGAGGCTGAGGAAGCTGGGCTGCCCCGGAAGCCTGCATTATCGGAGTACAGATACTCTTCGGCAAAGTCTGGCCACTGCTCTGCAAAGCTCTGGAACATCTCTGCCACAAGAGGGCACAAGAGAATAGAAGTCAGAGCAAGCTTGTACACAATAAAGCCAGTCAATGAAGCTGAACTGAAGCTTCATCTACAGCACATGCAGTTACAATCAATGTGCCTCTCAACAGTCCTATAAACTCTGCTGACGGAACATATTCATCCACAGATCCAGAGAATTTTATGCTTAGAAATTCAACGAAAGCAGAGCAATTTGTCAAAATTTTGTCAAAAACCTTTCCTTATAATGGACACCTTTAGAAGTTCAGTTTTTAGTGTATTATAGTCATGTATGTTATTTGTTAAAGAAGCAACAATAAATAAGAAAAAGCAGACTCTTATCAGCTGAACGACATTTCAAAATATAAATAGATAAATAAATAGAAGTGGATTTCAGCCCCTCACCAAATGCAAGTTTCCCACTGTTCTCCACATCGATGGCGCTGAAGAGACGAGACACTCGAAGCTCTGCCACCCCGAGAGCAGTCCGTAGGATACAGGCCAATTCTTCTTCTGTGATTGCCCCGTCCTCTTCTCCCTCAAACATCTAAACCAACAACCCCAAATAATTAGCATTGTTCCGCCCAGCCAATGCTAGGAACCAAGCAAGCGAGCTGCTGGTGTAGAGTGATGGAGCCGAAATTTCAGATGATTGAGTCCCTACATATCTCTGGAAAGACACCGCTGCAATTTATTTTTAAATCTAGGAGTATGACGATCATTCCATGCCAGTGTCCCTTCACAAGCACATCATTCACACACTGCTGTAATCAACACTCTCCTCTTGCAAAGTAACCAGTTGGATGGTAAACATTCCTAGAAGTATGTCAAAGGTAATCATTGCCAATTAGTTTTTGTTTTCTTTGAATTATTCAAGTTATGTAATTGTTTCTCTTACTTTGATATAGTTCTTTAAAGCATATTTGTAAAGAAATTGACAATACATCAAAGAATGATGTATAAAATAACCTTTCAGGATGGGTTGAATGTTGCTTAATATGCACATAGTAACACTATATTGGAAAAGGTATTGGGACACCCCCATGCTTCCAACTTTATTGAAACAGTTTGGGGAAGAACCTTTTCTATAACAGCATGACTGTGTCCCAGTGTACAGAGCAAGGTCCATAAAGACATGGTTGAAGGAGTTTAGTGTCCTTTAGCTCTGACCTAAACCCCGTCCTTTGTGACACCTCTGGGATTAACTGTAACAGAGATTGGTTCCGAACATATTCCCACAGAAAGACTCAAATCCTGTGGAAAGACTTCCAGGATGAATAGAAGCTTCTTATAAAGGTCTTTGTATCTACATACAATATCGTTATAGTCCTTGCTGGTGTAATGGTCAATTTTCTCGATACTTTTGTAGTGTTAATTAAAGGTAAGCTGCCTCCACACAGTTGATAGGCAGTATGTGTGTTAAGAAAACTACTACAGAAAGAATGTTTATAGCTTATACCGTGAAGGCCAACTTGATAGTTTCCAGTGTTTTGGCAGGCCGACACACGACAGAGAAGGCGATCACAAACTCCCGGATATCCATCGTGCCATCCTCATTCTGTAGAGTCAAAACAGAGACAGTCAGCTTAGTATCTCTGTGCTGGGGAATGACATAAGTTCAAGAAACCCTGATTGAGAACACTGACTCCGTCATGCTACAAACATGGATAAAAAGACAATGTTAGTCCCTGAATTGCTTACCTCATCGAAGAGAGCGAACATGTCTCGGAGCACGTCAGAGAGCGGCAGATCCAGAAACTGAGCAAAGTCCTCCAGACTCTGCCTCTGATCCCGCAGTTTTTGTGCTCTTTTACCATACTCTTTCAGGAGCTTCTCAGATTTGTCTGGCTTTATCCTGAAAAGCACATATAAAATCCATAAAAAGAATTGAAGAATAAGCTGTGTGTAAAAAAAACAAAACAAAAAACAAACAAAAAAACCTGATATTTTTTCAGGTCAAGAGATATCTCAGGTTCCTAAAGCCTAGCAAATAAAGGCTTTATAAGAAATATGCAGTCAGTAGTTGAGTAATACTAGCTAGAGGTATATAGCATAAACATACTGACAATGAGGACAGAACTGACATTTCTTCGGTTTGCAGCTATTGTGTACTGAAGCTGTGCTGTATGTACATTTATGTCAGTGTATGGGAGCACTGCTTCAAAAAAAAAAAAACTTGGTTTAAAAGAACTTGACAAATTTCAGAGAAAGGATGTTTGATTTGAATACTCATAGCAAATGAGAACATGTGAACTTTTTTACAAGCTTTCTTTGAGTTTTTGAGTGTGTGCATGGTGATGTTTCAGTCTAAAAGAGGTAACAAGTCCATCAAAATGTATTGACGTATTTTTACACCTATGGTGAGGAAGACGTACCCTAGTCTCCGGACAAGTCTAGCGAACTCCAGTAAACATGTATCCACAGGCAGCCTGAGCTGGCCTTCTGCCATGGCCAACTGACAGTCCTCAAACGAGTAATCTGTCACAGGAACCTCCAGGGCTCTGAGTGGAGACACACACAAACTAAACATGAGACATGTACTTCCTTCTGTCTCACAGAACTGCACATAAGTGTCTTTTAATCTTCCTGCTTCTTACTCATGCACTCTCTCTCAAAAAACAGCTAAACAGATACAAATAGGTGGATACATTCACTAGTTTTGCAATAGTATTAATATGTAGTTACATTAAGAGTTATGTAATAAGTTACACTTTGTACAGTCATATTCTATATTGACAGGTCAGCACCTCTAATGTTTTTTGATCTGTCAAAACTTGCAAAAAACATCAACAGTTAAAATAAACAGCGTTTTTTTTTTTTTTTTAGATCAGTCAATAGCTTTAAACAGTATACATCACATGCATTATTCACACTCAAAGGCAACAAAATCAATGTTTTTAAATTGGGATTTGACAATCAATAGAGGGTGAAGCACTAAATTGAGAGGAAGACCATTCCAAAGTCTATGTGCAATAACAGGGAAAGGCCTGCCAACTTCATCCATGGTCTTGGGGCTATGAGGAGGACCCAAAGTGGATGCAGGGTAAAGGTAGAAGAGGTCAGAAAGACATTGCAGACTGGCACTATACAAAGCTTTAAAATAGTCGTGCTTCCTTACAGAAGGAATAGAAAAAAAGAAAAATGGGACAAACACAAGGGAAATGTTTTTCAAACACAAATGTGGTGATACTGAAAGCTCGACAAATGTTCTTGTTTAAATGAGCAACAAGTAAGAATAGAACCAATTCCAGTGCAACAGAAAGAAACTTGAAAAACAGAGCAGTAGAAGCAGCAGCAGTTCCTGGTAGTCTTACTTGGCCATAAGGCGGCGCACGTTGTGAGCGAAGAGAGGAGGGTTCCTCTTTTCCTCTTCAGTGGGGGTGTAGATGGGGAGGAACTGGAAGCAAAACAACAACACTTACACCGACACCTCCTGTGACACTGATGAACAAACACACCACAGAGCTGTTCTCCCTCACCATGCAGAGTGTACGGCATCAAGTCAGGCAGGAGGAAATTATTTAACGTTCAGAAAGAATCATGCAGCGGTTCTGCATGTCTGAGGACCAGAGCTGCATATGGACAAAATACTACACTTTGACAAAATTGTGATAAAGTAACAATTCATATCATTGATGGAGGTTGATTAAGGATGAACTAAATCATGAGCTCACACTCTAAACACATTATAGCAAGCAATATCATATAATGTAAACTAGTGATGCTCCGATTGATCGGCCGATATTGGCTAAAAATAGCTTGATCGGCGAACCCCAAAAGCGCAGATCAAAAAAGCCGATCACTTGAC
>JBBPDE010000006.1:16416355-16426355 GCA_037974605.1 Nannopetersius ansorgii
GTGTGTGTGTGTGTGTGTGTGTGTGTGTGTGTGTGTGTGTGTGTGTGTGTGTGTGTGTGTGTGTGTGTGTTTATTATTAAACAGAAATATAGGAAATGACTGTTAACTGGTCAACCCATAGAAATGTAGGGGAATTTTTGGGAATACCTTAGTGGTGCAATGATGTCTAAAGTAAAAGTGAAATAATGTGGCCCCTTATACACACCACAGCACAGCACACCGTGTGAACAATGTGAATTTTTTCTCTGCGTTTAACCCATTCACAAGTGAAGCAGGGGGCTACCAGCAACAAGAAGCCGTGTGTAAGGACAGTACCTCAGTTGGGTTTCTGCTGTCCAATGTTAAGTCCTTGTTTTGAACAGTTGTTAAGTCAATAAAATGGTTCATCTTGATATTATAATATCTGTGTTGAAAATGGGTGGAGTGGGACTATTACACAACCAATTCTTTTTCAGGATATGCAGTACTGTTCAAAAGTAAAGTTTTTGAAATTACTGCTCTTAACAGTGGACAAAAGAACACCATATAACATCAGAATAAACATATACAGACACAAATTAGTACAAAGTAGTAACTTTAATTATTTAAACAAATATTTTATATGACAGTTGGTTTCTGAAAGTTTGGCTTTTGATTTCCTGACCAGGGTGGTCGAGCCTGATTACATGGACACATTAACCTACAAAAATCTCCTTATTGCATTAATATTTGTATTTATTAGCACTTGTTGATAAAATAAGTACTTAAAGCTCAAAATATGTGTACTCTGCAAAAATTATAGTCAGGAGAACGACATTATTTTAGACACTTGCTCAAGGACACAGGCATAAGCATTATGCAGGGCCAGAGAAAAGCATCAGAACATAGAATACATAGTACACACAAATATAATAAACTGCAACCAGTGTGAACAACGATACAGACAGAGCAGTATAAATGAATCATTTAGGCTATGTATGTACAAAGTTGTTACTGGTGGGTAGATATTGTTACAACCAGATTATATTCTGTTACACTATATAGAGGTATTGGGACGCCTGACCATTCATTCAGATACATAGACTTTAATATGGAGTTGGTCCCCCTTTAAAGTAATAACAGTTTCCACTGTTTTTGGAAGGCTTTCCAAGATTTTGAAGAGTTTCTGTAGGAATTTGTGCCCCTTCATTCTGAAGAGCATTCATGAGATCAGGCACTGATGTTGGATGAGAAGGCTCGCAATCTCTGTTCCATATAAAAGGTGTTGAATGGGGTTTAGGTCTAACGTCTAACATCCAACCATGTATTTATGGAGCTTGTTTTGTACAGTGGGGCACAGTCATGTTGGAAATAATAAATTGGAAATATGGTGTTATTTTGGTCCGCTAAGATTGTCCTTCACATGAAGGAAGGAGCCTAGCTCAAATTTTGAATAACAAATCTGAATAACAGATGTGTCCCAAAATTTTTGTCCATATAGTGTATACTGTATTCTGCCATGTATACAAAGCTGATGTTTAGGTGGCTCCCCAGCGGGAGGCGCTGAAGATCATGATGACAGCCATATGTGGGAGCAGCTGCAACTTCTTCCTCAGATCTTTCAAAGAAACATAGACAGATGTGACAGATGTGACTCTCATATTTGTAAATCTCATATTATTAACCTCAATGTAATGTGAAGCAATAAAGCAATAACATACACTTTTATGCAAAAATATCCCTTTATTTTCACCTTATAATACCATAAATTCCTTAATTAGGGAATTTACTGTATCATGAGGTACCAAGTACTGACACAGGTGTCAGTTGCACAGTCTCCATAGAAAAGCATTGTCAATACAATGGGATTCTCACACAAGCCGATGGTCACTATAACCAAGCCCAATTATCAACTGCAGGAAAATAAAACTGTACCGTAGCTATTGTCAATAGCTATTGATGTGTTGTCTTGTCTGGTTGTTTGGTTGCTCTTGTGTTTTTTTTTCTTGCACTCTCGTTCATGTTGTCTGCACTTGTGTTTTTGTGGAGTTCTGTTCTCCATGGTCCTGGAGGAAGTTGTTTTGCTTCACTGTGTTCTGTGTGTATATGACTGAAATGACAATAAAACCTACTTGATGATTATTGTCCCATCTGTGCCATCTCTGCTTTGCCTCCAGCATTCACAGTCACTGGACTAACTGACCTGCAGGAGTCCTGTCACACCCCTGTTCCCGTGGATGTTTGTTAGGCTGTCTTACATTAAGTCCTTGTGGCTCCCTTAGCCTGACGTCATCAGGACTCCCTTTTGCTTCCAGGGGTTTTCCCTTCTAAGTTAAACAGCTGATTATTGTCATGTGTCTCTGATTGATTGTTCTCTGATGTGTTTAGGCTTAAAAGCCAGCCGGTCCTTTAGGCCGGTGTGTGGTCACCCTTATACCAACTTTGTGTTAATCACAGCAAGATCTGCGTGGCGTGGGTTGCAGATTAACTTATCTGTGTGACACGCCCAAGTAGCTTTGAGCAGTAAGGAGTCTATCTGGACAGGCTCCCCCAGGGGGAGTACACACCCTATCCAGATGAACCCTATTGGGGTGGACGGGCCTACATCTGACGGGCTGAGTCCCTCCTTTGCTACTAGGAACAGGCAAGAATGTTTGTGTTTTTGAATCATCATGGGTTCGAATTCTACCTTCAGCACCACTGGGTCCCTGAGCAAGACCCTTAACTGCAAGTTGCTCAAGGGAGAGACTGCCCCCTGTAGGTAGGGAATGGAAGTCGCTTTGGATAAAAGTGTCTGAAAAATGCGGTAAATGTAAATTAAATGATAAACACATAACTGCCCACTTTGGCAAATTGGTATGGCAGATATGACAAGTCTATGAAGAGTGAGTGTAACAAAACTGGAACAATGCATAGTTAAATACATCACTAACGTGTTTTTTCAAATGTTCAGGTTTTTATTTAGGTTTTGTGATATATTCGACTATTGCACTATATATTTTTCCTATATCAGATACATTCTGCAGGGTGGCAGATACCTCCAGTACCAAGACAGGACACACCTCGTGTAGAGGACTTGCATACCTATTGATGCCATTATACCAAAACACATTTTCACTTTGTTATTGGTGAGTGCCACACACCCACACGACAATCTGTGAAATAACCTGATGCTACTCAGTGCAATTTCTTAATGGGTTTAAATTATTATCATTATGATCAATATCTTATTTTGTATCTACAATAGTCTTGTATATGTAATATCACTACTTGTTTCAATATTACTTATCTATTTCTTACATCTTTTGCTTGCAGTATAAGGGAATCGGCACAGAGAACAACTCCCAATTCAATATTTGTGTTACTAGTAAATGTCTTAGTAAGTTATTGATCGATGGCAGTTATACCCCAGTATT
Organism: Nannopetersius ansorgii; assembly: GCA_037974605.1. Taxonomy (NCBI): domain Eukaryota; kingdom Metazoa; phylum Chordata; class Actinopteri; order Characiformes; family Alestidae; genus Nannopetersius; species Nannopetersius ansorgii. The sequence continues at coordinate 16,419,730 of JBBPDE010000006.1, forward strand.
TTGTGCATATGTCACAGTTTGTTTTGTACAAGATTGTTTTCAGAGTATTTCTGCAGAGATTTTTGTTGAATTTCATTTTTCATTATTTCATTATCTTTCTTGTCTGTACCTCTGTGTGTCTCTGCGGTCAGAGCATTTTATACTATTCTGTTTTGAGAAGGGGAGGGCATTTCTTTGTTAAAGATATTAACAGTTTTGCACAAAATTTGTTAATTGATTTCTAAATTAACATTCTGTTGGGTATTTTGCCATGCAGAGGTTGGAAAAAATGTTCTATATGTCTAAGCAGACAGAAAGACAGACAGACTGGAAGAGTGTGATGGCTTTCATTACAGCATTTTTTTGTTGTGTTTCATAGACTATTTGATGATGTACATCAAGCAGGAAAACGTAGGGAATAACGTAACTTACCTTTCTCTGGGCTTGTCCTTCTATTACTGCATTTGTGTTTTTGCTGACTTGTCTAAAGTATGACTCTGTTTGCAGATTTCTTTATTCACTTTTGTTATGAACAACATTCTCGGAACTCTTCCCATAAATGTGAACCAGACCGGGACAGCTTTGCTAAACCTGCGTCTTTGTCTACTGGAGTGGAAAACATGATGGTGTATTGAGTTATAATATCATACATCCTCTCCTACAACGACTGGGCCGGCCCACCAACCCTCCTCATTTTCACAGTCCTCTGCGTCCGTGTTATTGGAGCCTGTGTTTTGTAATTGCAAAGTGTCAAAAGTGAGTCACCTGCCGCCAAGTGTCCCTCAGCCTCGCCCTGAGTTTTTATAGGGAGACAGTGCTGTCAAAGCTAGCCTCAGGCCGCTCGGATAGGGTCATGACATTTGCATACGGTGAACATCGCCGAGGCTGGATTAATGGCTAGGGAAAGGGGGTGAGCTGGTGGAAGGAAAAAAAAAGGTCTCCTTTTCCCCAGTCGCCACCGCTGAAATTAAAACGGAAGAAATGCAATTTAAAGACATGAAGTAAACAATCACCTAACACTTGTTTCTGCCATGGACACAATTTCCTGGGCCTTGTCCAATTCCGTCATAGCCCAGGGGCCAGTGCATTTTAACATGTGGTTCTACACCACTGATTAGAATTGTAATTCAGGTGTAAAATCAATCCATATGACATTTCGGAGAATGAAACATCAGGGGTTTTATACACCACCGGCAAGCCGGCTGTTTCCCCATAGAGAAAAAAAAGTCAGAAAATGACAAGCTCCTTTCTGCAAGTATGGTGACACATGAATTGTCTCCCTAAAACTTACAGGACTAGTTTTTTTGTTGTAAAGCAATAGATAACACATACAGCCCCAGTATTACAACATTTATCTGTGGTAGTTCCCCGTCCTTACTGATGTACATTTCATTGCACATTAAAATCTTCCATTAGGAGTCAGCAGACATGAGCTCGGTTGTCCTACATGACAGCTCAAACCATCAGGTTCTGCTACGTGGAACACAAACACGGATACGTTTATAAAAAAAATATCTAAAAAAAATTACAATGCCATAATCAACTCATCCTGTTCTCATTCTGACAGTCTAATTTAAACTTCTGTTTTAACTCCAATAGCAGTAGGATGGAGGTAATACTGGACCTCTGCTAAGTCAGCTGAGATAGCAAGGTCCACACTTTCTGCCATTTTACAGTCTCCCCCAGGGGCCGGTATGGATGGCCAGTGACAGACTGGCTGTTTATTGAGAGAATACAGTGTTTACCAGAACAGCTGGCTGTCAGTCAAATGCAGGCCAGCTCCAAACGCATACCACAACAAACACATACGAACATGCAGATGTTTCCTCTAAGCCAGACTTAATTCAACTTTTTTGCACATTAAAAACTCAATTTAATGTGATTGTATGTGTTCTGGCACGTTAAATTTAGTTGTTCATTATTTACAGGAATACAGTACACTTTTACATGGATCAGCAATCGCGGATTCAGTCTAACATGGATTTTTTCTGAGAACCTAACTGATAATGGTACACGGAAATCCCCACAGTAACGTGGAAACTTCAAATATCCTCTGCCTTTTTTCGTTTTCAGTGACAATAAATATATATTTATATTAAGCATTTCAGTGCTAAATTATCAAGAAAATATAATGCAATAATTTTCTAACATAAATATGAACGTAAATTCAGCTACATTTCCATATAAAATATATCTGTATAACTATAGAAAATACTTCTTGAAATGGTAAAATACCGCTGTACTTAAAGGCATGAGGTTTGAAAATAGCCAATCCAAGAATGTTATGTAGTGTGCAGGCGCCTGCTCCAGCATGACTGCTCCATGTCTTGCCTTCGTAGTTTAAGCATTTTCCCCCAATTTTCAACAGCTATCTCAGTTTATTTAGTATTAGTAAGCTGTGCCCAGTCCCCCATGGATTGCCTCAGTGTTTCTCTTTCGTTTCGTCCTTCGTAAAGCCCTGTAGTTTTATTACTGTAAATTAAATTAAAAGAGGCAAATATGGGTTTACCTTTACATTTTACATTTACATTTTATAGTTTAAAATACAATTAAAGTGTTCTGGGAGCACATTTGGGGTCATTTTTAGGGTTTATACTATAAAAATCCGCATTTTTAGGCATTTGTTTTACCAAAATCTAACAATGCGATTTTTCACTATATGCAGGTTATCTTGGAATGGTTACTGTAATTTGTTGACCAAAATGTAGTCGATCACCAAATTTCTGACTGTTTTCTGTAAATCCAAAATAATGCATGATATTGCTAAAAGCAGTACAGCTATTTTGAAACCTGTTTGTCTGTTTTGGTGACACAGTATCAGAAACCACACAAGTAACTCTAATATGGAAAAAATTAAAACAGTAGCATAAGGCTAACTCTACTCAGGCGTTCACAGTATTTGCAGCTTTTCAGGGCTTTAATAGACTGTAAGAAAAGTCTCGGCTAAGGCCGCTTAGCTTTCATTTGAAAGTCATCTGGAGGGCAAAGATTGCATCTAGCCTTTTTCGTGTGCTTTGTAATTCAGTGAAAGCTGTGGTTCGATGGATGTTCTCATGAGATGAGACTGTTTCACATTTGACTGTGTGGGCTTCTGAAGCCGGTTCTTGCAGGCAGCAAAGCCGAGCACTCTGTGTGTCAGTGACAGGTGCGGCATACTGCAGACAGGACCCAGAAAAAAGGGAAAAAAAAACACACAGCCCGCCCTTTGAAACCCAGTTGATCCTTTGGAAGAGCACCTTCGACGTCCTCAAAGAGAGATGAGAGCGATAGAGGGTAACCCAAACCGCGGCGCGCGACGGCCAGGCTGTTGTTAGACAAGAGGGATCTTTGTGGCGAACACAAGTGCTTGGCTGTCCTCTAACATGCCTGTCTGTCAAGGCCGGCCTCCCCGAAAAACACCTGTACGCTGTAATTTTAAACGGCCCAGAAATGGCAAACCACTTCGTCGGATTACACGGTGCGACAGGTTGCTCCTTTTGCTCTCTGCAGGTGTCACAGAAAAGCGGCTCAGATGGAGAATGCCCTACCCGGGGTCCAAGCTCTCATTTCCGTGCTCTTGGTGAGGCCTCATGTCAACTGCAAATACTCTCTTGCAAACCTTTGATGTCTGCTTGCCTTCGCCAAGCCTATCTAGAAACAAGAGCTGGTGTTCAGGTGCATTTGAAGAATGAGAAGTGTGAACCCCCTGAACACTGTGGTTTATTCTTCACAGGCTTTTCTAACACACAGTGATTCTCATGGGGTCAACGTCTTTTGTCTATATGAAATGGGGACTTGCCAGCAAGTTAATCTTAATTACAGCTCAGGAACTGACCACTGAATACAAGTGCATTTTGTTTTAATTGGACTATTTGGTACATTTATCCTATTTTGTACAGTAAAAAGCCTCAAATTGCTAATTGTTTACTAGATCGTTGGTATTTCACATGTTTATTCATGGTAGTGAATGCTATGGTTAGATGTACATAGATGGAAAGATGCCAGTTTACTATAAAAACTTGCAGGTACCAAATTATTTTTTTGCTAAAAATAATTTTATTCAGTCATTTTTTATCGGCCTATTTATAATGAACATTTCACAATGTAAAGGGAGCGGTAATATTACAGTTATTTTGACAGTAATAAGATAATAAGAGTTTCATGACATATAATTAAAGTGGGTGTAAAAATAAGATAGGAGTTTACAGTGAAGTTCATGGTGAGTGTATAGACATGCTAGAAGATGACATTCTGTATGTGTCTAGGAATATTTGTTAAATATTTATTTCATTTACTTTTAGCCAGTTTAAAACCAGCTGATTCATGGGCGTCATGCTTTTAAAACAGGAACTCTCAGTGTGTAGAGAAACTCCACCGAGTTTTTAATGAGTACAAAGCACCTTTGCTGGCTGACTTCTGTCAGTGACATTCCTACCACCCCACATTTTCTTATTTCACATCCCAAAATTTCTTCTGGACATCATTCAGCAGCCTGGAGGAGAGATTATTGCTTTCTTTAGTTGGCTGGCTCATGAGTTGGGAATGCAAGTGGTAGTGAGGCAGGAGGGAAAACTAATGCTGGGTGTTTGCAGGGTATCGACAGGGCTGAGTGTTAGCTGAGTGCACCCTGATCTCCGCCTGTGCTTAAAGTGAGATAAGCACTGCAGCTATTGACCCCAGCATTGTTTGTTATTTTAAGGTTATCCATACCCACTGGCCTCAAATGAAGTACTTTAAAAATTACATAATGCTTTACATTCAGCAAGTTTGAGCATTTCTTTCTGTTTCCACACAGGAAACATGTGAAATATTTAAATGGCAATATATAAAAAATGAAGAAATATTGTTAGTTCTTTACGCACATGTTCGTCCTTTACACACAATAAGTTTTCATCAAACTCAAATAAAATAATTAAAAGAATTTGGATGTTTAAAATAATTTCTCCCCTTGTATCAGTTAGCTATGATCATAATATGCAAAAAAATGCAACCTCTTAAAAATATTTAGCATAACAACTTTCTTAAACACAGAGTTGCTTTACCATTTGAATAACACTACAAACCCAGCATATACACAACCACAACACACACATACAGTTCCCCAGCTGGCAGACAGCTCTCTTGTTCTTGCAGCCCAATCAAACTCAGCTATTGCAATGAAGAGTATCTTGGCTCACATCCCAATCACACTCTGTTATCATGGTGAACAGTATCATGGCTTGTGGCCCAGTCAAACTCTGTGACTGTGGTGAAGAGTCTCTTGCTTAGTTCAGTCAGACCCTATCTTTGCAGTGAAAATAGTCCCTGCTTCCATTCTATAGCAACATCTTTCAGCTAAAGTGAACAAAAGTATTAGGACACACCTTTTAATGACTGAATTCAGAAAGCCCCTTACTTCCAAGACATTTTAGACAAAACAATGCTTCCTTCTTAGTGGACACAGTTCGGTGAAGAACCTTTTCTATTCCAGCATGACTGTGCCCCAGTGCACAAAGCAAGTTCCATAGACAAGTTCCAAGTACCAAGACATGGATGGACGAGTTCAGTGTGGAAGACCTTGACTGGCACAGAAACCTGACCTCAACCCCATTCAACACCTTTGGGATGAACTGGAACAGATATTGTGAGCCAGGCCCTCTCATCCAATATTAGTGCCTGACCTCATAAATGCTCTACAAAATGAATAGGCACAAATATCCACAGAAACACTCCAAAATCTTGTGGAAAGCCTTCCAAGAAGAGTGGAAGTTGTTATAGCTGCAACGGGGGGCAGACTCCACATTAAAGTCTATTTAAACGCCATGCCAACAAAACAAAACCTGATACACACACACACACACACACACACACACACACACACACACACACACACACACACACACACACACTAAGAGTCCTTTTGTTCTGTAAAATGTTGCTGCAATAAGAAATGAGAACTTCACTGAGAACTAGAAGTGCTGTACATCTTTCAGTTTCTAAAGATGAGAGAACAAAGCATGGCAAATCAAACCATTATCACTGTAAAGCTCTTAATGCCTTTAAGTCCAGCTAATGTGTTCTGTTACTCTCCACTACACTAGCATGACCTTGTGCTCACTAGCTGATTTGTGAGACAAGTGCAGCAGATCAGATTCACTTCATGACATCTATGCGTGCAATTAACAGGGGCACAAAGAACATGGCCGGTTTGGTCTTTGGGGGCAGCTTTTTTCGCAATTAAAAGGGCCAAATCAAAAGATTTGCCCAGCATTCGTCCCAATGTAAAAATGGCTGAAGAAAGAGGGTGAGTGCAGACATTTGCTTGACAAGTCAGATCAAAAAAGCCTGAGGCCAAAAACAAAAGCTGTGACAGGACTCAGGGTCCGGCATGGCTCGCCCTCAGCCTTCCTCTGAAACACAGGGAGATGCCCTTCACCACCTCCTCGTCTGTCAGCAGTGCAACAAATGGGGCTCTCTTGGTGTGCAAACGATGCCGAAGGGAAGCAGGAGTGTTTCAAGCTAATGCAGCGAGCATCTGTGGTGATGATGGCAAAATCAAAGTGCTGAAATTCCTCCTGCATTTCCTCCAGGAGTCGTCCGCAACAGTGGACAAAAGACTTCTAACTCCTACCTCCTGTCTGCCATTACAACAAATGTATTTTGGCAGTGAGTTCAGTGAGTTGAGAGCA
>JBBPDE010000006.1:16563159-16576719 GCA_037974605.1 Nannopetersius ansorgii
ATTGCAAAGGAAAACTGCAATAAACAGGTCTCTCAAATTTCTTTATTTGCTCCATAAAAGAATCCATAAAAATCAGCGATTTGACAATTTGGATGTAAAAACTGAAAGAAATCATCCTTAGTAATACTAAACATTTTACTAAGTCTGCATAAGCTTTAATATTATTAAAGTCAGTATGAACAGGAAAACACAAAGGATTTTATTTCTGTATCTGGCGTCCACTTTAGAAGAGAGTGTCTCTGCGCAGACAGAGTACGTTCAGTTTAAGTTAGTGATGGGGGGAGCTTTTTCACAACTGCTTATGCATGGCTGTAAAAGTCAGATGTTTAAAATAGTTTGTAACGTACAGGCCATTGCATTTTAATTCTAAATTTTGCAAATGCAAAAATGTCTTTTAGATGTCTTTTAAGGGTGTGAACTATGTAACACAGGAATAATGAGGACACAACTCTTCAAAATATTTGGCTAAAACCAGACGTGAACTACTTTGGTGGCTCTCCATCACATTTGAGAAAAAACAATTACATGTAAACAATCAGTATGAAGCTAAATATTTATGTTTAATTATGGGAATTATGTTATTTTACACTTATTTATTTGACATAAGTTTCATTCGTCTCTAAGTTACAAAATAGTTATTGCATGGAGATGAATAAATCATTTATAAAAATCATAAAATTAAAGTCTCCAAACGTTTGAAGGGCATGTCATAACCTCCTCTTTACTCTACGTGTGTGGTGTAGAGGAATGCAGTGCTGATTAATGGAATGGGGTTTGACAGCACCCTGGTCCTTATTTGCCTCCTGGGTTGAAGAGGGTGGATCCCTAACCCAGGTGAAGGCCTCCAGGGCTGTGCAAGAGCCCTGCAACTCTACAGGTGTGGCCCCGGCACAGTGTCTAACCCTACCTTCCCAAAAACCTCAATATACAAACTCAGAGTAACACATTCTTCTCATTTCTCAGTTTCTTATCTGCTATTTCTCTCATCATACCCCTGAATATAAGGCCAGTGCTCTAAATAAGCATAAGGAATTTATAGCAATACATATTTCTTACATGCTTTCAGTCTACATAATAAGTTCATCCAACATACTATGTTTACTATGCCTTACTGAATAATTGCATAGTACTTCTGTAATGAAGGTAGTAGCAATGAATAGATCAGTTTTGTATTGCAATGCATACTGTGAGCTTTCCGCTGTGCTTTGAAAAGACTGTAAAAATCCAGAACTCAAAACAGACACTAGATGGCTGCAGATAATGGAGTAAAGCACTAATGAGGAGCCTGATCCAGTAAGCACAGTACAGCTCTGCACTGCACATAACACTATCCTGCTGCATACTAATCTACCACACAACACACCAGCCTACCACACATTGTATCAGTCTACTTCATACTAGCCCACATTATATTACAACAGACTGGTACACACTAGCCTGCCACACACACTACAACAGCCTACTGTGTACAAGTCAACCATACACAGACACAAACCTATTAGTCTCTACACCAGCCTACCATATAGTATGCAATCTACCAAACTCTACAACAGCCGAGCACAGACAATATCAGCCTACTATCCACTGTGCACACTACACCAACCTAAAATGCAAGGCTAATACAAACTATATCAGTTTACCACATATTAGACCAGCCTATTGTATAGCCAACCATACACACCAACCTATTACATTCTACACCAGCCTACCACACTACATATGAGTGTACCCAACATCACACTACAACAGGCTGGTCACACTAACCTGCCACGCACACTACACCAGCCTACTGTTTGTTAGTCAACTATGATCACACTAAAATATTTCACTCTATACCAACCCATCACACACTCTATACCAGCCTAACAAACAATAGACCAGCCAAACACACTATGCCATGCTAAAAATTTACCTTGACAGATATAAACTACACCAGTCTACCACACGCTAAACAATATACCACATACTACAGCAGCCTACAACTCACTGCACCTCATAGACTATACCAACCTGTAATATCCACGTGTATTGAAAACTTACCCACCAAGCACACACTGTACCGGCCTCCTGGACATTTCATTACTGTGCCGTACACTTTTTCCGACCTAACACAGTCTTTTCAAACTTGCCACACACAGTACCAGTCCATCACTCGCTACACCTGCACACAATACAATATACTAGTTAACTGCACTAGCTGCACACTATACAAGCTACTGCAAACCAGCCTACACACCCTACATACAGTATACAAGCCTATACAGACTGCAAACCAGACCTCAGCAAATCCAACTCCCACTGGAGCTTTATCAGGCCCTATAGTGGTTTGCGATGCCTCTCGCATCTCCGATATGGAACAATACCGCAGAAAACGGCACAATACAAGGAAAGAGGCTCCATGCCAAGCACACCCTGGCTTTCTTAGACAGCGATAATTCATGTGAGGATGGAGTAAAACAATACTTGTGGAGAAAATGGGGATATTCATCTCTTTCTGCTGGTGGAGATTAAGCTATTTCACAATCAATAGAGCAGTCAGAATACATTTTTATTGGGTGCATTACACCGCAAATGAATTGTGGAGAGGAGTAAAGCCAATTGGATGCGTGATGGAATATCTACGGGCAACCCTTTGACAATTGGTTACATTTCCAGAACATGTAGATTAATGGCGTTCAGAGCGCTGCCAGATCTCAAGCGTTTATTAGAGTCCATTATAGTGCGTTCACAGTCCCGGCTGGGGTGCAACAAAAACAATTGATTATCTTTAACCAGAGAGGATCTTAATCTCCCCATAGGAAGCCGAGCGAGTATTTTAAATATGTTCTGCTTGGCTCTGTAATATTTATCACCTTAAAATGCAATTGCAGCGTTTATTTATGGCCTGTATTCCACTGCAGTGTGTGTTGGGGGGAGGCAAACGCTTTATCAGGCCAAATTCAGACAGTCTTATTTAAACCGTCCTGTGCTATTTTGAATGGATGTGTGTGCGGTGGGATATCATGGTTTTCGGACTGTTTGAGAGATTGCGGTTTGGCGCAGTGGCTGTAAATACAGTATATTTCTGTCTCTTCAGTCTTTTTATTTATTAGGTGTGATTCCCTCTCAACTATCTTTGTGGCAAGGATAAAGAGAGCCTTACTGTAGGTAGGCCACAATGAAAATTGTTTACTTAAATACTTTTATGGAGGTTATAATTCGATGTAATAATCTGGAATGCTGTTTAACCCAGCAGTTTATATAGAATGTATAATAACTTAAATTAATGATTCAGTGTAACAAGGTTTGTTTTGAGAAGCTTAATTTGTGAAAGTGGTCAAAAAGGCTGGTGATGCTTGAAATCTTAGTAAATTGTGCGGATAGAGAGATTTTAACTAGTTTTGAAAATTAGGTATGATTTTTTTGTTTTTCTTTTTGCTTCTAGAAGAATTCAGTTCGTGTCTGGTTTTCTTTTTCACTCTTCATATTAGACCACAAGCTTCTTGAGTAGAGCTAAACATCTGAGTGTACGGTTTGGAAATGATTTCAGTCACAAGGGACCTAAAAACATCCATGTTTAATGAAATGAAAACACTTAAACAGAGAACTCAGTTTAAACTTTCACAGCATCAGCTCTCTTGATGGCAGGTTAACAAATAGCAGGTGTTCACAACAGCACCAAGGAGTTACACAGGGGATCGTTAATGCTCCAGCATGCTAACACACTAACAGTGCTCATCACTCCCATGCTACATATCTCCAACTTGCAAATGCAGATCTAATTCATTTTGATGTAATGCGCAAGCATTTCACAGCATGTGCCATTTGGCCCCAGCAACTTTCTTTTTTCTTCCAGTGGCAAACAGAGGCTGGTGACTTTGTTGAGGTGGAACATTTTAGCACAGAGCATGTAGCACGTGCTAGGAAAGATACGGCCATACCCTGGAGTGACGTTTGTGTTCTCCAAAACCTCTCTCTCTCGCTCTCTTTTTCTCTCTTTCTCTCTCGCTGTTTTTACAAGATTCCTTATTCTCCCCCTTCCTCCTTCTCTTGGCTCTGGAAATTGGATTTGGCATGGAACGGAGTTCCTGAACACACTAAAGGGACAAACACTGATCTTCAGGAGCACAAAGCACATTTGAAATACAGCAGATCAGTCTGTTTTGTTGTGCTGAAAAATATGGATGTTTTATAGACACCCTTTATGTTTACACCTTCTATGCCCAGCTACACATGCGGAAATTATGACTATATTGTTTTGCATTTCTTAAGACGATTAACTGACAATGTGTAGGTTCCTAAAAGTCAAAAGAGAGAAAATCTGACATATTAGTTGGTACTGGTGCATGTCAAGACACAGAAGACAGGAAACGACGCACCAACCGTTCCATTACAACTTATGTCAACTTTAATTAATTGTATAAAACCCTTCTGGCTCACTTGAATTTTTAGAACTTTTCTAACCTGTGTAGCGCCCTGTAATGAGGAATCCTGACACACATCGTCTTCGTTGTTACGGAAATGCAAATATCACAAGTCTGGAATATACGGCGAACAAAGACTCAGATGCGTTCACCCCATCAATTCAAATTAAGCAGCCAGCAAAGGAGATTGGCGTCCTGGGGGACGTGTACCACTGTTTCCAAATATGATCTGGGTAAGGGGGCTTGTTGGCAGAAAGAAAACAATGAGAGATCTAAAGGGCTGATGCCTTGTTACTCTCCTCAATACGCCATGCTCCCTTTAGCCGTGTAAATATTCATGCTTTTCACAGTGATGAGCGAGTCTGATTATTTGCAGCCTGAATTCATTTGCAGTGTGTGAGTTGTGAGAAATGGCAGGTTGCTGTTCCTCAACTTAAGAGAAGGTGCATTTACCCTGATTCAGACTCTCAGTACAGAGGCACCACTGACCAAATTTCTACGCAGTCACAGACAATGTAAAATCATTTATTACAACATTTAGCCCTGAAATTAACTACTGAGACTATACAGTGGAAATGTGCTTATTTTATCGTTCTGTAATAGTGACCTTCACTTGCACACAGTGTGTGCCGTTTTCTCATTTCAGATGCTACACACTCAGTTCTTTGTGTGATTCTGGCCTTTTCTCTGGAGCTTGGCCTGTGTGTGTACGGCGTTTATCTGTGAGGTTTACAGGGGACTTCTGGAGGGGCAGCCCGGGGCCAAGGAGGAAGCAATTCCCCTCAGACGAGAGGCCTGAGGGCGCAGAGCCACCTCTCTAACTCCAACATAAAAGAAAGAAAAGGAAAAAGCAACTCAGGAAACGAACCAAGGGCGTTGTTCGACTTACAAACAGAAAATATGTCTGCAGTGGCATTTCATGTTCAGTTAACAGACACTGTATATCATCACTGTCCTTGGAAAACCATGGCTCTCAATTTTTTTCAGCATTTGGCCAGAAAAGCCATACTTTATATTATGTGAATCAGCAGAAATGCTCCAATTTTGTGTGGAATAAAAAGAAATTTTAAAAAATGTTTTACCATGACTACCATTAGTTACTTTTCTGAAGATTTTTTACATTTGTTTTTCATTTCTTTTGGACAGTGATCACATTTTCCCTCTACTCTGTTTGATGGAATAGAAACGTGGTAATTAATTATGCTCTTTTTTGAGTCAAAAAATAAAGTACATTTCTCTATATTTATGAACAAATAAATATCAGTTGCATATGATGCTAGTAACATACAGGTTTTGCAATAACACAAAGATGTATAATGTCCCACTTTTCATTAAGACAGTGAAGCTTAAGCTCCATTTAAACAGCTACCAAACCCTTGTTCCTTTATAAGTGTCTTCAGTAAAGGAGGGGGTTGGGGGACTCTAATACTTCTTAATTCAGCAACTAACTTTACCGTCATGCCCACAGTGCTAAGTCTCTTTGGTATATGACTTTTGTTAATTAATAATAGATTAAAATAATGTGTACAAGATAGGGTGAAGTCGGATAGATCACCACTTAATTAATTTACTGCTTCTTTTTTTTTTTAATCCTTTTTTTCCATGCTACTGACTCTGATTCATTTTGGTCTTCTTGGAGCCATTTATTATTTCAGCCTCTGCTTTTGTCAGGCGTCATTATTTTCAAATTGGGATTGTCGGTTCGCAGGTTCCGAAAGAGAAACCCATTAAAATTCATCATCCAATAAGTACTATCACATCCATCTAGCAGACATGGGGTGAGATTTTAATCCGGAGATCCTCCCTAGTTGTAATATTAGCTTGTATCCAGGGCGTGTGCAGAGGGTCGCTACAATAGAGGGAGGCTGTGGTTATACTGCTGCCGCCTGAATAAAACAATGTTATGATCCTCTATTAAACTGCTCACATTTGGGTTTTGTGATTGATAAAACAACAAACAATCACTTTATTGCCTCTAACGACATTAACAAATTCGTCTTTTGTAGTGTTTTATACATAGAGCCCTTTTAAATGTTATAATCGTTTAATACATTTAAATACTTACATACTTAAATGCTTTTTACTTATTTTTTTAATACATATGAATACCTTTGAAGCTTCCAATGCACACAAGTTATTGACATTTTCACTGCAAATATGTCCAAAATACTAACTCTACAACAGAATGTAAAAAACATTCATCACGTTTTAAAGAAAAGGGATTTCGTTCCAGGTAAATTTGATATGAGCCACATAATCTGTTCAAAATGTGTCTATATATTTATATTTCACAAAATGTGAATTAGTGCACAAATTAATAGACATTTATATTCATTTTATTTAGCAAAAGTGATATCGCTTCTCTGCCTTTTGGCTAAGACAGCGGTCGACTCTCTGCGTCCCAGGACAGAAGTCTCTTTGTGGCTTCTGTCGAAGGCGTCTTGAACAATTTCCTCCGGGAAAAATAAAGTTTTCTGATTCTGATCTGATTCTGATCTGCTGCAGCTGAAGAATATTGCAAATATTAGGCCACACATTATATGAAACATGTATGATATCCCATTCCTGAATACATGTATGTCTTCAGCTGTATTTCCTGCTTTGAGAATATCTTGTCAACTTTACTTTTGAGGATCTGTGAAGTACGTCTTATTTTATCTCATCTGTCTTATATTAGAATGAAATAATCAGCGTAGTTGCATCCAAGGTCTTGTTTGGATCTTGGCTCCATCAGACCACTGTCTTCACTAGATTTCAGTCTTAGCAGTCAAAGTCATCCAGAGTTGGGCGTTTTTTGACCGAGTCTGCTGGAACAAGCTGCTGAGAACATGATCCTCCAAATCATCTGCATGCTTCTGGAGTTTCACACACTCCTTCTGCCTTTTCTCTCACCTTCAAACTCACCCTCATCTTTTCATTCATGCATAATGAGCAGCGCTTGTTATGTAAACATAGGCACATAATAAACATTTTTTTATTTTATTTTATTTTTTTTTTTTTGCAGCCAAGTCTAGTTTAGTTTACTATGTTGGTTAATTATTTAGTAAGAGCTGAGCATTGGGTCTATTGGAGACATATTACAACCATCAAAGGTCAAAGCTACTCAATATTTCTATGGTGGACCATGAAATGTGATTTCCTTGATATGTGAATGCTGTGAGCTGATTGCTATGTAATGGAAAAATAAACATTCTGTAGATAAAAACTGCACTTTTCAAGCAGGCCAGACTGCTGCCTCACAGAAGATGCTTAAAAAATGGTTTGAGGGTAAAAGTTGTTTTTTTTTGCCTTATTTGAGTGTTAAACTTCTTTAGTTATGAGGCTAATGTTATTGTCATCTGTACAGCTAAATCAGGCATTTTGCATTTGAAGTTGTCGAGAAGTAGGGGTGTTTAACTGCAATTGCAGGAAGTAATTAAAACAATAAAATAACTCAACTTTAGACAATCTGAGCATTATACACACCTGCATGTGCTTGTTTTATGGTTGTCGCCTTGATGAAACACAAGCAGGTTGAGGTGCAAAGACGGAAAGTGGATGCAAGGCTGCATTACAAAACAGCCTAAAAGTGCTCTACACTTAAAAAAAAGCATGTAATGCACATTATTATTTATTGCTATTTTTCAATCATGAAATGTCCTGCCATGCTGATGGTCTCTGTCCAAATCTTTTTTTCAATTTTTAAGTTTGTCCAGAATGAAATAGCAAAGGTAGCATGGTATACTGTGGTGACTGTGTTTTGATGTGTCACTTTTATGCAAATATATTACTGTCTCACTCTGCATTATTAGAACATGGTCATGATGCTCTTGTTGATGTAAATTACCCAAAGAGCCGCACGTCAAAAAGAAAATGGTTTTGCATGACTCCACAAATGCTTTGGGTTACGAACCTAAAACACCTTCTTGTGTCCATGACATTTAGACAATATTATCTATAAATAGGCAAAGCTGTGTCACATAGCTGAAAGGTAAATTAGCAGGTATCACTAAGCCTGATTTTTGTGTAGTCGATAAAATTTTTAAGGGAAATTTTGCACCAAACTATCACGTTAACACACTAACTTGGGCTGTCATTGCATGGAGAATGTGAAATCGCTCACTGTGTGTGGCTGTGTGCTTGTGTGCATTTTGAGAGCAGTCATGAGCAAAGCCCCACCCTGGTCACCCCTGGGACGAGGACAGAGGGGTACCGTCTGGAACAGAGTGTGTCCCGGACACGTGTGTACCTTACAACCGCAAAATTGATTTGGACAGCTGCTTGACAGAGCCACATGTGTCCTAGGTTAACTTTACAGAGGCCAATGTCAATCCTCTCTCCGATACAGTAGGAGAGGGCTAAGGGGCTGCTAACTAACACGGCCCGCATCATCACAGAGGACCTGAGGTGCGTCTGTTTAAGCCCCGGCTGACACAGCGAAGGGAGTAATAGCTATGAATTTATGTATTTCTGCAATGCAACTCATAAATGAATGTTTCATGTGACATGCATGCTGCTGCAGCAACACTCCAAGATGTGTCAGGTCAGGTCTGGGGTTGACATACACTTATAAGCGGCATCATTCAGCAACTGAATATGTGTGCTTTGGCAGCTCTGCATCCAAATGAATGTGTGTTTATGGTGCATGATGTGTGCATACAGTACTTTTATAAAACATTTTAGACAAAAGCTTCTTAGAAATGGGTTTCAGTTGCCGGTAACAAAAGCTTGCTATAATTTTTTATCAAAGGGTCCATCTCATGAAATTGTCTTCAAAGAGTTAAATGTAGTACATATGCAGCGTTAAAGGGTCAAAAATATTCTTTACTCTGCCGCCACTTCACTCTATAACTATAGTCAACATCCTTGAACGTATTTTGAATGTATTTTGAATGTAGTTTGTTTAACTAAATGGATAAACAGAGGTTAGAATATGGTCATGTAAAATAGAATTTTGACTGGGTTTACCTGCTCACAACACAAATGTCATAAACTTCCTCATAAACTATGAGGAAAATGCCCTTTATTATTTCCCCCTATCTTCTCATTCAAATAAGAAGAGCAATATTTTTTGAAAAATGCAGAATATTGATGCAGAACATAGATGTAAATAAAAGTCAACATGTAATTAACTCAGGAACTGAATAGATATTATATTTTAATATCTATTATATTATTTAATTATTATCTACTATATCTATTATATTATCTCTATATTGTTTAATATAATAGATATTAAAGATATTATAAAATACTTTTTCATATTATAAGAAACTGACCATGGTAACTGAAGTTAAAGGCTGTAACTATGTTGTATCCTAAGTTACAGAAACACTGTCTATGTTCTTTGTAGTGACTCAGTTCTGTGTTTCTCTGTCTGTGATATGGGAAACTGTGTCATACACGCACACACATAGAGGTGAGACAGAGGCGAGAGAGTCATGCTGTTGGGCCGGTGATATGATTTGGGTTTTAAACTCCTGGTATGCAAGCAGAGAAGAGTGACTGTCGGCCGTGGCCTGTGTTCAGTTGCATACGGCATCTCATGTTAGCCAGCATCATGTTAGCCACGCCACTGGATCTGGCCAGCCAAGCAGATGTATTCATTACAAACAACCGCACCTGTTTTTTAACACCCCTTCCCATGATAGGGGACAAGATAACAGCCCAGGATGGGATGCCTCGTGCTTGTTTGGCTAATTATAACATTTAAAAGTACAAAAGAGGATTGTATTGCTCCAGTGGAGGCCCTGTCCGTGAGCTCTGTAGCTTTTCTTCAATTTACATAATGAGGCTGTAAAGTGAGAGCCACTGACTCACGATCAAATCCATCTGCTCATGTCCGCTAGCTGTGCACTACAACTTCCCTTTTACTACAAGTTCAGTCCATTTCAAAAGCCACATCTAAAGTCTATTTCTTTATTTTGCACCAGAACTACAAAGCTAATGTAGGTAAGAAGTAGAACAGATGTATACCCTGCTATTTATAATTGTGCAAATAACAAGCCTAAGTCTTAACTTACCCTCATCCTACATTCTCTGTGACCGCTTGGTCTATACTAGGGTCGCGACCCGAGTGTATCGCGGGGCAAATGAGTGTGATTGCCTAAATCCGGTACAAGCTACTAACCATTATAGCATAATATCTCAGTATTGTTTGCTATAAATAAACTGAAAAAAAAACCCACATTTGTTCATTATTATAAATAGTATATAGTATATTTTGCAATATCAGAAACCACACAAGCCAGTTCATTTTAGATTAGGGATGCAGATTGTGCAATAGGATATTATTACACTTGTTAACAAACTTATCAAAACTGAAAAGGCAAACTTTAAACAAACACCTGACATGTTCACTTTTTAATGCTTTTATATATGCTTTTATATTGTAGAACAATCACTGAGATACTTTGCTGAGTGAAGTGGTGTGGTAAGCTCAAAGTTGAGCTCAAACCACACATTAAATCTGTAATTACGTTGCGAAACATTGCACAATTATTCCATTTCTACTCCCCTGTTGTGGTGTAATGTTAGTAAAAAAGAGGGATTAAAGGGACTTCATGGTTTAAATCAGATTAAATGTGCTGTATTCAGCGGCAAAGAACTAAAGGCCGTGGGCGTAGTGCTAAGTTATGCTTTATACATTAATTGGTGCTTTTAAAGGATGTTTAGTGATTTGAAACTATAAATCCTCTATTTCAGGGGATAAGCATGCCATTATATGAGTGAGCGAGCGCACTGTTGCGAAAACCAGGCTGCCACCATTACATTCAAAGCTCCCCGTTTCCTCTCCTATGCAACAGACTGTAGTTTTGCATATCTCTACATGTTTTTCCAGGCCTTCAGATGCTCATCAGTGTCCTTAATCAAGTTGACAGCTTAGCTCTCTCATGGAAAGATAGCATTTATTATAGACGCTAGCGATACATATTGGCTGGGAGGGAGCTTGCGGTGCACTCACAACACCTTGTAATCACTTCTGTCTGGGCTTAAGTATCCTTCATGATCTATTGACTCCATCCTCAGTCAATAAATTATGCCCAGGTAGGGCCCACAGAGAGCAAGAATGCTGGATGCGTGCTTGCTTTCCTTCAAAGATATCAGAGCCATAGTTCTTGCTGAGGGCCTCTTTCTCTGATGGCTGACCCATCTGTGAAATCATATTAGCTTAACAAGGAAGACTTTTGTGTAATTTTGCTTTTCAGCTGTAAAGTTGGTTTTAGCTCTTAAAGGACCATAGCTTCTTCCCACAGTCGGTTACTGCATTTACACATCACTGACAATTTACCTGTTTTATAATGTATTTTGCAACTTTGTTAAAAGTGTTTTTTCCTAATATTTGAATAAAAACAAATAATGCAGTAAAAAGTGATTTTTGATTAACCATTTCCAAACCTCTACTCATGGAAGACCTTTTACCTGATTTGGTTCAATCAGAACTTAATTATTATTTAAATCAGGTGTGCCGCTTATGGAATTTTACAAATCCATACAATGGCTGGAGGCATCAAGGCATCACTTCTGTGTTTTTATAACCAGAACACAAAATATGTTTAAAATCAAAACAAAAATCCGCCAAAATCTTGACAGTTTTACTGCTTTCTGCTTGTTTGTATTTTGCTGACAGAAAGGCATTCACTGTTGAGATAAATGCCTTAAAGTTTTTACACTGGAACAAGAAATACGATTTTTGCACATTCCTATAATTTACTGATTTAATATGTTCTTTTTTGTTCATTTTTGCTTCCCCATACTGTGATTGAAAGACGGATGTTATGTTTCGAGCTGAGGACTGTGGAATGGAAAAAATAAAAGTTGGTGATCTAGTTTGCTTTTTTACAGAACAGTACAGAACCTTGAAGGTCAAAATACATTTTTTGCTTACTGCTAACTAAGATAATGATTGCAGATTTGAAATGGACACTACACTTACTCTGCACTTTTGTTTTCTTGTGTATTGGGAAATATCTGAATGTAGAAACTGAATGCAGTAGTAAAAATCGCATCGTACTAACACATGGTCATTGGCAGTAGTGCTAACCCAAACCCAAACCACTGTGATCTGCTACCTACTCGGGACAAATGTTTAGAGAATGATGTAGGTTTATGGACTTCAAGGCTACATCTGTCCCTATGCCTAAAGACCCCGAAACCCACAACAAGAGAGTAAAAACAGTCTGATCCTCATTATCTTGAAGCATTATACTCATCAGTGTTTGGAGAGCAAAGCTAATTAATTCACACCAAATTAATAGCAGTCAGGCCTACTGTAATGTTACACCAACAATAGAGGAATCACAAGTGCATTAATGTTTTATTAATCATGTTTAAGACAATACAGGAAAGGGCTAATTTTACTTTCTTTATCAAATAAACAGCAGTGAGGCAAAGCTCTCCAGGGAATACGGTATTCTTTCATTTATTAGAGAATTACAGCTTTCATGCTAACTACACTACAATCCCGTGGCACTTTGGGAGTTCCTATTGTCTTCTATTTGGTTCTTCTTTTTTAATAACTTGTGGGAAGTGTGCTCATTCCCTTAGCTTTATGCTAATATTTACTCTGGGATCAAATTAGCCTCCTGTTTATGGTTTATTTGCCAGGGTCACAAAGTGAAACTGTCTAAGTTGATTAAGATACACAACATTTCTTTATTTCAGCATTCATGTTCACCATACAGTACCAGACAGTACTGATCACATGTTTCAAAAGATCAAATTGTTGATAAACTTTGGTCTGTTGTACCTTCCAGTTCTTAACGTTCCAGGTTAGTACTTTGCATTTAAATTACAGATTTAATCTTTTTTTTTTTTAAATGCACTTTCTATTCGCATTAGTCTGATTTGAATTTTGTCCTGTAAAAGTGATACTTTCTCTTTTGTCAAAAGTCCAGACATACACTATGCACATAAGCTTTCGTTGATACAGCTCCAGTGGATGTTAAGCTGTTGTAAAGTGTCACCTTCAATTAAGTCACATACAAAACATAATCCATTGTCAAGGATATCAACTTTTAGTTGAGCACCATACGGCGTGAGGATCACAGTAGCACCAGAGCAGCATATGGCCTGTGTCGGAATGTCTCTAAAGTGGTACTATCTCTCTCTCTCTCTCTCTCTCTCTCTCTCTCTCTCTCTCTCTCTCTCTCTCTCTCTCTCCCCCCTCCATCTCCAT
>JBBPDE010000006.1:16587992-16598682 GCA_037974605.1 Nannopetersius ansorgii
TATTTAAATAAAAGAATGTCTAAGACAAAGCTATTCAGTTTCTTGTGAGTATATGTACACTAGCAGTGGAATTTACTAAGATGCAAGGGGGCGCCACCTAAAATCTTGCCTAGGGCTCCAAATTTGTTAGGGCCGGGCCTGATGACAAGCATTTGATGCCAGTGTCTGTTAAATTCCTACACAAGCACCTCATCCTGCTTTATGAGGTACTGATTAGGTGACCAGCTGAAACAAATCTTATATTAATGAGGAAAACACTCTTAAAAAACACTCTTCTCTTGCAGTGTCACCAGTTGTGTGGCAAAACACTACTACAATTACATCAGTGGTAATTATTGCTTTTTTGTTTAAGAGTGCACAAGAGATGTGTATTGTCAAGAGAATTTTTATGTATTGTTATTACCTTCAAAAAATGATTTAAAGAGCAATATTTGTATTTGGAAATTAGCGGAAATATTGTAAGCAGTTCTTACGAATTAAGGCAAAGGTGTTCGGTTCAATACTTGCACCTATAAAAAATAAAACCAGAGAAACTGAACAATTTTGTCTCTTTATTTTGTTCCGGAAATGTAATGTTAAATTATACTTGTAAGTCATGGGTGCAAAACTGCATCAATTGCAAAATAAAGGATCCAACAAGTATAAAAAGGGGCCTACCCCTGTGTAAATGCCATGTCTCCACTGGCAGTAGTTACACAACTCAGTTCACAGTATATACAGCCAGGTTGTGTTTTTCTCCCAGGCTCACAATAATGGGTCAACATGTGCAAAAACATCGCTCCAGTTCCAACACTACGACACGCTCCAGGTGTCTGAGCGATTTCGTTCATGCTTCTCATTTTCAGTTTCTGTGGAGAGCTGAAAGCTTGCCACAGATGAAGATGGCTTGAACACACTGACATAAGTGTCATTACTGTCGAAAAAAAATGTGTGTAATAAAGAGCATTTCAAAATGTTTACTTTCATTTTATTGCAAACAGCTTGAAACCAGTATACGCTATTACTGCAAAACATTCCAACAAAAGTTCATGTTAATTAGTGTTAGTAAAGCATTTTGTGGGACTGAAATTCCTTCTCACAATGCTTAAGACATTTTTGCCCTGAAGATACCAAGTGATGAAGCATTTCAGCTGTTTTTTGTCTTGGGGTGTGCTACAGTACGGGGTCGTTGTTGCATTTTTTATTTCAAAACTATCCACACATTCTTTGTCATGGACAGGTCAGGACTGCAGCAGGCCAGACCAAGCCCATCTTCTTTTGCAGCCATGCCTTTGTAATGTGTGCGGAATGTGGTTTGCATTGTCTCGTTGAAAAATGCATGTATGTCCCTGGAAAAGATGTCATCTTGAAGGCAGCATATGTTGCTCTAAAACCTCAATGTACATTCCTGCATTAATTCTCCTATCAGAGATATAAATGACCTTTGCCAAGGACACTGACACAGCTCCAAACCATGACAGATCCTGGCTTTTGGATTCTTTGCTCATAATTGTTTGGATATTTTATTTCATCCAAAAAAGCTCTGGAATACTGAATTCTCTGACCACAATACATCCCAACATTTTTTAGAATGTGCTGCATACCTGTAATGCAGGAATTTATGTATATTAACAAATGAAATAAAGTTGACCAGGAAATACATGAGATATCTGGGTTTTTGTCAAGTAAATTTAAGGATAACTGGGTTTTTTTCCACAGCATCTCAGCCTTTTCTGATTTTGGGTTGTAATGAACTAATTAATTAATACATTATGGATTTGGTTTAATTTTAATTGACATGCTAAATTGACAGGCCAGAGTCTGCTGAGTTTTTCAAGGTTCTTGTTTCTGTAAGGAAATACTGAAAATAATAATTTACATGCCATGCTTTATTTATCAGAGGTAATAACCACAACTTCTCAGGGTTAAAGTCATTCCACTCCTTATATATCAGGGCTGACCATGAGCTTCTAAATGAAGT
Source organism: Nannopetersius ansorgii (assembly GCA_037974605.1). NCBI lineage: Eukaryota > Metazoa > Chordata > Actinopteri > Characiformes > Alestidae > Nannopetersius > Nannopetersius ansorgii. The sequence goes on from JBBPDE010000006.1 coordinate 16,589,953, forward strand.
TTCTAAGGTTCTGTTGAACTCCAGATGCATTTTGCAGTGGCAGTAGTGGCTGACAGACTGAACAATCCTCCTGTTCTTGTTTTTAGAGGTGTTTATCTAGCACTGGATCATGATGGTTTTGTGAAGTTTGCACCTGCACAGGTCAAAGCAAAGGCAGGCTAGGCCGCATGCATTCACAAACAGAGGAGAGATGCTGACCGCTGTGAACATCATAAACCTCTCAGTTTGAGGATCAACTGAGCAGTAAATTAATTAATCATCGTTTTATGGCTCATCAAATGCTGGGGCGAGGCACGCCACAGGGGGGCCGTCCCAATTAGCCGGTGGAGGAGCTGGAGTGTTTTTGTTTAGGTAGGTGAGGCTTGGGCCGTCGAGGGAGGCCCAGGCTTTGACAGGCTAATAAATATGTCATCCATCCCACGTCAGTGGCGGAATGTTGGCGCACCTGTATAACGGAGGTGGGGGGTCGTAGGGGGTGGAGGAAGAGCACAGCGGGATGGACGGGGGCACTTGGAGGTTTCTACTTTCCCCAAATGCGTCCACACATATTAGGGGATAGGGAGCGTCGAGCTGCGTCCACAAATAACGTGCATTAGCAGCAGGATTGGCGGTGACCTACACCCCCTCCTTCCACCCCCACCCCACTTCCTTCGACTGATCTTCGGCTTCAGTAAGCAGGTGACACCTCTGCTGCTTTCTCCCGAACACAGATGCAAATGACCCAGATCCGGCCCCCCATCTGCTTCTGCCAGGCTCAGCAGTCCTTTCAAAAAAAGGCAGAGTAGACTCTGAGGAAAAATGTGGTCATGAATGCGTAATATATGAATGTGATCCTCTGAAGTCAAAAGATTCAATAATTATAGCAACAATACTTTTATAACTATTGCTATATAACACTACTACAAAAAATAACAATGAACACTTTCAGTGTTTGTACAGCATTGTACATTGCAAACTTCTTCATTTTCACAACTTCATTATTTTAATTGTCATAATAACATAATAACCATAAATATACCATCAAAGGTGCAATGTGGTACTTAAGGTTCAGTGATGCACCTTAAATACATGTGCACTTTAAAGGGGCACTTCATCAGGGTGTATGAAAACTATCACGTAAGTTGGTACAATAATGAACTAGTGAATGAGGCACTGGATATATACTGACAAGACCAAGAACAGCGACACAATGCACAAAACAAAAATCTTAGGACAATAAAAAAACATTTTCAATTAATGCATTACAAGAGAGAGAAAAAAAATAGAAGCTTCACAAAAAGTGTTCTCAAATAGAAACACAGATTTCTGTATGGTAGCAGGACAGAGAGTATGAGAGGGTAGCTGAAAATGGCTTCCAGAGCGAAAAAAACCAAAAAAAAAACAAGGTGGCAGCAGTGAGGGAAATGCGGTGTGACCTGCTCTTGTGCTCTGGCTGTCTGCTGGAACTGGATGGAAGAAAGCACGACACACACACACAAAAAGGGCCATATCATCTCTGCTGTGTAGGCTGAAACTGGCAGGCGAGCTAAGCTGGCCAAAGCCTCTAAAAGCCTTAACATTGTCACTACAAATTTCTGTGCTCATGACAGAAAATGACATTGTGTGCTGCAGCCAGAAGGAACCTGGAGCCATGCTACAGGCGTTGAGGGATAAGCAGATGTTGCAGCCTGAGGTGGGGTCGGATTGTTTGCTTCTCCAATGGGCCTGGAGGGGGGTGGGAGGGGGCGCAGGGCCCTGCGAAAGCATGTGGAGCGAGAGCCAAAGCGACAAAAAGGTAACCTTGCCTGGAGTCCCCTCCACTGGAGTGTGTGCTCTTACAATATTCCCCTTCGTGTCTCTGCTTTTCAGCCAGCCAGAGCATATCTTTGCCGAGTTCTGTCATATTGCTTTCAGACAGCCTTGATTGATCTACACAACAGTGGAAATGGGGACTTTTATGACAGGCTTCTGATTAAATGCACCAGTGTTAGTAATTAAAGAAAAAAAAGAATCGTATGCAACTTCCCCCCATACTATTTGCTGTCTGATGTTTTGGAGGTACAATTCTAATACAGTACTAACATGCAATAGAAGCCAAATAGTGTTGTGTAAACTGAATGCTTACATGACACACTGAAACTGTGTTGAGCAGGTAGGTAATCTTATATAGATGTAGATGATCTGAGTGTCTAGTCAGGATTTGGTATTAATGTATGGAAAATGGGATCGGTTTTCACTGCACGAAAGCCCAGTCTGTTCAACCTCTAGACTAGTCCTGACCGCAGGCCCCATATATAAGCCCATATATAATGTTCTGCGGTGGCTAAATGGCATGGCTTATTAGGCAGCCTCCTGCTTTCCCTCTGGTGACAGTGGATTTAATGTACAGCAGAGGGTTCAAAGTCTAGCTCACAGCTGCAGCGTGAACTTCTTCAGCCTGCCCTGACAATTGACCCACTATTGCCCTACAGGGACCACCCATTTGAGGGGTCACAGAGCAGATTGGTCCCCTCACCCATCAATCACAGATCCTCTCTTCTACCGCACCCCCCGGACCCTTCCGCGTGTGTGTGCGATATGACAGTAAGGCCGTAGCAGCAAAGGGACACATGTCCCCCCAGGTCCATGATAAGAACTTAAATCTCTCGAAGCCTCAAACCAGGACCAGCCAAGCAGTTTCTCTGCCTGTCACAGTCACAAGGGAAAGCACAGCAGCATGTCCAAGCAAGAGCTTAAACAAAACCGAATAACAACAAGGTGATTTGATCAATGCAATTATTGTGTGTATGTATGTGTGTGTGTGCGTGTGTGTGTGTGTGTGTGTGTGTGTGTGTGTGTGTGTGTGTGTGTGTGTGTGTGTGTGTNNNNTGTGTGTGTGTGTGTGTGTGTGTGTGTGTGTGTGTGTGTGTGTGTGTGTGTGTGTGTGTGTGTGTGTGTGTATCTTGATGTACTATTCTGTTGGCCATTTATACTGATAAACAGGTTCATGTTGCTATTGTGATAAATCTGATGGCATGTTACATACCTTTATGTATCATCAAAAAACATTATGTTTTCTTTCATCAATACAAAATCTTGTGTGAAGAAAGAGAGAAAAAAAAACTGCTGTATACTGCTGTTACTGTATAAATATTTAAATGATTTAAATGAAAATATTTAAATGATTTCAAATGAATTAAATATATGCATAATCAATATTGTGAATTTCCTGCACAGTCATTCTCATACACATATATACCTATACAGGGTTATATACAAATAGAAATAAAAAATAGAAATAAAATAACAGTTCTGGGTTGTTTTCAACATATTTGATGGTATAAAGTGAATATACACAGATATAAATGGTATACTTCATGACACGTTATGAATCAAAGTGTCAACTATACATTACCTGTCATCAGAAATGGTAAATGGAGACCATTTGCTCAGGCATCCCAAGTTAACTGGTGTTGGCTATTCTGGTATCTCTAGACTTTGTTCTGTCATTTTGAGAAAACATGCTCCATGTTCTTTATGCATAAAATGTTGCTCCAAGGCTCTGCTGTCAATGCCACCCTGATAAAATTGTTTCAGTGACTCCCTTTGCTCTGTGAACAAGTTGTCCCTGTGAATAAGTTGGCACTTAATAGTTTAATTAAGTTGGTCAGGGCTAAAGACCATGTTGGAAATGTTACACGCTTTGACAGAGATAGCTACAATTATGCCTGACAGACTTGATTGATGTGTGTTTGAGGCACAAAGAAAGCCTCGCCTGACAGCTGACTAATTGCATATTTCTCATTTCCAACAGTTACACTCCGTCGTCTTTAGCTTTTCGCTTTGCTCAGGACTTCCCTCTCTGACTGACAGTTGGGAGAGATATTAGGGTGGAAACCATCTCGTTTCACATCCTTTTCATGTTTCTGTTATTGCCTTGAGAATTTCTAAAAAAATAAAAAATAAAAAGAAAGCCCTGTGAAAAAACGTATCTCTGCCATCTGGGCCCTATCTCTCCATCAAATATCCTACAGGAGTTTACAGGTGGGAGGTTATCAAACCAGGAGTATGAGCCAATGTTATACACAGTCAAACTATCCTAATACCCCAAGTAGCGATTTGTCAAAATGAATTGTGGTCAAAAATGCTATTAATAACTTTCATAGTGGGAAAAAAAAACAAGAAGTCAAAGATTTGTTCCGTGAAGCCCTTTTCGGTCCCGATTCCCCTCTGATCCCTAATTCTCTTAAAGAAAACTCAGAATTCCCCCTGCAGGCACACGGCAGGAAGCTTGATAAATCGCGGCCCAGGTGCTACAACAATTTGTCAAAGTCACTCACACCGGCCGGCGTTAACCTATCTGTCAGAGCTTCGATCCCACGAGCGGACTTGGATGTTTTCGCTCATGTGCTTACTCATATTCCTCCGCTGCCGAAGCCGTGTTTTGACATTGCTAAATGAGAGGCCTTGGGTGATTAAGGGGCGGGTGAGCACAGGCCTCTTCTGAAGGCATAGCAGTTCCTGCACAAGTCATTAAAGTGTCATAAGAAGAGAGCTTGGCGAGAGTTATTTGGATCGGTTGTGTCTGTAGGCCATTTTTGATGGAGAGACTACGTATTGATCCTGACACCGGGTGGCAACATCTGCTTGATCGCTTCATGGTTTCAAGCCAAAGAAAACACTCTTATATATGTATTCTTCTGTCTTTTATAGTAATCGGTTACAGTGACCCACTCAACATTGACGACGTGCCTTCATACGAACCAGTAAAGCGAGTTGCTCAACTCAAGACAGCAGGTGGCTGATAAGCCCGGGCCAACAAAATGCCTTTATAATTTACTATCAAAGCCTGAGCATATTTATTTGACAGTTTTGAATGAACTTGCCCTTGGAAGAAGGAGCTTTAATCTGACCCATATGAAACCTGCTACAACCTGAAAATATAAGCACTTTTATTGGGCTCTAATGACTATGTATTTGATCCGTTTTTGTTTAATATCAGTTTACTCCTGGGAAATGTGATAAGAGAATGATTAGGCCAACAACTTCAGTTAAACAATTCTCTTCCTAGTCCAAATGTGTCGATCAGCCAAAACATGTGTTGTGTCTGAAGGCACCTTAGTTTTACACCAAAGCAACAAGGCTAGCACAGATGGTTCCACTTGAGTAAGGTGCTTCTTTAACAATCATGCAACAACAATGTAGTTACTGATGGTGTAGTCACTGTTGCATAAAGATGATAGTGGTGCATCTTATGTAACTACACTTGTTTATCAATTTCAGTTCTTACTCATATAATTACATTAATGAACACTGGATTGTAATCCACTTGCAGCAGTGAATACATCACGGGTGGTTACATAGTTGTTGTGTGCATTATAACTAAACATCGTGCAAACTCCATGCCTAATCCATCACACTTGCCACATCCTTCAAACCACATCAAAGTGTTATGTAATCACAAATAGACTTGCTAATGTAATTTCTGATGATGTTTTTATTTCAAGTCATTTTGGAGTGATTTTGTAAAAACGGAAACGGAAAAAGTTACATGATGTAAAGGACAACTGCACTGTTCCAATGTTGCTTTTATGGACAGTGACAATAGGCTGCAAAAGATACATGCACAAGATATGCCTGATTTGGCTAAACTTAAAAGGCAGTGCATCATAAAGAGGTTGGGAAAGTCAGTGCAACTTGGATATTGGTGAAATCTTTTCAGTTGTTTTTTCACTCTACTCTGTCCAGTGTGGTGTGATAATTCACCACTCTCCTTAGATCTTTTTTCTGGTCTTTCACTTCCCAACAATCGTATGCCATATCTTTTCTGGAACCATTCCCTCACACTTCATTTTTAGCGCTTTGGAACGCACATGCATGTTCATGCACACACACACACACACACACACACACACACACACACACACACACACACACACACACACACACACACACACATACACTCTCAGTATCTCCCCAAAACACTCAATCAGTCAAAAGCCGTTTTCCATAGTTCCACATCAAAGCTTCTCCCATGTTTTTTCTCTCTGTTTCTTTTTTTTCTTTTTTTTTGGACTAGAGAGACAGCTGAGGGAAGAACAAGGCTTTGCTAAGTGGCATCGGGCTGCTTAATGCATGCCTGCAGACACTCTTTGGCTAGTTTTGGGCCCGTGCGTTATCAGAGGGAGCCTGCAGATCCCCCTCCCTAAACACTAATTCCCTGCCTGGGCAGGAAGAGCCTGCGAGTTCAGGGTAATGGATTTTGCACAACGCCTTTTCGCAGGCCCAGATCTGCATTGCAAAGCGTGTGCGCCCATACAGTAATTGACGGTGGAGAACACAGACTGGGCTGGCACACTCATCCATGTTAGGGGGCCTTCTCGTGCCGGCCGCCTCTGGAAGTGCCTGAAATTAAGAGCATGAGCATTGCGTACTGAGTGGATTTGTCCACCAAACAAGCCACCCAAAACAGTAACAGCATAAGGACGTTGCTGTAATAGAACAGAAATTACGAAACGTGTTTCCTTTCTGAAAACATTTTATTGGTTTTTAAATTGCCTCCAATATCGCAACCCATGCCCTGTTTGTTCCCTCTACCCTGACGGATCTTTCGTCAACAGAAAGTGAATAAAACATGAGGACTATTTTTTCATGAAAATGTCTTGATTCGTTTATTTGGTTTTCTACCCCTTTCTTCTTCAATTTAATCATAGCAAGTTATAAGTCTTTACCGTCACACAATGGGATACTAGTATGGGGTGGGTGGTGGATGCCCACACACACCTTCTTTGATGCGCAGGAAGCCGGTTTGCACATCTCTTTGAGCTGCTCACGCAATGATGAGCACAAAAAGAGAATGTTAAGTGGTTGACATTACATTGCCACCATGCAAAAGCCCAAGCCAGAAAAAGCACCGACCTCAAAGCCAGCTGTTGGGCACCGCTGCCATATAGAGCAAGTGTTTTATTGGGTGCACCTTAACGATGAGACAACTTCATTATGATTCAAACGAAAGTACAATCAAAAATCACTTAAAACTAAAATGTTCTTATATTTTACACTATCCACTTAAAAAGAGACTTTGATTTCCACTCATTGGCCATTTTTTTAAGTCCATCTACCTCACAGATTTACTAAACAGGTACAGGTTCATCTCATAAACATATCCTACCAAGGGTGACTCTATGGTAAAAAAATGACCACTGATGAAGGACTAATGTACTCAGACTGGGCATCAGCAGGGTTGCTAACAAAGTGCCGCATTTTGTGATTACTGTTTTCTCTCAGGTGTGCTACACTTCATTCCTACATACATCATTCCTCTTGGTCCCCTAATGTGCTCTGACAATGGATGAAGATTTCATTTGCACCTAATCAGATCAAGTAAGACATGCCCAATTGCTTCAGCCAATGGCTGCAGTTTTATCACGGCTTTAGCCATGAGACTAATTCCCAGAAGGCCCGGACTCACATCTCATAAATGTTGCTAACTCACCACCACTCCCCTTTCAGACATCGCCAGCTGTATTAAAATTTTAAAGGAATATACCCAGTGTTATGCAGCACCGCATACTCGAATGAAGGCTATGTATTATGTAGCTGAACGGGAAAATGTCACATACTGTGAACACTAAGCTGTTAAACCTTTCATTATTTAACTAATTTACATTTACACACAACATTCCTGCAGGGTCTGGAATCACCAATGTCTAACACATATACAGATGTATGTTTTGATATAAGTTGTGTTAATTATTGTATCCATTAGCTAACATTAATCATTATCGTTGCAATGTTGGCCTTTGCAAATATCACAGAAGACTGCAAAACACAAATAAGCCTCTACCCAGTCAGTAAATGCAATTACTGTGAGTTTTTGAGCAGCCTTAGATGTTTCTTAGATGTTTCTGGGTTTTCAGTACTTAGAATGTTTGTCACAGGAGTAGTATAATTGCATTAGAGTCTCTAAAGCTGTGGCAGCACAGAAATATACTCCACAGAGATGCACATAAACACTCAGCATTGTATTTCTGTCTGTACAGGTTGTTTTCATGAATAAGTGTAAATGCTAAACCTAAGTCAATACTCTCAACTTCTCTCAGTACACAACTTCTCCCAACCCTCTCAAACCACATCCACCTCTTCATTAAAGTTAAATTTGACACTGTGATTGGTTTGTGTTTATGACATTGTTATGAATGTTCAAAAAAGGCTGTCCGCATTGTTTGGCTACATGTTGACAACATAGGGTATGTTTTCACAATCATCTCAGAAGTACGAGTACTTTTACAAAATCACTTGTGACAATGAACAGCATAAATACAGAGGAATCTGGTCCAAGATAAGTCGGATGTTGTCCAAAATTAGTGTTTACAGTACACTGAAGATTTTATAATTGAAGCAGGTTGACAAGAGCTGAATGTAGTTTACGAGGGATGCTGGAAGTGCTATTACAGAAATCATTTGTGCTTGTCAGCAATGTTAGCCTCACAGTTGCAGTTCTAGACTTAAGAATCAGAATGTGGAGTCCAAACAAGTCTCATCAGCCTCCTATGGGCTAAGCTGAAGATGGCGTGATTTAATTATTCCTCTTTTAACCCACATTATGTCATTTTCTATCTGACTTGTAATGTTAGCTGACTTTAAAAATGCTAAACTTGTCACCCCATAACTAGTGTAATGCAATGAAAAATTGTTTACATTTATGGCATTTATCAGACGCTTTTATCCAAAGCGACTTTCATTTTCTAACTACAGGGGACAGTCTCCCTG
>JBBPDE010000006.1:16745628-16758440 GCA_037974605.1 Nannopetersius ansorgii
GTCATGAGAGAGAGAAAGTGTGTGTGTGTGAGAGAGAGAGAGAGAGAGAGAGAGAGAGAGAGAGAGAGAGAGAGAAGTGCTTCATTTTTTCATGTTGAATCTCTTGTGTTGCCCGAGGCATACTTCAAAGCGTTCACTGCTCTGCCATGTCTCCGCCTGCCCTTATCGCTCAGGGCTGTGTGAGTCAAAATGTATCACTGTTATTATATTGCATTCATGACTTAATAATGGGCCTCAAACACTCTACAAACACTCCGGCAGTCCCACCTGTTTAAAGATCACACACGAACGCTTTCATTTCGCTGCCGATAATTACACACACGCAGAAAGAATGGCTGCCTCATAATATGTAATCAAGAGATAAGTATGATGGGGTTTAGCCATGAATGCTTGGTGTGTGTGTGTGTACATATGTGTGGGTATCATTGTGGTAGTTCAGAGACACCCTTTTCTTTTTCTTTTTTTTCACTTGGAAGTACGCATTTAATCGGGAGTATAATAATGTTGGTCCTAAGTGTTACTGGTACATCTCAGGGTGTAACCAGTTGACTTGAAGGTAAAGATAAGCTCACTTTGATCCTGATTCAAAGAACATAAGGGTTTATATATCATGTATGTAGTTCATTATGGGAAATGAACGAAGCTGTTTTAAGGCTTGGTTGGGCCTTTCACATGTTTTTGTTTTGTTTTTTTCCTGGGAAGCTAGGGTCAAACTTAGTGGGAGTGGAATTTGACAGTGGTCCTCCACCCACATGGCCCCCTCCTGCGTGATGCTCCAAAAGCTGCATTAATTATTACACACCTGAACAATAGTGGCGTCTTCTCGGACCTGGCTACCCATAGATCACAGGAAGTCAGGAGCATTTCATTCAGACGATGTAATGGTTTGACCTTTGGGCCCCTTTAGAAGTCTGAAAGAGGGAGGGAGAGTGAGAGATAGAGCGAGAAAAAGAGGGTGAGACAGAGAGAGAGGGTGAAAGAAAGGGTGGAGAAGCTGTTCAGGCTCAGGCTACCACTGCAAGAGCGATGAGAAAGTGGGCTCTTCAGTTCCTCCACTTATGGTTAGTAATTGCCATGTAATGAAGTTAATGTTTTGTGGAATTTACAGCCCTGATATTAATGGTGTTTCTAGCCCCCCCCTTCAGTTGGTAGGTCTTGCTCAGCCTTTCTTTTGATGGCCTCCACAAAAGAAACAGAGACAATATGTGAAGGGTCATTAATTTCATCCCCTTGTTGTCCTTTTTTTAGTTAGTTTTCTTTTCTCCTGTCTTTCGTTACACTCTCCCCTCCGCATCTTCTCGGAGCTCCAGTGAAACCTTTCCTTTATTGTAACTAGGTGATTATGACTAGCCATTAAACAGCATGGCCCAGTCAGTGGAGAACAAATAACTCATGCTGTCTTAAAGTGAAGGTTTGGTGAACAATTAAATTTACACAGATTTACTTCTCACCTCAAATGTACTCAATGAGACTTGTGTGGGCAAGAAAAATCTTCTTAAAGGTAACCAGCATAATGTAATATTTCTCACTTTGAGATCATTGGAAGTATACTCTAAGGTTATTTAACACTGTAGATATTTAAAATATTTTTAGGCTTTTATCTTATGAAATTGTTCCATTTTATGTCAGAAAAACATGAAGTAAGAAACAAAAACATCTCACATGAAGATGATAAATAACAAGTAAAAAATATTGAATTAAGTAACAGTTTTTTAGAATATTCTTATGATACCATCATGATGGGAAACATCAGATATATTAAATGTACTTACTTACCAGAATATTTCTTCAGTACAGTTTAACCATGTGGCTACAAGGTTAATAAGTGATGGAAGAATGATTTTGATAAAGAAACATTTTCCTCAAAAGTGTAGCAAGATGTTTATATGATTTCAGAGACTGTGACATATTGTTACCAATAGGAAAGGCACAATGCAGGCTACATGACAGCTACTACTATTGTTTTTGTTATGCAGCACAAATAGGCAATAGGCAGGTTTGAGGGAAGTGTGTGAAGATTCGTGCATGCACAGTGGTAGCTCGCCATAAAGGATACACTAATTGTTAGCTACAGTAGACTTATGCCTGCAGTTCAGAGCTAAAAAATAGTAAGTAAAAAAGCATGACTTAGCTGACCAGATTTGGGGAAAGGGGAACACGTGTAAATTGATATTTTCCCCAGCTATCACTTTAAGGCTGGGTTATCTCCTCTTCTTGTGAGCCATGCTGTTTTATGGCAATTCGCTCAGTTACACACCCGGGAACAATGTAAGTGCCGCTCAAACTTGCCGAGCCTAATTGGCAGCATGTGGACAGATCAGACGATGGAGCCTGCAAAAACCATGTCCATACTGGGTCAGTGCTGCATGGTAGATCCTGTGACCCCAGGCCATCCTCTCTAACACCCTGTCTGACCCCAGAGTGCCTGGAGGAAGCAGCTTCTGCCTTGACTATCTTGAGACCAGAAAGCAGGGGGTGGAATCGATGGCCATGAACCAGCAGGGTGATAAATTATTGGTCAGGGCAGTACTCAGACAAATTGGGGACCAGCAGGAGATCCCCTAAAACTCCTTTTTTTCTATTGTGTGTGTGTGTGTGTGTGTGTGTGTGTGTGTGTGTGTGTGTGTGTGTGTGTGTGTGTGTTTTAGGTACCTTTTCCCCGTGCTCAAAGGCAGTAAATTGTTGTGAATCAGTTCATTTGCACACACACCACAGTCAAGCTCAAGCCTTAAGTCTTATTGCATTCACTTTTACAGTTTATCACTTAAACATACAATGTATATACAGTTAACTACTAAAGTTTGCAGTTAACATCAGCAACATCATCACCACATTTGTGTTTTTAAGTAGAGGTCATAGCTCACTATGGTTGAAATGTCATCAAGAGTTAATACAGTAAACGAAAACAACATTCTGTGCATTTACTGTGATAACTGTGATGTATTATAATGTCATTTAAACATAATGGAATTTGGAATACATTTCAGGACTGAAGCTTTCAACTGAGACCTACTAGACATAGACAGTCCTCAGTGAACAGACCCATCAAATCCCTCTCTCAGAGCAGGTCCCTCCCTTGACTGTATTGCAGGCTTCTTCTCAAGCATCTATCTCTCTCCCTCCAGGCCTCCTCCTGAAGCCCCTCAGTGCTCTGCCATGCGAAAAGTGTGTGTGACAGAGTTTGGTCAGCTGCACCGGGCCGAGTAATTAACTAGAATTAAGTCATTAAACTGTCCCAGATGTGGCCATGAATATGTGAGCTTAGGCACTGCTGGCGGCCCACCATGACATGGAGGCACTGAAGGCTTCAGGGGTACGGCGGGGATATCCCCCCACGCCAACAAAGAAGAAGCACCCTCCTCCATAGCTGGGTTCACCCCCCACCTCACAGTTCCCTTTAAAGTCTTTAGCTACAACGCATAGTTAACATGTGCTAAAAGACTAACTGTTTCATGCTTTTGGAAATAAAATGAACTAGCAATACACGCCGTCCTTGAGACTTTGACAGCTCTTCAAATAAAAAAGCCTTAATTCTCCTGTATTGTAATGTTACCCCTATCGTTTTAATATAGTGTGAATGTCTTTCAGATGTTTGGAAGCCTAAAAAAGCAAGAAACGAGTTGCTGAAGTTAAAGCATAAACAAGGTCATGACAAAATGCTACAGATTATTTTAGTTAGTACATGTAAGCTAACATTATTTTTACGCTATCAAATACCACAGTGTTTTCCAGATTGAGATACAACAGCACCTTATTGATCTTTACCAGGCAGGCCTATAGTTACAGTGAATCTGAACACTTTGGCGAAAATGCTAACACTTACAGGCGACACACTCACAGTCTCCATGATAATGATCAGGTAGGCTTATATGTGGAGCCATAGTCTGTGTCTAACCACAGCTATTCGGTAGATTTGGCTTAAGAGTCTGTGGAATAATGCTGCTGGCCTCTTCTGAACGTTTCCTATCCTGTCTCCGGTCCTCGCCATTCCAGTTGTCCACAATCTTATAATGAGGATATTTTTTTTAAGTTTTAAAAACCCAAATCTTTGCAGATTTACATGCCATTAAATTGTATTACAATTAATCTGCAAAATCTGGAATTCTGGAGAATTACTTTATTTTCAATTATCTTCTTTTGTTGTTTTAGAAAAATTTCTTCTGCTTTTGTTTATTTGTAATTATTGCTAAATTACTTACTTAATGACTTACATAATGAATACTTGTTTCACACAATGAGATGAATCTTTTTGCCCAATGTTTGATGAATGCTGCTTTCCATAGCCAGCCAATGTGTCTGTCTGGGATTATCATTCTTGTATGTGTGTTTTCTTGTTAATAAATGATGCTATTCCTTAAAATGTATCAAATCAAAATGATCTATAAACGCGACTGAAATGAACATTTATTGTTGCTGTGGCTTGAAAGTGAAAGCTAGTAGCAGTCAGTGGTTCATTTATCATCCTTTTGAAAAGAGACTGATTTACATTGCAACGCTAACAACTGGTTGTTAGGCAGACCACAAGAAATATGTAAAACATGTACAGGCGTGGGAGTCGAAGGAGCTTTTGAAGACCTGGGCTTGATAAATAGACTGAATATGGGTGTTGGGCTTTGTGGTGGTTCGTGTGTGTGAACACATCGCCACTGCTCTCACCCGACAGGAATGCTGCCTGTCTGCCTTTTCACTTGCACTTTGTTCACAGAGTAATCTCCCCCTCAAGTGGGACAAGAGGAATTGCTAATAATACCTATTAGCTAATGGGCTGATTCCCATTCTTCCATGTTCATCATGTCTTTAAATAAAAACTGAAGGTATTTCAACCACAGTCAGGCTGAACATCCACTGTAGAACATCCATAAAAACAACACTAATAAAAACGTTTGGACAGTTAGCATAACTTAATGCAAACTTTTGAATGAATGACAGTTAACTCAAAGGCAGCTCTTTTTTCCACTCCCAAACCTGCAGGATAACAGCACTTGCAGCACCTGTCTTTTTCACCCTGGCATGCACTTAGAAAGGGTGTGATTAACGGCAAAAATGTGGGTGGTCAGGGGAGTGGGGTCGGGGTAAAGATCCTTTGGCAGCAATGATGAAAGCGAGTGCGGTGGGCCGGGTGCTGCTGGAGTTGTCGGCTTACAGGGGACCTGTAAACTCTTATTAAAGTATCATTTAGGCAGGGCACTCCTCGCAGTCTGGCCCCAAGGCCAGCAGATAGTAATCAGCCGGATAATTACCGCCTTTCTCAGAGCCTATGTCATTGAGATGCTAAAGGAAAACAGCACCACATTATCCGGGAGTCAGAGGAGTCTCTTTTTATTTGAATGGACTGACATTGACTTATTTAGCCAGCTCATCCGGTTCATGGAGGAAAGAGACTGCTTTGCTTTGAACCCAATACGGATCACACTGTAGGAAATCATTCTTTGCTTTCCTTTCTCCATACCTTTACCCTTTTTGATCTGTGCAAACTGTTTAGATAGAGCTAGCTCCTAAAAACCAAAAGAATTACAACAATAAGCAATCTCTTTGACATACTGTAACTTGTAATATGAAATATGGTTTGTGTCATAAAAGATTATGAAACATATTTCATAATATTTTTGATTTGTTTCCCCAAGATGAAGAGCAGATCTGGTGGATGTCATTGCCACTTTTGTGCTTGCACAATCTTGCATAATGGTATTCATATGAGAGTTATCAGAAGATGAGGAGATTGCAAAATATGTTTTGCAAGTAGAAGTGCATCAGTAATGAAATACATAGTTTGCTCCTTGTTTATGCTAAGAGTCTCTATCGGGGCCTTCCTGAAACATTGGCTTTACCCTCTGAAACTTCCACAACGCACCGAGGAAGCAGCACCAACAACAAAAGCTCATGTTTGCTTTCTTGATAAGAATTATCTTTGGCTTCCTAGCCTGCGAATCACTTCACTCTACGCTGTTTAACAAACAACAGCAATGCATTTTTAGAGGTGAAAATCACCCAAGGCTCATCGTGTGAAAAATAATTACAGCAAACCTTCAAAGGAAGAAACAGGCGATGGCTGGAAGAAGCAGACCAGCTTTGATGCTGATAGTGACGGCAGTGCAGTCTGACAGCACCAGCGCTTGTTGAACTGTGACTCGAACCTCTTTAGGTCCCTATCTCTGCTGTGCTTCCATCACTTGACTATTTAAAGATACTGCACCATTCTTATGGAGCCTTGTTCCTGCTTGCGAGATGAACGATGACAAGAGCTATCTTTCCTTTTAACCTTTGCCGCCCTGCTTTAAAAATGTTATCATATGGCCCCCTCGAAGCATTTGAAACAGATAATGGTCATTGAAAGTCTGAGACGTATCTGTTTGGTGACTTTGCCAGCATAAATGGCTTGTGGGAATGAACACCTAGGTGTATTATTCCTGAAGCATGACTCACTGATTTTATCGAGCTAAGCGAACAAAATTACATCTTCAAGTTCTGTAGATCTGGTCATTCTTGCTGACACCAGAGAGGGTACAACAAATTTAAAGGAGTACGTCTTTTGAAAATGTTAACATCATGTGAAAAATAATACAGGAAAATTAGCATAATGTTAACTGACCATTGCTCACTTTTCATGTGCATTCCACCCACTATCAAGGACTTCTCCCTTCACACAATGCCACCAAATTAAGGGGAAGGCCAGTATATGCCTTCTTCGAGAAACTTGCCACCATCTCTGTTCCTTTAGTATGTAATGTAATGTCTTTGGACTGTTCAGCATGCTTGTAGGAGATCCTTAATAGCCCATTCTGTTATGTCAGCTGCCTGCATATGTGAACATAATACAGTGATTAAGGAACATTTAGGGCTACTCTACCCACCTAAAGTGAGCAAGACTAGTTTTGCTCTCTTGACTCCCAGCCACAGGATCCAAACTCATAACCTACTGACGATAGGGCCAGACACTGTTACCTTTTACCTTTTTGGCTTATATTTATGCTGTTGTTTTTCTCTTATAGTCATGTGTGAACATGGCACATCACACAGTGTGAACAATGTGAAATTCTTTCTCTGCATTTAACCCATTCACCAAGTGAAGCAATGGGCTGCCACTGACAAAATGTCCAGGGAGCAGCGTGTACGGACAGTACCTTGCTCAAGGCTACCTTAGCGGTGTCACCAGCAGTCCTGGGTTTTGAACCCGCAGCCTTCTAATGACAGGGAATACTCACTAACCACTATTCAACCAGTGGCCCTGGTGATGAACCATTTGTCTTAGTCATGCTTTAGTCCTTCATAGGTGGTTAGTTTCTTGTCTGCTCCTCTGAGTGGTGAATCAGTCTCAACCTGATAATGGTTTTGACACACATCCAGCCACACCTCTGTACTGTTATGCTTGCACAAGCCACACATACATAAACTTGCCACTATAATGAGAACAGCCTCCTGTCTGATAATATCTTCAGTGTCTTGTGGTTAGAAATTGACCAGTGATGAATGGGTTAGAGGGTGATTGACATAATTGACCATGCCAGCATATGGACACTGGTCTATAATTGTACTCCTGTGTAGCAGACCTATAAAGTAGGCGGGGCTCATACAGTTACAGAGTTGAAAGACAAGTTTGAGGTTTTTAATGTAGTATGGTGAGCGTATGTCAACACTGAGATTATCTGCTGTGTTACTGTACATATTGATTTGAACATGTATTGTTGAAAACTCAAACAGCTGAAGTGAGATGTACTGTTTACTCATCCTAGATGTTTCTGTAAGTGGGATCACCTGTAATCCATTATTAAACCCCTGACCCTGTATGAGTCATACTACTTCATTTGTTCTTGTTCAGCTTTTCAGGTAAGTCGGAACAGGCACTGTTCCTGCATGTTCCTTTTCCTTTCAGCCCTTCTTATGCTGCCGTTCTAATTAGTCCCGAAGAAACTGTGTAAAACACACAGAGAAATGATCCTGTTGGAGGTAACCTCGATGGTGATTCATACATGGAGTTATTTTCTGTAATCTTGTGGGCCAGCATTTGGTTTTGGAACAACCAGTAGTGGTCATGATTCATAATCCATCATACTCACATATACACACACATACTCCATCTCCACCTATTTAATATCCTTCGCCCTTGTCTGTTTTGGCTGGGGGGCGAGTTGATTGGTCAGCTGCAAGGCTTTTTCCATTCGTCTCGTCTGGATTTGACTCTCATTTGTGCCCCAGCACCGACGGGCCAGAGAGGATCACTCAGATTAGGTGGATGTGGCTTGTTTATCCAAGGCCTTTGTGCACTCTGGCGCTTTTGTTATTATAGGAAAGCGATAATGCCTTGCACTTCAAACCCAACCTCCGCCTAAGACTCTTCTCTGCTTGCGTCTGAGGCTGAAGGCCCTTTACTTGTGCACAGATGTCTCTGATTAACTCACATCTCCAAGTCTCCCAAGCGGTCCAGCCATTGCTTGAACAGCCCTGTAGGCGACCACTAAATTGCTTTGGTTTGAGTTTACGCAGGAAAACCAGCTCAGGCATGCCGGATTCAGCCGTCCCCACCCCCTTCCCTCCCGACAGATTTGACGGGAGCCTTTAGCACCATTATTGACCAAGAAAGGATGATTAGGTGTAATTGAAGAAGACTCGCACTACCTGTAAACTCAGCTGGAGGCAGCAGGATTGAGCCGGCATTCAAATTCAGCCTGACGTGAAGGAGGAAATCTGCCGCTCTGCTCGGCAGAGGTGTATTTACATGGCCAATAAACTTTAATAAAACCTCACAGCAGATGTGCTAGTCACCCAGTAGGGTAAAAAGGAAAGGTTTATAGAGCCTGGATAAGTGGAACATGGAACATTCAGCTGAGAGGATAGAGAGCAGGATGTTTTTTAATTCTAAATTCCTCTTTACGCTTCTTTCACTGTTATTAACTGCACTCATGTTAGAGATAAACAGAAGTAAAGATAAATTTGTGGTATACTGTTTGATCCTGAGCTGATTTAAAAGCACTTGCATCACCATAGCTATTTTTTAATTCTAAGAATTCCATGGATATTTACTTTTCCACTGGAGGCCCCCGATTTATTTTGTCTCTAGTTTTAGAATTTATTTAGATGCTTTTTTATTAAACTCTTAGATATTTACTCTGTTTGATGTCAGTACCTTCCTTGTAAATTTGTAGTATGTTTATAATAACACCACTGTCCTCACTATGTGGTCCAGAGGAAGATAATGTCTAGTTTTCCTTCCTTGTGCTCTATGGGAGTTTTTCCTGATGGTTTCCCTCAGCTTGGTCATTAAGAGCATTTCTGGAAAGCTGATTACATAGGTCAACAAAAAAAAAACTATAATCACCAGAAACCACAACACATTTTTCTAAACCAGTTTTTCATGCTGATTTCAGATCTGCTTTCAGTTTTTTTCAGTCAGTAATATTAGATTTGCAATAGACTTGTATGCAGTTTTTATTAAACCGCAGGCACCAATCAAGTAACTGTTTGAATATTTTCAGTGTGAAGTCAGACAGGCGACACTGTGGCATAGATATAATGATCAGTGTCTGTCAGCTACCACTGTTTCTTCGCTTAGCATATGATTATTATATGCTATTTATGCCAATTATCATGTAATATAGAACTAGCTTCACAGAAAAACTGTACATGCAGGAAAAACTAAACACAGATTTGAAATCAGCATGAAAAGCACTACAAAACTCACATAAATGTATCTCTGATTTTAAACTGCCATGGTAACTGGTATCCTGGATAGAGTGGAGCACAAGCCTAATCACCCGCTGTATCTAATAGGTCTCTTAGGAAGCTGCTTAAAGCTGCTGCGTTACGAGGCCAATTGCTGTGGGCGTCACAATGCACTGAAAGGGGCCAAATGCTCTCCTAATGAATTCCACCATGCCAGGTAGAGCAGCAGCCATCACTGCCCAGTGCCCTGATTCAGCTGAGCTGAAGCTCCTCCATCCCCAGTCCCTTGCTCTGCCAGAGAGCATGGCTCCATGTGGATCAAGAGGGACTGGCAGCAATCTCTCACTCCCCCTTTCTCTATTTCCCTCTCTCCTTTCAGTGCAAGGACTTTCCCTTTTCAGTTCAATGCATGATGTAATTGCTGTAACTAGCATTAATAAGAAATACTTACTGAATTAAAAAAATACATAAATATTGTGTGATATAGAATGTATCTTCACAGACTGTCTGTCTTTTAGAAGACTCTACCTAGTAATTCCCTTCAGTGCCCACTTATGAGGGACAGCAACATTATAGGTATATAACTTACCTTATAGTTATATAAGTGTTGCCATGCACAATCTTTGTCCATCGAAGGAGTCCGTCACCTGGTATTATTTGGTTCATGGGCCTTTATAACACACCAATGACACTGACATGGAACTAGTATAGCAGTGCGTGGGGTTTTGGTAAAAATGTATCGGGCACAGTGGTGTTGCTGGGATTACTTGTCTGTGTCACAGCTAGGTTTCAAGTCGGCCACACACCGAAAATATCCAGACAAGAGCAGCTCTGTGGTTTAAATGAACATTGATGAAGAGTAATAGAATGGCTAATACATATATATTTTTTAAAATTAATATATGGGCTAGTCTTTAGCATTACATTATTCAGGTAGAGTTACAAGGCTAATTCCTCCTTGTCAGCTTCAACCATCAGACTGTCCTCACATAAGGATCCAGCAGCTCACTAAGCTGCAGGGCTACCCTTGGTGTGAATGCAGCCGTGTGAGCAGAGGCCCAAGGCTAAACTGTTGGCACAAGCAGTGCAATGTGATCTGTGAACTTGGGTTCCACAGAAGAAATAAAACACTGGATGTAAAACCATTTATAGACCATGAATGTGGGATCTTGCTAGGCCACCAAGCAAGAGACGTTACAGTTAAAATAGGGGAACATGCCATGAAAAGTATTCTTAACCCTTTAAAAATTTGTGTACTCTGCTCTCTCTCTCTCTCTCTCTCTCTCTCTCTCTCTCTCTCTCTCTCTCTCTTTAACTCTGTGTTTCTCCTTTTTTTTCACTCTCGCTGTATTCCTCTAGTTCTCCTTCACTTTCCACGCAACATCTGACGGCAAATGCCAGATATGTTTGTTAGAAGTGGTAGAATTGGGAGGACTTCTGCATGTTCCTTTCAGGTCCGTTTGAGAGGTGTGTGTTTACCTCTCCGGTCAGCCCTTTAGTCGTCCCACCCTGTCCGCCACAAACCCACTCGATAAGGGTGAATATAGAAGAATCTTAGCAGTCAGCTACCAGGCCTCGCAGGGAAGACAGATGAGGATGGTGCGGAGGCACTATGAGGTTTCTGCTCAGCTCCAGATTAATCTGGACTCTCCCAAACAAGATCTGACAGGCTCAACCAGTGGCGCATCATCACTGGTGAGCAGAGCAGTCCATGGCAGCCTCCCCCACAGTGCAGAGGTGAGGCAGCACGGGTGATAACTCACACCCTTAATTGAATCGTGCCTTTAAATTTCATAATACAAGACGCCTGCATGACAGCCGCCGGAAAAAAATGAGGTGACAGAGCCGAGGGTGTAGCATAATAAACGGTCGAGGGGAGGTAGGGGGTGGGGTGTTCTGGAAAGCGTCTCCTGCACACAGAACCAAAGAGCCTGGGCCTATATTCTCCTTTGATAACGGATAGCCTCCAGTTGTGTGGGCCATTATTCCAAGCATCTCATACAAAGCAAATGAACTTGACAGATGGTCGTGTCACCCAAACCCTTGACTACCAGCCCCGATTATGCAGAAAACAATACAATAGAAAAGGGAATCATTACCAAAAGGAAGCCCAGGCCAGTCCGCCGAGGACAATGCCATGCAGAGGGGGACAAAATTACACTCGTGAAATTGAACAGCGAGAATGAGTTTAACATAAAGTGGGTTACAGCCAGGCAATCTGTCATAGCTAAAGCCACTGTCTGGGCCCGGCTTGCATGGCATATGAAGTCATCTGTCATCTGCACAACTGTGTTAATGGCCAAGGCTCACTTTTTAAACACTAGCTTTCAGTGTGGCAAAACCTCCTGCTGCCCACTGTCCATAAAGTGCCTGGTGAGGGCTGCATTTAAAAAATATTTTCCATATAGTTTGATTAGATCTAGGTTCAAACAATAGTGAGACAACAAAAGGAATTCATCTTGGAGCAACCAAGAAAACAAGGACAACTAACTCAATTATTTAAATGCTTAAAGGCATGCTTAACATTACAAACAAAACCATTACATACCAGAAACAGCTTTAACCTATCCTAATAGAGACAAGCAATAAACATGGTAATGGCAAACAAATGTCAGAATCTGCATGTTATGTCTAACTTGAAACAAACTGCATATGTTAATTACATGAAACACAGTCAAGTTTAGTCAAAATCTATTTTAAGGGCAAATGGCTGAGGTTAAAACATCTGAAGGTTCAAGTCCTGAAGTAGGAAATCCATTAACGGTTGCAGGATGAGTAGTTTCCTTTGATAGCATGAGTAATAATTAATGATCTGTCACTAACACAAAGAAGCATAGAACACTTCAACCAAGAAACAGCCATATTCTATATTATAAGAACAATGTTATACAAGAAATTATTTTGGTTCCATAGAGAACCATATTTAAACAAAAAAGATTTGTGAATGTGAAGAGCCTTTTACAGATTTAAACAACCTTCACATAATGTAAAAACTAATACAAGTGTTCTTCCAATAACTAATACATTATTTTGAGCACTTTAAACTTCAAAAGGTTCTTCACAGTCTCAAATTTACCTAAAAAATGGTTATCTAAAGAACCATCCATTCATTTATTTAATTTAAATTAAATTAATTTTAATCTATGGAAAAAAAC
>JBBPDE010000006.1:16832869-16851348 GCA_037974605.1 Nannopetersius ansorgii
TTCCTTCATGTATTTAAAAAGGCATAACATTGGTGAGTCTGGCTTGAAATGCAAAACTGATTACAAATAACGTAATTAAAAGTAACGCACTAGTCGACAGAAATCGTTCTGAAATGACTATTCATTGCTTTATTATGCATGTGGTTTTGTAATTTCCTTACCTGTAGATTGCTGTGTTCATTCTACTTCTTTGTTATTGCTTCTACAACCTTGTTTGCCAATTTCTGCTTTCAGATTTATGATTATTTAGTGTCAGCCACAGTTTGGTATTAATACATGTGTGATTTAATGATGCAGATGACATCTCTCAGACTCTCTCTGAGCCATTCAGACTCATTACAGACCAACTTGGATGGCCTTAATGACCGCAGTAATGAAAGAGCCATTTATAGCCCTGCAGTGGAGCTCACGCGCTGACATCCGCGCGAGCGGAGGCTTCTGCTTCTGCTTCCTCCCCATCTTTTAATGCTGTTTGATCCTAATTTCTGTCAGTCTTGCCTTGCTCCTCTCTCTCGCTCACCTGAAAACCATGCTATCACTTCAAATCTTTAAGAGGAAGGAGGAGCCATTCACTTATTGCGTTTCTGTGTTATCTACTTTAGTCTTCTCTCGCATCAATATTCAAGCTGGTGCTGAAAAATGACTAGAGTTCTGTGGATAAAACTCCTCAGTATTCTGCTTCACGTGCTTTAAATAATGCATATGCCAGAGCATATATTACCATCACGTCCCTAATTTGGTTTGATTCTTATGACAATCTGAGCACCGCTCCCAGTAGAGAGTGGGTTTGAGACTAGATAACATGCATTCAGAGATGACGAATGTCAGTTAGTCGTGAGAAACTTCCTCTGATTTTTAAGTGCCTGAACCTAAACATATTCTGTCTTCATTCTCAGACATCTGTGTTTTTTGCAGGCTAGTCTAAACTCTGTAGCTGGCACGACTGGGGTCTTAACTGCTGAGAGACTGAATGTTCCAGAGGGGGTTACACAATGCGTTTTCAAAACGAATAATATTACAGCTTTCTGCTTTACATGCATCCGATGTTATAATTGCTTACAATTTTACATGCATTACACAACACTGAAAAACCTTTTAAAAACCCTTCAGCCATTTCACTTTACTAGCATGCGTTTTAGCACACAAAATGAATAATGAAGTAAAATTACACATACACACACATAATGGAAATGATCCAAAAACTATTTATAATCAAATGTCTGCTCTCTCCTGTGAAGCTATGAATTTAAAGAAACTTTGTGTCAGCAATGACACAAAGTAATGTGCCTCCATTTCTCATCAACATCACGCATTATGTCTCATGAGTACTAAAAAGGGTGTGTGTAAAAATTGTAATACTGACAATTGTCAGAAAGGTTCTTTGCAATTCCTTACTTTATACTTTTGGACCACTGTTTGAGCAGTGAACTATTCTTAACTAAGCAGTGACACAACTGCATGTAGAAACCCCAGCAACAATATGTGCAATATCTTGCACACATGTACAATAGTCTTACATGTGCAATATCAACACTCTGCAGTCATAACATAAGCACTTAAGCACTGATTATGATTCTTAACACAAATTCCAGAAGTGTATATCTCAGGGAACAAACTCAGAATCACCTACCCAATTAGTATCAATGTCAAAACTAAAAACATGTTCTCTTGTTCTGAGTGTCAGCAAAGTATAATTTGTTTGAGTTTATTGCAGAGAAGTACAAGCTAATATACTTGCATTTTAAGGTGTGTGGCCAAGTTCACAAGGTTACACGGACCACCTGATACAAATTTTAGGATTTTCTCTTTCCCCATTAACATGACTGTGAGAGAGACCATGCAGTCCGAAGACCATTCCAAGGTATAATGACAAAAAAACAAGCAAACTAAGGATGAACTCACAAAAAACAGACATCCTTAACACAGGAAAATGAGTTAACATGTAACGTTTGCAGAAAGCATGGGGAAAAATAAAAGAAAGATAGATGGCTAATGGCTAATGCTAAAAACAGAAATGAAATGCCATCAGAGGAATAACATTTTGATGGTGCACAAAAGTATTTGAGAAAAGTGGAGTATAAAGTATATACAGACAGGGGAAGGAGGGGAAGAGCCACAAGTGTTAATACTCAGGCAAGGTGGAGCTACTGCAGAGCAGCTAAACAAATCATGCTTTCCTGTTAAAGTCTGATTTAGAAGAATGGATTTCTGCTTGGTTTTACACAGCCATCATTGGAATTGTGTTGTAAAGATTTCTGGAGCTTTTCTTGAATGTGCACTACTAGAGCTTTTCACGGACAGGAGAAGGGATGCAATGTGGTTGCAATCGAGAGCTTCTTGAGTAGTCAAGAGCAGCACACAGTACCAATTAATGGCTGTATCAGTCGACTAGTTGACAGGCCTAAACAAGCCCTTATATATAGAAAATACTGTAACACTGAGTTGTGTAATGCAGGTTTCAAGATGCAGTTAAAAATCTATCAAAACTGCTTAAAATATTTGCTATGTACAAAATGAACAATAAACAATGTTAACACTGTCAGATGTGATGAATAAACAAAAAAAAAACAACAGTTCCAAAACCCAAAGCTACTGAAATAACTTAAGGTCATCCTGAATAATGAAACTGATTAAATCAGGCCTTTTTTGTACAGTGTGCTCAATGTTTGTCTGGGGAAATAAATCTGCTTTTGTGTGAAAGCAATGTGTAATGAAAGTGATTAGCAGCCATAAGAGACGCATTTCCATTCTAAACAGCTAACCTGGTGTCACAAATCTATCATAGACTGGGATCTACCAGCAGAAAGTGTCTATTTCACTTTGGATGAGGCCTCTTTCAGAATGGGTGGCCATCCGGAGAGAATGGAATGATTGATTTTTGTTGTCCTGAATAAGGAGGGGTTG
Source organism: Nannopetersius ansorgii (assembly GCA_037974605.1). Taxonomy (NCBI): domain Eukaryota; kingdom Metazoa; phylum Chordata; class Actinopteri; order Characiformes; family Alestidae; genus Nannopetersius; species Nannopetersius ansorgii. The sequence goes on from JBBPDE010000006.1 coordinate 16,835,774, forward strand.
GTTCAGGGAGAAGGGGGGTTGGCTTTCTTTGCACGTTGGGCAAGACGGAGACTCAGCGAACCTGTAGGGTAGCCGACTGGAGGGGTGGGGGGACAGTTTGCTTCTTGAGTTACCTAATGTAATATTGATGGGAGCTGGGAGGAAAAGGAGGCCCGGCTGGAGACTTTGCAGCTTCCCCTAGCTGAGGCCATCTTCTGTCACTGCAGAGCCTTGCCGAGACAGTTTTAGCCTAATTTAATCTGACTTTGAATGAGGCTGTATCAGAGGGAAAATGTGAACTACCATGCAGTGACAGAGACCCAGGCAAAGTCAGGAAAAAAGGGGGGAGGCGAGAATCATGCCTCTTATCAATATTTAACAATGCCTGTCAGAGATATCTAATGCATCTCTTTAAATATGTCAAAACAGTCTCTAAATGTAAGCTTGGTGGGTCATTTGCATATCCTAAAGAAAATATAGGCTAACTTCAACACCCTATTACTGAAAAAGGATCAATATTAACTAATTCTGACATTTTTGACTCAGAAATGCCTGCTTGTACTCAAATAAATGTAATATGACACATGTGTTCGAGATGCATGGAAAATGGATTAGTTTAACTCATAACATGTTTCACCAGTCTGAAAAAAAGGACCTCTACTGTTGAGTTTGGGTGTGGATCTTCTTGTTTGTAACCAAACGGCAATTTGATGTGGCTTATCTCCATCTTACAGATCGCCGCCATCACCATGACAATATGCTTAATTAGAGCTGTTCCCAGCTACTGATGAAAGGACGCTCCCGTGCCCTCCTGTATATGAACATATGAGACGCTGATGCTAATTCAAAACACCCTTTGTCACCGGACTGTCAGACAGGCTGGAAGGAGATCTGACACTCAGATAACACAAAACCCATCCTCAGGCACTCTCACGGTTACAGCTCTATTTATTAAAACATTAATAAAACAAGACAAACAAGAGTTCATTCAAGCAGAGTTGATGTGGCTTAGCTGGCTTGTGGCGTTAGAATCACACTCATGTACATTTGCACTTCCAAAGAATTTTGGAATCAAATTGGTTTTAATCAAATTGCTATCCATAGAAATGAGCAATATAGAAAACAGCTACAAAAGTGCAGCAAATTATACATAAGTGCAGTATGTAAACTGAAAGCACTGACTATTAATACACTTCATTGAATGGAATATTATGGTGGCAGATGCAAAAGGTTCACCAGTCTATTCCTTCTATTATGAAGCAATAGATTAATGAAAAATCAAATTTACACAATTGTACAAGGCATGCTGGTCTCCGACATTTGCTTCTGTAGTTTTATCCTTGATTTTAGTTTTGCTCAAGGACAACATAAGTGGGAGCAAAAATATAATATCAACAATCATAGCAATGTTCTATAGTTTCATAAACTAAAGGTTACATAGTTTGATGTGGTTTGAGGTAAGTGTATGTGATTACTGTGTTAATGCATTAACATACTTTCTTGATGTACACTTCCATCCTCTTAGCTACATTACACTCTCCTGCAAAACTACATACTATTTGATTGTTTGTTGCTCTAAGGAATAGATTGATGTTTGTTGATACTTAAGTCAATTTAAGTGCAAAAATTAACATCATACACATGCATGGTAAACAACATATACAAGTATATATGACAATATTTCTGCAATAAAAATACAAATTGTACTCATTATAAATAGGAACTTAAATTGATTATGTCTTACTGACGCATTCAGTCTCTTTACACCAGCATCTAAAATCAGACAAGGCATTTTACATATCTAATAATGGCTATTTACTTTCAAAATATGCTTGCCTCTTCAGTTTCAGCTTGCTTCTTTAGTTTCATTTTTTTCCCTCTTTCTCTTTTATGAAAGCAGTGGATGTGTCAAACTGTGTTAGTAAAAAAAAATAATAATAATACTTTGAGTTCTTTAATGGTTTTCTGCCTGAGTCCAGAGCTGTCTTCTTTCATCATGTCCTTTTGGCGGTGCTTTGGAAGACCCTTTTTTTCCCCCACCAGTATTTATGATGTGTAGTGCTAAACAAACTTTGACAACCTGCAAATTTATGCATTATTATAACCTCAGAAATCTTCATAGCTGACCTTTTATAGAATCTTCATGACGTCGCCTGGGACTTTTAAGTTATTTTGACTGGCTCTTACTTTGAGACGATAACATAACACAATCGGTGAAAACACTGATTAACCCCAAAGAATACTCTTAAAAGTTTTGGAAACTTCTCTCAAGTGAGTGACCCCAGCATTCCCTAAGAATCATCTCTAGCCAACCAAAGCGAATGTCTTTTTTGGACAAGCCGGTGTGATGCGTGCTTCAGAAAGGCATATATGTTGTATATATTCAAAATATTCACAACTGCAGCAAAGAGAAAATAGATACCATCATACATTTGTGTATATACAAGCTGGACATAAGGTAGATTTTTTAATCTAAATTGATAGTTACCCTTCATGGTCAAATGTTTATTTAAATAAAACATTCTCTCAGTAGAAGCTTCATGTTTTAAAGGCTCCCATGGAGCATATCTCCCAGTCAGACTGACATATTTGTTGGACACTATTTCACATGTGGTCAGCGAGCACAAAAATAGGGTAATAGCTTCTATTATCAACCCCTACATCACTGCAACCCATTCGACAACAGTAAACACGGTCTTCCTTCGGCTATCGCCTCCAACACGATGATGGTTAGTCTCCACTAATCTTGTAAAGCCACCCTTTAGAGAGAGGCAGGGGCCGGGCACCAATGTGGAGGATTGCAACCACGCTGCATCCCTTCTCCTGTCCATAGTCAGTGTAAGGTTATAGCAATATCGTAATCCCTCCTCAGAGGCCCTTTTGCGCAGAAGATGATGACTAAATTTCTAGTGTCTTATCACACACTCCCAGGCTGGAACTAGTACAAGGGAGTTCTAAAGGGGGGGTGGGGTGTTAGAGGGGGAACGCAGCATGAAAAGTGGGGATGAGATGATCAGATTAGGCGGCTATTGGATTTTGTTTGCAGCGCCATGCAATCGGAGTAGAGCAGGCGTTGTTCAAAATGCCCACAGAGATGCAAAGCCTCTGCTGATTTCTTTCACCCATTTTTCTTTCTTTTTTGTTGGGTAGGGGGGTGGGCTTCTTGTCCAGGGGAGCTGGAGCCTGGAGCTCTTGGGGAGGGGAGATTGGGGCAGCAAGGGAAGGAGGGGTAAGCAAATTTAGCACTTGAGGGGTGTATATATAAGGTGGGTGGATGCTGGACCGCTCCATGGGGAGAAGGCCGAGTGGGATTGAATTGTTGGGGGGAATTCAACAGGATGGCAAGTGTGGTGCCATCTGAGAATTCGACCTGAGGCTGCTCACGAGGACCTTCCCCAACGCACATCATAGGGAAGAGAAAGGAATAGAGGGGAAGCATTTTCAGGCACCTTCAGTGGAATTAAGGAAACAAGCCCCCACCTCCACATGTCAAGAGAAGCCACACAGAATAGAAGGCGGCGTGAGAAATGGCCTATTGTTGCCTCAATTGGAGCTGCATTCACCAGAGGATGGGGAACCAGAGCAGATAGCATTGACTAGTCATGTCAGTGGTGGCCATTTCTCTGTGGAACTCATCCTTGTGGAGAGAACCACACATAGATTTTCTTAAGCTATGAAGCGTATGCACAGATAAGCTAATGTTGCACTCCACCAGTGTTGATGAATAGGCCATGGTTGCAAGTAAATCATTGCTGGTCTCATGTGGAGGACCCTCTCCAGCTTGCCTTATTGATGAGGGATCTATAAGGGAAAGGCTGATTGATTTTCTTTATGGGAGCCAAAGGGAGCAAAAAACTGTAGTCCATCTACATACCACTACATCCAATGATAATGAACTATACTAAGCAAGTAGCGATGATGGTAAATTGCTTGATAACATCAAATAACGCTTGTCTTCCTAGACAACAAAAAACCTCAGAGATTACTTTTTAGAGTGGTCAATGCAGGTTATGATATAAGTTAGACATCCTCATCATTTATTAAGATTGGTAAAAATGTTTTAATCTACCACTGAGTAGTTGCAAAAGTTAGAATGTAATATAACTGATATAAAGTCCCACACACTGTGGAAAAGGCTGTACTCAGCATTAGCCATGTCGATAATGTAATGGTACCAATCAATGGCAAAGATTTAGGTTAGATCTTAATTAAAGAAACAACCACTGATACAAATGTTGTTTTCAATGCATCAATATAGCTGGATGGAGCACATACAGGCATTGATCCACGCGCTTAACATTTACACCCCTTTTCATCATCTAGCAGAGATCACTTAAGACCCTTTTAATTTTTTTCCCCATTACATCTTAGAGATGCAACTTCAGAACAGCCCTAGGCAATCTGCTTCCTGCACTAACACAAGGTAAAGCAAAGATTAAGAGGGTAGAACTCTTCTTTGGAGCATTAACTTCTGTCAGTACAGTACTAGCATTGTGCTAATCGCTGGGAAATTAAAGATTCCACTAAAATCAACAGTATGTCGAGCATCAAGCATATGAAAATCAATGGTCTCTGAGAGGGGACAGAATTCTTATATAGACTAGCATGCTAATCCTTGTACTAGCAGCTGACAAATTTCCATTCTCCAGCATTTGGGTTAATGGTGTTACCTCCATCAAGGAATCAGCCAGGTCCTGGTAATTTTCCTACTTTTTTGTTCAGTGTTATTTTTCTTTGTTTTTTTTTTTTTAGGTTAAGTTTTCAAAGCAGGAGCTTGTCAAGCCTTAGACAAATGAACGAGCCACCCTCTCTTAATGCAGGAACTAAGAGAGCGGAGCCATCTTGAGGCAAGCGGAGAGGAGCTTCAAAACGTCCCAGTCTCCAGTGAACAGTAAAACAATAATTATCAAAGGGAAGCTGAATTGATGGATCCCATTAAAAGCAACAAAAACTCTCCAGAGGCCTGGCTGCACAAACATCCAAAGTCAATAGCAAGATTCCCTTGGTAACTCTGACCACAGACCTAGTTTAGAGAGACATCAATCTAGGATGTCAGTTTCCAGGTAATGAAGCTACACTGGATCGATATTCAAGACCCCTTTCTTTAAATAAGGTAATAATGTTAGTATTTCTCCCCATACAGTTCTTTCCCACTCGTGTGAGGAATGAGGCTTTGAAAAATGAACTCTGCTCCTGCATCCCTTTCTACATTCATACCTGTTATAACAGGATCTACTAGGCCAAAGAGCAGACCTATTGTGCAACAAAATAAAAGCCACTTTACCCCTCCCTCACTGAGCAGTTTTTTTATCTTAACTTCCAACATCCACCCTTCTCAGACGTGGTCCAATTTTTTGGTCACTTCCCAGGTTCAGATGCAACCATTGTTCCACAAAATTCAATATGTTCTGTTTGAAAATCACTATAACATCATGTTGATTGATCACAATTAGCCACTCTAGGACAGCCTGAGCCTTTCTATTGTCAAGGACAGGTCAGGTATTGTGTGTGACCTTGAAAGTATGTCTTGCTCATACCTCATTTTACAATAATACATTTAGATGCTGGCTAAAGTATTAAGTGCTTGTTTTGTGTGGTTGTGACCTTTCATATCCGAACCAAATGTCACAATTATGGCACGATACAATTTGTTTCTGCAATGTATGGTTGATGTCCAATAACTAAATAAATAAACAAAATATCTCCCAAGCAGTGACTTTACAGGGATCTTCAACTAATTGTTTACAATGTACAATAATGTCTACAGATTTTCTGGACAATTTTCATTGACCAGTTCATTATGAAAGTTTAACATAGTGTAAATACTGGCTGCTTTAAACAAGCAATGTAGAAAAGCACTTAACATATAGGATTTTATTCATGTTATTCATGTTAGTCATAGTTTATTTCATTGGCTTCTGTTCTTTTCAATATCACCAGTTTTGGAAACGATAGCTTGCTTGCCTCAAACCACCTGCCTCAAGTTAAACTACTGGTCACATACTGGAGTAGTACAATGGGACATGCTTGACACAGTCATATTTAAAATGCTCTCATCTATAACATTTGCCATGTTATAGACAAGGATGCAATGGTAGTCTGGCATTGGTGCCTGAGCAGGGAATCAGTTATTCTTTCGTGAGGTGATCCTGATATTCATAGTGCCACCCACGCACATCAGTTGGTGTCTTACTTACACCATGTGGTACTTTAATTACACTGGTTTGCTTCCATCAATGGAACTTTTCTTGCATCAGCTGGTACTTTCTGACATGAGCAGGTGCTTTAATTACTTTGGCTGATACTGTATATGTGTCAGTTTGTATCAGCACTTATAGTTGCTGGTACATTATTTACTTTAGTTAGTACTTTATTTGCATCAGATAGTACCATAATTAGAATAACTGGTGCTTTTTTACATTGGGTGTTATTGAAATGCTTATTTTGGTGTAAGAAATATGGACACTTTCCCCACTATGGAATAGGCCGTTTGTGTTTTTGTGGTTACAGCTGGGTTACACAATAGCAGGATCAGGTATGTAGGAGAACCACTGATGTTGAATTTTGTAATATTCTAAGCAAACAGCAAACATTTGAGAACCACAATGCACTGATGTCATGGTGTCTCTTAAATTGATTTATTTTTTTATATCGAAGCCATTCATTTAAAATGTGCACAGCGCTATGTAGAGACAGCAAGTTTCCTCCTAAAGTGGAGTCAAAATTTGATAAACATATCAATAATGCATTTATGGCAGCAAGAACAGTTTCATTATACATGCATGTTCTTCATGAAGTGCGGAGAATACTTATTTCCTCTTCCAAAGGCTGATTTTACTTCTTTCCCTTTGAATTTTATGCATCAAATGTTAATGCTCGTGAAAGTTTTATAATAGGCTTCCATTATCTTAATGCATGTGATAGGAAGAAGCTCCCCTAAATCATGTATTAGGGCATTGTGCTATGTAAAACAGACGCAGAATTATACTATTTTGGGTGCAACATGAGCAACTCTCTTTGTTTTGTAAAAAGACATTACAATGACAGAGCAGGCAGGAGTGGTGTGCTTAGGTCTATTAACTTATTTTTAGTCTGGAATGACATGTGGGCTTTGCTGTACATGTTCAGCTAAGAAAAATACATTAGGAAAAAAAAAACGGTGGAATTGCAAATCTAAGTTCCATTAAAAGTAAAATTCAGTAGAAAGTAGATTCATATTAAATTATATCAGTGCATGCAATTGAGGAAGAAATATTAATGACCTTTGATGTGCAGCAAAAGGCTTATAGTTAAAGAATAGAGTGAGGAGATGCTTTGGTTTCACACATAGGAAACAAAGGTTATGACAACAGGCAAGACCATTAAGTTGAATATTTATGGTGGTGGACAGCTTCTGTTTATCCTGGAGTAATTACTAACAACAAAGAATCCATCCATCAAGAAATACAATGCATTCAGCAGAACAAGGATGAGGGAGCTTGAAAAGATCTTCAAATGTAATGATGTTTCTCTACAAGCAAAGATAAGAATTGTCAAAACCACAGTCTCTTCGGAGATTTCTGAGGAGATGAAAAAAGAGCAACTGATGCCGTTGAAGACCTTGGAAAAAAACCAAATGTATCCTTGACCAAACCAAATCTCGCCATGTACTTGAAGCTCAAACTAAAGCTTGTATTCTTTCATACATCAATCATCATAATGATAGATGATTTGAGAAGAGTCTTATCACCATTCAATAAATTTAGGCTCACGTTTCTTTTATGCTTAGGAAGTAAATGGTTCAAAATGTTTTACTGTCACAGCTTATTCAGTCCTGTTGTCTCTCTATTGGCCTGCTTTATGGATGCTGTATTGATTGAAAATAAACTTGCCAAGGCTGAGAGGGGGGAAAAAAACCTGAGCCACAATAAATGGAGTAACTTTTGATAGAGCGTGACAGGCAGTAGTTAATGCAACAATCGGCGTGTGATGTGCAGACAGGCTAGTTAACTACAAAAAGCATTCTGTGAAATGCTAAATAAAGCAGTCGTATTCTAGATTGACTGGCGCTGCACACAATCCAGATAATTTCCTTCATTTCATAGCCCATCTTTGCAGGAATTCAGCATGATCACATCAAAGAATCCTAATAAAATAGTTTAAAGAATAATAACCCGTTTAAACTGACAGAGGTAGTGATTATTCCAGCTACAATATTTGAGCCGTGTATATTGCGATACTATGATACAACTTCATTTCCCTCCAACTGCTGCCTGTCATCCAAAAAAAAAAAAGTAAATTTGTCCATTTTTTTTATCTGCACCATTGTGTCAAGTTGGAAGAATATATCAAATATTTAATCAGATCAACAGGAAATGAACACACACACTATAATGATATGAGTGAAGGCGAAATGATTGGTGGACAGCTGGAATGAATGTAAATGAGTTGGAGAACTGGGAGTCTATAAAAAAGGTTCTAGCCACTAATATGAAAGTGACACAATGGCAGCATTTCACACTCCTGGTTTTTGCCAGCGGATGGACACCTTGTGTGCAATGACAAAATGATTTAATATGAGAGCAAAAATTCCCAAAGCAACTGCAAGTGATGAAAACAAATGTCATGAACTTTAGATGGAATATGTAAAATTTGACCTGGATGTGGAAAATTGCAATCCAGGCCTTAATTTGGCAGTCACTAGAAAACACCTGTGGTTTCACACTGACCAGAGTAATAATGAATCAGAACATGTGTCTCTTGGGTTAGACATAATGTGAGAATTGAAGAAGCTAAGCCTTTGAAATAAATAAGAAAATCCCACATAGAACTGATCATAGTACGTCTTCAGTTTGCCCACAGTGAAATACAAAACCCACTGTCCACTTTATTTGTACTTATGTTTACTATCCACTTTATGAACTTCACCTGCATTATAGACCCACTAGAAAGGTTTATACTTACAGATTGTAGCTCACCTGCTCCTCTACCTCATTTATAATATATATTTTTTTCTGATCACAAGACCATTGTTGATCAGCTATTGTTTGGTTGGAGAAACATTCTCAGCATAGCATTGACATTGATATTGCAGTGGTACAGTAGTGGGTTTGGCACCGGTATGACTAGGCACCACCCAAGAATATCCAGTGATGGGCGGTTCTGTGTGTCTGGCAAGAGATGAGCTACAGTTTCTTAGGTATAGTAACAAAAAGAACCTTAGGGGTTAGTAGGCGTTTGAGAAGTAGTGATGATGAACCTACTTTAGGTCAACAACTTGACAATAGCAAGTGAAAAGAAAATGATTCTGCAACATTTTGATTTCTTTATGAAAATGTATAATTGAGAAATTTTATTTGGGGAATAGAATAATCTCTAGTAATGCTATTGTTTGGAACATGTTTATATATTTACTGCATTTTGAAGCTTCAAAAAAAATACACTGGCTTTGAATCATTACCTGCGCTACCAGTCTGGTGGAGGCTTTAGTTACAGCATTTGGTAACAGGACTCGCTGAAACATGCGTCCCTCTGACCACAGGGCTCCTTTCAGTTGACATCATCACAGTGAGAAGCATGATACCCTTCACCAGATTAAAAAACAGAATGGAGTTGGAAGCCTTTTGTGCGGTCTACCCATCTTGTGGGTGAGCTGTCTTGCCTTGAGGAAGAAGAGATTCCAAATAAAGAATTGAATTTGAATGGAAGGGGGACAACAGCAATAACAGGACAATGGAGCACAATGGCCGCCATTTAACCGCTGTGCAGATGAAGGATGGCTTTACGGTTGGGGGCTTGAATAACTTTCTTTTTTTTCCCCCCTAAACGAGGCACAAGAAAAGAAAGCAAAGGAGCCAGAAGTGGGTGCAGGGAGGGAGGGGTTAAAGGGCTGGAAAATGGAGATTTCCTGACTTCTGAAGCTTGTGTCAATTCATTATATTTCATGAAGTTTTAACTACAGATTCGTGACCAGGGTTTTCACCTTCCAATTTGTCAGTGTCGCTGTCTGGATCTTTTACTCCTGTGTTGATACATGAGGCGGTTGCATCGTACCTGCCCCAGGTGGTAGCCAGCAATGGGTTCAAAGCTCTCTTGTTCAAGCTCCAGTACAATGCCACCGGGGCCAAAAGTATCAGGACGCCCATTTATGTCAGAGACGTCGCCTTTCTGTTCCCTGCTCACACCTGAGATAATTTGACCACTCAGATATACCTGATACAAAGGAGATTGGCAACAATCGGGTTATCCGTAAGCTAGTGATAAACCCAGTTAATCCCCATTATTTGAGAGAACGTAGCTCATGTTAAACTGTCAGCATTACATATGTCATCTATTCATGAGATATCACAGAGATCATCAGTGCTATGGAGAGAGGTGATACATGTAGACTTGACAAGTAGAGAAGGACGACTTTAATAGTGAATTAAGCATTTGAGATTAGCTTAAAAACTTCAAAGTTAGTTGTACCGGCATAGAAACTGGATCTATTTTCAAACATTTTTGAGAGACCTGGTGTAAAAACAGTCAAATGTTCTGAATAAATATTTTCATGTTAAAGACATTTAAATCAAAAGGCCAGTGCCTAAATATATGAAATACCAAGAGAAAAGTTGATGTCTGTGTAGGAACTGAGTTATACTTTATTGATCTATTCTGTAACAGAAGTAGGTCATTTTAGTACCTTACTTTGCTCAGATTTTCAGCAGCAGAGCAATGCCAATGGAGCAGCAAAACCTAAGTAAAGACTTAGCGGACTGCCCTAGGGCAAAACCAAGTTATCCTGGTGATTTCAGGAATTCAGACCTGTGACCTTGCTGCCTCATTTCTATATTTTTATATATTTAAACTTTTAAAACAAAAGTTTAAATATATATTCTTTAATTACACCCCACACGTTTTCATTAAGGGACAACAAGGAATGCTAGTGAACCAAGTGTGAAAAGGTGCTGCTTTAAAATTTTAAACCTTGATGTTTGGAAAATAAGAAGAGAAACCCTTCTTTAAAAAGGTCCAAAATTTTAAACGGTACCCTACAAATCAATGGAAATAAATTAATAAAAGAAAATATAATAAAATCTTTAAAGACCTGGGTAATATATAATAACATATTTCTCTTGCAACTACATGTTTAAAAGAATTATGAAGCATTGTTTTGCATATACTGGTGCTGGTACTTCTAAAAAAATGCTTTTTATTCACATTTATGCATTTTTTTAATATTTTACTTGTTTGGAGACTTTCTATAATACCTTGCGTGTGATGTGCTTTCAAATTCAGGGAATCCATAGCTTAGCAACTGTAATTTGGTCCAAGTACCTTTGATAAACTTGAGCACTATGAGAAGCACTGAGGTCTTTTTAATTCAGATGTCCAGTGCCCCAAGAGTCAATGAACGCTGTTTCTTAAGACACAGTAGGAGAGGTGTAGAGATAAATAGTTCTATAAGGGCAGCACTACTCAAATAGAAACATAAAAGAACACTTCAAATTTGCTCACATAACATTTCATTGAGTGTTCCTCCATTTTTACAGGCTTATGTACTTTGTCCACTGCTGTTTTGTTCATAACTTTACTACTGGGGTTGGTCCCGAGGAGGCTAGGTCGTCATCTTTTGAGTTTGGTTTCTCTTAAGGAGTTTTTCAGATGCTGTCTCCCTCAACTTGATCATTAGTGCATCTGTGGTCTGAACTGTTGTGGTGTCCTGACAACTGGTCATCACACAAAAGGTCTAAAACAAAGGTTGCATGTTTCACTCAGATGCCGTTTGGGCATGGTAGAACATAATCCAGTCAGACAGCTCCAGTGATCCAGCTATTTTGAAAATTGATACAGTCAGGGTATTTTTGTATAAGCCTTTGCCTTTGCTTTGTGTCACCTGGGTCATTTCGTAGAGTGTTTGGGGAAATATATAATTCATCTTAATGTCATTTCTTCTCAAAGGCCGTGAATAGAGCCTCTATGAGAGCTGCCACTAATGTCTGGCGTGACTGACGTGATGTGAAGGCACCAGAGCCGCCTTCCTGTCAGCGCTGGAAGAGGACAGCCATTCGATTTACATATTCACAACACCAAAACGTCTTGGGCCGCCGGCATCCACTTTCCTCCCCTTGTGATTGCTGTCCCATTTTTTATCATTCAAAAATGTTCTCTATCTTCATCTGGACACCTTTATGTTGGATTGTCATCACAGAGTCCTGCAGCCACTTCCAGTGAGGCTATGGGTTTGAATATAAATAATAAAAAAGATAAATTATTTGAAACAAATAAAGAAACGGGATTCTAGAGTGAGAGAGGGGAGGAGAAAAAAGAGAAAAGAGGAAAAAGAATGCGGAGCGATAAATAAGACAGATACTTTGCTTTATTGTCACAGGCACTGGGAGGTCTATATGAAGCTCTTTTTTATGCACTGTAAGCATAACAATGCTGCTGAGGCGAATGATTAAATACAGGCTCTTCAAGCGCTAGACGGCTCATTGTAGAGGGCCTCCGCTTGCCAGTGGCCCGGCTTGATAAAACCGCTGTGGGCTGATTACTGATACAATTTGCTTGGGTGATTTTCTTTTTCTTTTCTTTTTTTTTTTTTTGGAGGGGGAAATGGGTGGCTGTGGTTGGGGGGCTGGCAGTTCTGTGGAAGCCTAGCTCCAGCAGGCTGCATAAGCTTTAATAAAATGATTAGAATGTAAATGTATTATTGCAAAATAAGAGCCTCAAGCCGGGCTGACATTATCTGGGTGCAGAGAATGAAAGCACCGATTAGGGACCCACCCACGATTGGACGATAGTGGCGACTTATCTTTATTAAAATTTTCTCAAATCGAGTCTTCATTTTCATGTGATTGAGTTTTAAGCAAATGTAATATCCAGTTAAGTTGAGTTGGGCTGGGGATGGGGGGACAGGCACTGGCGATGAAATAATTAGTGTAGCCATTTCTCCTCTACATATGTTTCATAACCAACCAATTGGATTTGGTGTTTAGTATGTCTGTTTTGGGAGGCTTTTGCATAAAGCAGAGAGGAATGTACTATTACAGAAGGATGATTGAAAGCGTACACCTTTTTAACATCTCGTGAAAATGATTTGTCTCAGAGTGACAGTCCACACAGGCTAGTTATTATTGTACAACAGCAGGATTGGGGGCTGAATTTCTCACTCACTTTTTTTTGATGATTTTCTGAGGCCCAACATAAAGCCAGATCGCATTTAGCAGTCAGATGATGATCCAAATCCAAATGCCCGAGTGCTAGTGCCAGGAAGTAATAAGCTGTAGATCAAATATCGCAGAAAATTGGGTTTCGCTGTGACATGAAAAGTAGTTAACTGTTAATATTGATCTGTAATAGACTAATGCAGTATTCATACAAAAATCTCTACAGCTTTATCTACAAGTTTAACAAGGCAGCTTGAGAAATAGACAGAAGAAGAAAGAGGGAGGGAGAGAGAGAGAGAGAAAAACCACAGGATAGTGCAAAGCTACAATTATATATCCTATAATATTTTACCTTATTTATGTTCATTTTTAACATATGATTTATTAAATGTGCAATTAATAACAAGGAAATAGCATGGTATATAAATATAAAATACAGTGTGTTAAAATAAATTAATACTTAAACTTAATTTATTATATTTAATTATATATTTTTTTACTCACTCACTTGCTTAAGGTTCAGGTTGAGAGGATATAAGAATAAAAAAATTATAAACAAATTATAAACAAATTATGTGAACATGTCTCAGATTTGAAAAAATTACACCACGGGATGCTTAACTAACTATATTCCAAATTGTATCCTAAGATAACCCATGTATAAAATTTAAAAGGAAAGGCAGCCTACAAGCCAATATTTTGTCATTGCTTAGTTTACTCTTTTAATAACATTGTTTATTTTACCTTTCATTTTCAGTGCTACACCATACAGTTTTGTACTACATTGTAGTAAGTGGTGCAGGCAGGTGCTATGTAAATAGAATGAGTTTTTGCTGACCGTTTTCTTTCTTTCTTTTTACAAAAACAGGGATTTTCAGCTTCTGTCCTTGAGACTCCATAGAGTTTCGTCCTGCCTTTCTCACACTTCATAAAGGTCACAAACTGCTTCATGATTCACTGACAGGTTAAACCGCGCTTGCTAGGACAGGTACTGGGGGACATGAAACCACTCAGGACACAAGTGGTGTCAAGGCACTCCCAGTCGAACAAATCTCCCTCTTGATCAAGCTGGCAGTAGATATAGTGTTCCAGATAGAATGGCATCTCCTTTCTGTCCCACCCACTATTACATGACCCGTGTACTGACCGCATGAGAGTGAGGTCATATGTGACGAGCTAAATAAAGCAGTCTTCCACTATTCACAGAGGCACAAAAAAAACATGGCACAAATTGGTGTAAAAGCAAAAATCTAATAGAAAAGCTAACGTTAAAGCGGTAGGGGCCCGAGGGACATAGACTTAGGGTGAGAAGAATGGGGCCAGGAGTGGAGAAGGCCTGTGCAGATACATCACTGCCAACATGCAGATTTTGCTCACTGGGGCTACCGAGATAAATGCCTTTTCTTCTTTTTAAAGGGGGTCTACTACGTCCACGGATCTGTAATTCTGGGTCAGTAATTGAACTTTAGGTATAATTATCCAGCGGAGATAATATTAACTTATAGTCAACGTGTGAAAGGAGGAGTCCATAATTCATCATCTGGGAAAGGAGGGACGAAGGTGGCGGTGCGGACTGGGGGGGTGACTGCATTGTGTAGTTGAAATATGATGGCACCATTTTTATGCTGTCATAATGACAACTGATGTGCTTATTTTCCTCATGCCTCCAGGGGATGATGAAATAGTAAGCAAGCGTTCTTTCTCAGGGACGGAGGGACACTCCATCATGTGGACTAGCTTACTGCAGGACGGTGGGGGGGCCGAGGGACACTTGGCTGCTTTATACTCTTTCTCTCACTCTCCTGCTCCCCCTCTCTCTCTCTCTCTCTCTCTCTCTCTCTCTCTCTATTTACATTGACACCAGTTTTGTTGAGCGTCTTTTCCAGAAGCTCTCGGGACATCTGAGCCCGTCAGACCTTATGCACTTTGCTGAGAGGCAGAGGGTAGAATTAGTAAATTAAGTACTTTTTTATCAGTAAAAACAGCATACTGTATGAAGTTATATATCAAATTCACAAAAAACTCACAGAAATCACGATATTCTGTAAATGCCTCTTTTATAGGAGTCGGGTCATTTTTAGTTTTAAATTGACATTTCTTGATACATTCAGTTGTGTTATGACATTCTTTTATTGATAAAAAACGACATAGTTTGAGAAAAGTATGTGATGATTTATGTGTTTAGCGCATATACAACACATATACATTCCTGTTACTTGAAGTTACATTAGCTCCAGTAAGAAGATACAAAGCTCAGACAATATTTGGGTTAAAAATATACTAAAAATGTACTAAATGCACTAAAATGTGACAATGACACCAGATCAACAAATTTTCACATATTATTCTATTGTCTATTGTTGTACTTATACAATTGCAGTTTAACCTTAACTTTACTCTCTCTCTCTCTCTCTCTCTCTCTCTCTCTCTCTCTCTCTCTCTCTCTCTCTCTCTCTCTCTCTCTCTCTC
>JBBPDE010000006.1:16932128-16942186 GCA_037974605.1 Nannopetersius ansorgii
ATATATGTGTGTATATACACACACACACACACACACACACACACACACACACACACACACACACACACACACACATATGTGTTTTAAAAATACTATATAAAAAAACAAAGTCAAAAAAATGATATTTTGTGTGCTACCCAAACAAGCTATATTTCTGGACTTTTAGAAATAAAAGTTTGGAAATGGTTAAGTAAACACAATAACATAGATAAATCATTATTTAAGTATTAATACTAGTGTTATTTTTTTCAGGGCAGGCATTCTTACAGCTCAGATATATAGCTTAATTTTTTTTTAATATTAATTTTCTAAATCTAAGTGTCTCTTCTGCTGCTTTTTTAATTTTATTTTACAGAAATGGAAAATTCCAGTTGCTCCATATAGTATGTTAAATTTCATACATTATTTAAAATGAATGTAATGCTTTCAGACGCAGTTTACAAAAGTGAAATTATTCTCATTTACTTATTCGCCTTTAGTGTCTTTCTGCCAGTCAGTATCATCCATCATTTGAGGCCACGCTCTTTAAAACGGTGTGTTATGCATTAAGTACATGTCCGGGCTAATAGGTAAACTCCGGTTTGAATTTAAACCCATCCCACTGACTTTTATGCCCTTTGAGCCGCCAGATCATTAGAGCAAGTGTTAAAATGGCCAGCATTAGGCAACGAAGTGTGTCTAAAATGTCCTCCGCAAATCACTCAAATGGGCTGCCACTCACGTTTATAGCAGATTATATGGACTTTACTTAATAATTAGTTAAGAGGCAGGAGGGAGAGAGGAAAAAGCAGTCAGCCGGGGTCAGACCGAGGTCACATTTGTCGGAATTGTTTAAAAAAAACTGTCCAAATAGTGCCAGGTATGGATTTGGTTCTGCTCTTTACATCCGAAATATTAACAAACCCTTTATGTGCAGATATATAACAGGTAAATATTGAACACTTCCATATACATATACATATTCTTGATTGATTAATTGCTATGTTTTACTATTTTGCAACATGAAGAGTGATAAGATAAGATAAGATAAGATACGATAGACCTTTATTAGTCCCACAAGTGGGAAATTTGCTATTATAAAATATCACATATTGATTCGTGCCGTGTTCAAACTGCGGAACGCCCTTTTTCGAGTAGCTGAAAGCAACATGGAGGAGAGGAAATGTTAAAAAATATATATTTATTTTACATTTGTAATTACATTTGTCTCAGAAACAAACTTTCTTTAGGAGTGTGAAAGACATTCAATCGGGTGCACAGACCTTTGTTTGCTGCTGTATATATCTGTCTGTGGCTGCTGAGTACATGAAAACTGACTTCATTTGAGCTCAGCACAGACCAAGAGAACAAGATGAGTTTATTAATTTACCCTACTGTGCAGAAATGTAAAAAGTAAGAGAATAGAGCTGTGCATGCAGCTGGGGGAGTTGGGAGGTGGTGGAATATGAGGGGCTAATGAATGAAGAGGTGCAAACACAGTGGCGTTCGTTACAATAGCTCCTGTCTGCGTAAGTGATGAGCTCCGCTCCTTGGAGAATGTTCGTTTAACCTGGGAGCAGCAAGGTCATTTCCACGCCTCCTCGGCACGCAGCGGGCCTTGGCCAATGATTTATGTGCGCAGATCCGTCTCCGTCGTCTGGACTCACCTTTATCTCCATCAGCGTTAATTAAAGGAAGGTCAGCCTCCACCTGCTTTAGCATAATAAATTACCTCTAGGCCGCCGTAGCAGAAGCAGCCACCACCAGTGTCTTGTTTATGAAGTTCAAGTTGATAGCAATGGTTAAGGGGAAAGATTTAATTTGTACAATTTTCCATTCATCCATCCATTTTCTGAGTTGTTTATCCCAACCAGGGTCACAGAGGTTATTGAATCCTATCCCGACCCTGAACCAGGTTGTTAGTTCATTGCAGTGCAGACACACCGGCAAACACAGTGACACCTAGGTTCAATACAGCCACTTCACTTCACTTGGGCTGCAGGAGGAACCTGGTACATACAGAAAGGACCCAGGCTATCCCAGCCAGGAATCAACCCAGGACCTTCTTGCTGTTGGGAATATGCGCTGTACGATTTCCCTGGCACTGTAAATGTACTCATTCACCGTGTTTAGGTTTTGAAGTTTGCTTTTGTTTCACACCAAAGTTATGCAGCTAATGCAGCTAAAAAGTAATAGAAACGTGCACTTACGGATTAACAGTCTGCAAACTTTAACCAAACCATGTTTGAAAATCTTTGCTAATCATCAAATAGACCTGTTTCCATGGTTTATTTTAAAGACACAGCTCAGGAATCAATATGGCTGCTGTGGTTTTTAGCAATGCTACATACTTGTGTTCATGGATTACAGTATGTTACACAGTGTCAAAAAGTCATAAGGGAGTCTGTTTAACAGTCAATTTTGAAGCATGTGGACGACTAAGGCATGCAGTTTGCACAGTGGTCATTAGTGTGTACAAGCTTTTATTACCTCTTTTATCATCTGAGAAAATATGTGATGCTACTATCTGGGTGGAAAACATTTATATGGCACAATTGCATTAAATACAAATAAACATTAACACAACATTTGAATTTACTGTACAGTATTTATACTAATTTGTTTTTATTCTAATACCATTTAATGTTTTCACAGCCAAATAGTAAATCATTTAAAATAATTTCTTTGCTGCCTAATACATTAGCGCAGTACTGAACATTAGCCTTGTAGCTTCTATACAAAGCTTAAAAAAAACCTTAGACAACAACTACATTTAGAATGAAGTTTTGTTGTTGTTGTTGTCAAACTTCTGGCTTTAGGGCTGTATAGTAGATGATATCCGTAGTGTACACCTGAAGCTCGCAGGAAAGAGAGGGGATCGGGGGTGGGGTTTGACTGACGCTCGTCCAGGCTGCTGGGCCTGCCGGCGCTGAGTGTTGAGCTGAGGTGTGTGGTATCGAAGTTGACAGGCCGGAGCTAAAAGGCCACAGACGCGTCACGCTCGTCCGGCTTGATGCAAAAAAGAGCGGCCCAGCAGACTGTCAGATTACCATACATCACAGCCACAGTTACATATGGGAGCACGCATGATGAAAGAAGATATTTTATTCATTTTGTGGAAAAAGGGGAGGAGAGGAAAGAGCCGAAGAGCATCTTACAGTAACAGTGAAAAGTTCAGACACACACCTGATCGAATGTATATTTTTCAGAATCTTCACATTTTGATCTAATGGTGTTCACTTAAATGAATACTATAAAATATGTACAACAGTAAAAAAAAAAAAAAGACTTTCACATCTCAGACTGTTTCCTAACAGCATGGCTTTTTCTAGTTGGTTTCAATCATATAATTGAGCCTGTCTTGAACTGTCCAGCAGGTTAGTGTGTGTGGATTTGATGGTGTATGTATGAAGCATTCTGGACAAGCTGCAGCTCCTGTCATTTCAATTCCTTTGATTGTCCTGAATTCATTAATCTTCTGTCCATATTCTCGCTTCCAGAAAATGCACATAAACACTTAATACATTAAGAAATGACCATAACACTTAGTGTATTCACTTAACATATACTTTTGTGTTTTGTAATTAAATACTGTTTTTTTTTTTGCAAGGGAGTATTGTTTGTTTGTTTGTTTGTTATATGTACTGGACAAAGATTAACTCTGAAGTATGATAATACTTATAACACAATGATGATTAAGAGGAATCAGAAATAATCAGAAATTTCTGTTTCTTTTGGTCTTTTTCTGAGGGACTTGCTTGCACTGACACTCTCTGTGCGAACAATAACTTCTGCCAGAGTGAAGATTTAACATTTCAGCATTTCCTGAAACATTCTGGATGTTATAATGTTTGCAGCTCATACAGAATTACAGAACTAGAATTTAACTTTCTGACCAATCTTTAACACCACCAGCTCTTCACAGAGGTCAGAGTTATAAAACATTAAACCCAGTTTACTCTGGAGGATTGATGGAAAATAACAACTACACAAAGTGTCAAAGCAGTAATTTTCCATAGAACCATTTAAATAATGTGGTCAGAATATATGTAGTGATGCATTTGCATCTTAGAAATATCCTTAGATGTTTCCTTCTGCTGTTCTTGTTAAGCATTTTTTTTGTTGCAGTTTTACAATTTTTTCTGTGCATAAATCATGCAAGTCTACACTGTTGATTTTCACATGGCACATCCTTGATCTCAAGGTCAAATCTGAACTTTACAGAGCATTTCACATTTTCTTCAGCACCCACCTCATGTATCAGGACCCGCGGCCTAACACGGCTCCTGTCCTCCCAGGTGAGGCCACGTGGTCAAGAGGTCAGTGCCTATCTGCCACATTCAGCAGTGGAGGTCAGCTGGGGTTGGAGGCAGACAAGGCAGAGTGCTCCTGCAGTCACACTGCGATTCTGCTTTTCACTTTTTTCCAACAAAGTTCTTGAAGCATGTCCACGCTTACACATCTCATTAACAAAGTTATTTTTGGGGATGGTTTAAAGTGGTTTTCTTTGTCTTCAAGGAGCCTGGAGGCTTCTTGGAGTGAATTATACGGCTCAAAAATAAGACATGGTGTTCAGCTAAGCTAAGACATGTTTAGTGTCTGAAGCTGCCTTCTGTGGTTTAGTTAGTAACAATGGACAAAGGTAAATGAGAAATGATGCTTCTAAATGACTGCTGTTTTGATCTATGCAATGCCCTTTTTAGCGATTACAGTATGTGTGAGACACAACATAAACAAGTCTAGAAATTACTTAACTTATGTGATTATGTCTGAATGGACTTTGCAGAAATCATTACTTGTTAGGTCCACTGGGGGTTCCCAAACAGAACAACTGCCTAAGTGTTGGCCCTATAGTCAGAATTTTATGAGTTTGATCCTTGCTGATGCCAGTCATCCATGGCAAGAGGTCCAAGGGAGCACATTTTATTTTCTGGGTAGGTAAGATCGCCCTCCCTCACACCCCATCGTTCGGTGTGATGCTAGACACCACAGATATCTGTAAGATATCTCTACTGTTACAGAATTGGTGTTTTACACTCTTCTTCATGAATGCTTAAAATGTCCAGTGATGTTGCGTTAATGTTGACATTTGTCTGTTTTTCTTAGAGACTTCCTTTCTCAGTATAAGTTATAGCCATATGCCATCTGCTATGGCTTTTTGTGTCTCAATCTGGGTTTAATTTCACTCAGTAATGATAAAATACTGGGTTGTGGGCTGCGGTGCACAGTGAAACTGAATAGTGTTTGGAGTTGCCTTTGCCACACACTGAGTGAAGACGTAGTTTTTTCAGGAAGATGTACAGTAGCACAGCATGAAGTCAGAGCGTAATACTGTTATGCAGGACCTCATTGGGAACAGGCTCTGGAAAGTCACATTAGAGCTGCTGTAGTGTGTGTGTTAAGGCACTTGAGGGTGTAATTTTACTAGAGAAAGCTGCACACAGTCAGTACAGCACACATGTGGATGGTATTTGTTCGCTCTCTTAAAAAACTACACATTTGTGCATGCATGAACTTTTACATAGCAATCACAGATGTGAAGCAATTTAGACAAAACTTATCAAGACATGCAGTCAGAGAAAATCCTCTGAAGTGAGATGTTTGGAGTGTGTTTGAGATGTGATGGAATGCCCAGTATGCATATGTACACAAACACTGCCTCTGTCACAGACTGTGATTGATGTTGAGATCTGCTAATCCTCTCTGCTCTCTCTCACAAACACACACACACATGGACATATGCACACACACACACACACACATACTGCTCGCTCAACCATAGCACATCCTCGCTTTGGACTTTGCTCTACACGTGTGGGACACAGGCCCTTCTTGAGTGTGTGTCTGTCAGCTAACCCCTTAATCTGCCACACACTCACTCTCTCTCGCTCTCTCTCTCTCTCACACACACACAAACACACACTCGCTTGCGATCTAGGGGACTTCCCGGCAGCGTAATTATGGTGTATATCCTCCTGTGTCAGTGTGTACATCAATAACGGTAATGACAGCACTGATCCAGTTACTGTGCGTTCAGTACATCAGGGGAGATGGCGGAATGCCTTACACAGCAGCTCTCTCTCTCTTTCTCTCTCTCTCTCTCTCTCTCTCGCTCTCTTTCACACACACACACACACACACACGCACACAGACAGTACTTCCGGCCAGCAACAACAGAAGGAAGGAAAAGTCTAAAACTTGAGTTCGAGCTCTATGTCGCGAAACGGGATGTTTCATTCGTTCATTTGTTCTTTCTTCCTCTCTGTCTTTCTGTCCTTCTTTCTTTCTTTCTTTCTTTCTTTCTTACTTTCTACAGTTACATACTTTTGTATGACCATAGTCAATTAATGACAGTGTACTATAATTTTGTCAGATTTTTTGTGTCTGTCCGTCTGCCTGCCCATTTGTCTGTCTGTTGCTCTGTCTTTTTATTGGTCTCACTTTATTTTGATAGTCCCCGTTTGTCGTTTGTCTGGAGATACTTTAATTTATACATTAAACAATGTGATGAATCTAAATTATTATCAACAGCATTAAGTTTAGCTTTTGGCTCAAGTTTAGGTTTTTTGGCTCAAATGAACTTAATGTTCAGTTGCATTTAATGGAAATTCATTTGAATTTTAGTTACAGACAAGATAAGCATCCACAGGTAAGTGTATCTATCAATCTGCCTGAATATATCTCTAATCATTTATCTGTATTTCTATTAACGGTTTATCTATTATGCACATGTCCTGTAGTCACTAACACACAGTTGTTAGAACCGTTAATTTGAATTCAGCACATATGATGCAGATAACATTTTCATGTCAAACGTATATAAAGGTGTTTATTATAACTAAAAGCATTATTTTACCTCAAATTCATCCAAGGCATGCTTCATTTCTGAATCCGTTATATTGCTGCCTTATCAACACAACAGATTATTTGTGGCTAAGCCTTTTTGGGGTGAGGATTGTTATGTTGTGTTTTTGGTTTACGGTGTGCTTCTGTATTTGTATATGGAGCACATACATAACATTTCTGAGAATAACACTGCTGTTCTTTCTCTTAGCTAGTTGCATTTGTACAGGATGAATTAGACTGTGGCGGACCTAGTGTCATTCTAAAGGCCTTGGTGACTGGCGCTTACCTTTGGTCAAACTAGTGCGCTGTGTGTGTGTGTGTTTGCGTGCGTGTGTGTGCATGTGTGTGTGTGTGTGTTTGAGTAGAAAATGCTAGAGGGCACAGCAGTGGCCGCACAGAACACACACAGGGCCTTCTAGGAGCTATTGTTTTCAGAGACAATCATTTGCAATCCATCAAAATCCACAATGGCCCACCCTGTAATGTGAGCACTCTATCCTCTGCATGCACACACACACACACACGCACACCTTTTTACAATTTCATCTTTAAAGCATAACAGTACTGCCCCCACATGGTCAAGCATACTCATTACACATGAACCAGCTTTAATTAAGACACATAATAAACACACACACACACACACACACACACACACACAAATCGCATTTCCCAATACTGAAACCAGTTTTTTAAAACTCTTTACACAATGAGCACAGCAGTGCTTCATGATGGCTGAACTGTGGATGGTTGTAAGTTCCAGGGCAGACAGAGATGAGTATAATGTTCTGGTGGTGTGTGAAATAAACCAGTAATTCGCCCACACAACACAGAGTGCCTACATGAACTGTGCCTGACACTGTTACCAGAATGTGAGAGAGGGTGAATGCAGATGTAAATGCTCCACTGTTTGTTGTGTTGTGGGATACTGTGTTATTCTACCAGTCTATTGCAGTCACAGAGTGACCTGAAGAGGAAACCCAAGTCGTTTCTGCTCAATATTCTCCCTTCCTGAACTCTATAAAGAAATTCTCTGTCTGGAGATGGAAGGTTTATTATCATCATCCACATGATCAAATGTCCCCACCTGGTGCTATGAATGCTGGGTGCCTAGATATTCAAGCTAAACAGTGCCAAAGTCAGATAAAGCATTCTAGAAGATACTTCCAAGATGCAACACTAAATGAGATGTGACGGGGATGAAAAAAGTAACACACACCTGTTTCAAACTGCGTCAAGTTGGTGAGTAATTTCAAGTAAACTTTACCTTTTGATGCTGTATGGCACTCTCATTTATAAAATTGAAGAATTGCATGTACCTTTAAGAACAGTACAAGCACTGACAGAAAACATGTATGCAAGTCTTCATAAGAGTATGTAACAGCTCTGTGTTGTGAGGCAAGAATGTCATGATTAAGTTTGTGCAATGCTAACAGGGTGTAAGCTTCCATTATTTGTTAGCTCTTAGCATTGTAGCTCCAGTGCAAAATGAAATAATCAAGTTTCTGAATATCTTGGCTGATCATCTACATATGCGGTGAGGATATGATCATTTTTTGTAACATCATTCTTTGAGTGAGGTTAGAATCCATCTGGCAGAGGGGAAGTGGACCATTGCATGCAGACAAATTGAAGACTGAGGGCCTACCACCATGCCATTGCTGATTAGATTTCTGAAGCCGCATGCACATATGCACACTCAGCTGTGATAGTGTTGCCTACAGTGCTTTCTGCTCCCACAATGGGGATTTGAATTGTAATTAAGTGTAATTGTGGAGGGCAGCAGGGCTGTGGCATGCAGGCAGGGAGTTTACATTAGACAGGCTACAATACAGCGACTATGACATGGCAGAGAGAAATGTGTGTGGACGGTACAGCCCTGCACACTATTCCCTCAGCTGGGACAGCACGTTTCAGCCAGACTTTGTGAGCATTAGCATCTCTGAAGAAAAGAGCACAGCACAGTTATGATGTGCATTTTATCATCTGTACATTTAAATAAGGCACCCTCGGTAATCACAACCCAAATATTAAGACCTTTCAATGGTGTACTGTATTTTCTTTTTTCTGAACTTGTAAAAATAATGAATTTTAACTTTTTACCTAATCATATAAGGTATTGCACTGCTGTTGATTGTATAAAAGTAACGTATTTTTCTATAGAATCTGCCTTATCAAGCATATTAGCATATTAATATATATATTTTAAATATTAATAAAAATTTATAAAATATTATTTTTTTAATATTAATACAAATATTATTTAATGTATATAAATAATCATTTATATAATGTATTTTCAAAGATTTTAATCTAGGTATGTTTTAAATAACTTATTCTGAATTAGGGTTATTAAATCATTATAATATAGTGGAATTTTTTTTTTTTCATTATTGTGTGCTTAATTTATTGGAGATTTTATCACCACTTATGAAATACAAGGCATTCTGAATATTATTTTCTAAATATTTTTATTTTTTCAACTAAATAATTAAGGCCTGTGGTCTTAAAGTAAACTTGCATATTTTACAAAAAGCATTGTACTTTTTTCACAGTCAATTTTCATTCAGAACACTGGCTCCATTTGAATGGTATGTAGTGAGAGAGTTGGAGGGAGAGAGTGGGACAGCATGAGAGAGCGCAAAATAAAATATTACTATCTCTAACTGCTCAGCAAACATCAATATGAGCTGAGATTCCCTCCGGTCTTTTTAGCCTGAGCGCTGAAACTGAGACAGCGCTTAAGTTTCCCGTCTCAGGGGGTGGCGAAACGGCTGCATCTCGAAGGTTCTCGAAGGAATGGCACTCTGAGTCTCTGGAGAGGTGTGATCGAGCAGGCATGGCTCACTAGCAAGCATCTGCTGGAGAGCAGGCCTCATAAAAACCTAATGAAGAGACAGAGAGTCTCGTTACCAAGGCCAGAAAACTCCACTCGGTTGGCCCCCCTGAGCCCGGCCTATATAATACTGAGGGAAATATACAGGACATTGAACTGGTCACCACATCCGTCATTCTCAACCAAAACAATGTCACTTAATATAATAATTACACCCACTGGACACTTTATCAGAAACACCTGACTTGTACTTTTACTCTGCGGCTGCTTTATGAGGTCAGCCTACCTCATAAAGTCTGTACAATTCAGACAATTACAGATTGGTATGTACAATTTGGCAGTCACTCTCTGCCTCACTCATTCATGACTTTCCAAAGGTCCCTGTTAATCATATATA